>CM048045.1:14160000-14625000 GCA_026259375.1 Verasper variegatus
CATGATTTACAGTTAAATGTCTGCAGTTCAAGGATAATAAATCAATGAACAAGATTATATGGTGACCTTACATGTTTGACCCTTGAGCGGCCTGGGGATCCTCTGCGTTTCACCTTCTCTCTGTCACTTCTGAGGGGTTCAAAGGGAAGAGAATCATCCGTCTCAGTGAGCAAGTTATCTGAACGCGAGCGGCCACCGTGTACAAGGCCAAGCTCCAGGGAGAGCTGAGGATCGGGTTCTCCTGGAGAGCCCAGAAAGCCACTGCTGCTGTCATCTCCATGGCTCAAATTAGACGTCTCATCTAGCAGAAATTCCCGATTAACGTCTTGCTCCTGCATTTCCTGTTTTATCTCATCAATATGTCCTTCTCGTTGCATTTGCTCATCATCATCTTCTTCCTCCTCCTCCTCCTCCTCCTCCTCAGAGTTAGTTAGTAACCTCCCCTCCATATCCAAAGAAGAGAGGGTCTCTTGTGCATCTCCTGATGAAGACAGCCGAGAAAGAAACTGCAGATCCTGGCATGGACTTTTTTCCTGCTCGTCATCCATGGGCAAAGGCTCCGTTTTGACCACACAGGCAAGAGAAGCAGGTGACTTTGGTGGGTCCTTGCTGCATGTTTCTGTGATAGAGCCACCCTTTATTAACTCTGGTAATATTTGTTCAACTAAGGGAGTGGCCTCCTGCTTCTCCACCTCCATGTTTTCAGGGCCTTGTTGTGATACCGGCTCTACATTGGCGTCGTTAGACTGTGTCTCTGCTTTGGGGACCTGGGAAGTGGTGGCTTGGGTCACGTGGCTGACTGCCTCTCCTGCTCCCTCTTCATCAGCAGGTAGACAAGAGGACTCCTGTTCTGTTGTTGCACATTCTGCATATGAGAGTAAGGAACACAGTTATTAGTGTTGTGATCTATCATTAGCAGTGTTTCTGCAGCGCAAATCATCAAGTTAGAGATCTTGTAGAAAGAAAGAAATGTTTGCATCATCGTACAAATACGTCTATAATGAGTTTACCTGCAGTTTCAAGTGGAGCGGCGGGCACCTCAGAGGCTGTTTCTTCTGTTGGTACCAACTCCTCCTCCATGGTTCTCTCCCCAACATCTGTGGTCTGTGAGACTGCAGCCTCCTCCCCTAGAACAAAACGTAGTTAGGCAGACACATCTCACACATTCATTCTTTTATTAGTCAGCTCACAGAACCAAACTCACTCAACATGTTTTTTAAGTTTTGTCTTACCCAAGTCCATGGGCGTCTCGGTGTCAGTCGTAGCTTCTCCCTGACCCAGCTCTGATTCGCCCATCTCTCCTGGTGTCACCTCTACCAAGCCTTTCTGCTCTTCTGTCACCACGTCTGCATCAGTTTGAACGGTCGTCTCCACCGAATCCACGCATCCTTCAGTCTCCTCAGATGCTTCTCTGGTTTGGATCTCTGTTGTGTGTGGTTGAGTGACAGACTGCTGATGGTCCACCTTGCAAAGCAGGCAAATGCACTTGGCTTCTGGAAGCTCCCCCGGTAAAGCACACTCACTGTGTACCCACCTGAGACAAAGATGATCAAGATTAAATAATGAAAGACTGTATAAGCGACACATACAGCCAATAGCTAAATATCTAATGAATTGAGCTAACCTGTGGCACATGCTGCAGCACTGCAGAGCAACAGATGGGCTGGCAGCCTTGCTGCACACTCCACAGATAGAGATACGGTGCTGCTGGCAGCCCTCACACACAGTGTAGTTATCAAACCACTGTGCCAAACCTGGCAGCACCTGTCCACGGACACCACACTCCGTGCATACACGACATCTCTGACAAAATACAGATAATTGGGATAAAACGTAAACCAAAAAAATTAGATAAGCACACAAAATTAGTCTCTTTCAAATATCATGATAGGGGCATTTCTTTGCACAGAGGTGAATGATAAATGGGACTTACTCTGCATTTCCATGGGTCAGTGGGAAGAGAATCCATGGCTGGCTGGAGACAGAAGGTGTGATAGCCCTTATCACAGGCATCACATACCAACATCTTGGAGTCTTCTCCAGGTTGTCTAATAAAATTAAGAATCAAATGTTACTTTTTGAAATGGAAATGAAGCTCATATAAATTGTTATGTATGTTGTACTGAGGGTCTTGTAAAGGGCTGGACTTACCTGCAAGTCTGGCACACTTTACACTCTGGGCATTGCCATCCTGCCCGCTGGATGGGCGTGGCACCAATCTCAAGACAAGCTGCATGATAATGTAGGCCACAACCCGTACAGAACAGCAAGTCTGTGAGCTCACCCGCTGAGTCGCACACGGCACACCAAGACTCTTCACCTGCTGTAAGAAACACACAATAAGTTTGCATTCAAAAGATTTAACAATATTTGCACTTTCTTTTTTTTAAACTCTTCTGAGTATATCATGAATGTCAACAGGGAATAATCGCAAAGTACTGGACATTCAGAAAGTATTCAGACCTCTTTGTTTTTCTACAACTTGACTGGAGTCCACCTGTGGTATATTCATTAAATGGACCTGAACGGCAGACTCCTTTCTATTTAGGTTCTTACAACTGACAATGCATATCAGAGCAAAACAAAGCCATACGGTTGAAGGAACAGTCTGCACAGCTCAGACAGAATTGTGTTGTGGCACAGATCTGGAGGACTCAAAATCCACATGTAGATTGAGGGGGGAAATAATTAGAATTAAGCTGCAACATAAAAAATTGAAGGGGTCTTTTTCATCTGTCAAAGACTGCAGACAGTCCACAGTTGATAAGCACAAATTGTATAAAACACAGGTTGTTTAACAAGAAGTCTGAGGAAAGCATTACAGCTTTGTAAATGTGCAAGCTTTATACTGTGAGCATCCACCAAGTAACATCTTATATTTGGTTTTCTTACCCAACTCCTCAGCTTTGTCTATGTGTTCTGGACAGAGGAGAACCAACTGCTTCATGGACTGGAAGGATCCACTGGCTGCTGAGCAGGGGAAGTGGTAGAACCGTGAGCAGCCCTCAGCATGGCATTGAATGGTTGCACCCAGCCTTTTGCAGTATTCGCAAAGCTGAAGAAAAAAAACATAATGGTAACAATTAAGATTTTGTCATGGAAACCCTGTTAATCTCTGTATTCTCACCTGGTACATCTAATTCTAACCACAGTCTAAGGATAGCACACATACCTGCTGTGTCCCTGAGATAACGGCCTTATCCACGTTCTCCAGCTCCTCATTCTCCAACCGCTTGACTCCCTCCGACCACACCGCACACCCATGATGAACCCAACACCCCCCTGTTTAAACATAAACCTTAACATCAGTAATATCTCATAAACAAATACAGTTAAATTATACATCTGATCACTGTATTGTTGTACATGGAACACATAATTAATTTGTAAAAAAAAAAAAACAACTGACAGAATAGAATTATGTAATATTTTGAGTTCAACCTGAATCTTCAAAGATTGCCGCCAGACAGGGGGAATTGGAAAATCCAATGGAAGACAGGTCATCATTCCCAGGTTGAGGCAGTGGAGAACCTGATGGCTTGAGGGTCGGCCGCTCTGAGGATGGCCCAAAACGTCTCAGTTCCTGCTGTCCATGCAGGCTCCGCTCCACACAGTTACAAAGCGCACAGGCTCGAATGCTCTCTCTGTACAGTAACAAACAAAATTATTTATAACACGAGTGATGATTCATTTTTTGGTGTTCCCAAATGTAAGCATTAAGACCAATACAGTATGAAAAATTCAGATCTGAATGAAGAACTTACACTGGCGTGCTGGAAGAGGCTGCTGTAACGGCTGGCATGTCCTCAGCACCAGGGAGGTCTTCAGACTGCTCCTCAGAGGAGACAGGCTGCTTTGCAGCGGCACTGTCATCAGCTAGAAAATGAAAAAGAATAAGAAAATAGAGAAACGTGAGAGTGAGAATAAATGGAATGACTAAATTGCATTAGATTTTTCTTGCAGAGCAATTGCACATTGGGATATTATTCAACTTCATGAAGAATAGTGTACATCCACAATGGAAGATGTGGGACATTAAGAATAAGTAAAAAAAATAAACCATACCTGTTGGTTCAGAGTCATTTTCTTCGCAGTTTGATTTCTGCTCGTCCATCCCCTGTACTGATTTTGACCTCCTTGACAGAGATCTGAAATGTAGAGACATAAGTAACCTTGACTTGTGAATACTAAGCAGAAGAGTAACAGTTTAACAAAATAATTCACAGAATGCAAACATTGTCTGGATGCTTTTTATCAGATAGACAGATGATGATGATGATGATGACTGTGCAACTACCTTTATCTGTTATCAATGCATAATGATTCCAGAGAATAGGTCTGATAATGAAATGACAGAAATGACTTGATCTGTGGAATTTACATTTACTCACATAAAAATATTTCCATCTACACTTTATGCAGGTGCCCACATACTAAAACAGAAAATGGAATGGTTCATTAGCCAACAAGATAACATGTGTTAATCATCAGGAGTCACTAAAATGCCCTTTTTTTATATATACACACACGCTTTCCTTCTTACCCAAAATTATTTTTTACATAAAACATCAATAACCATCAAAGCAACCACTTAAATAAATGTTATGTCCTCAGTTTTGCAGATTTTCTTGTGTTGATTAGACTGACGTTAGCTCTAATGCAATCGAGCTTCCTCGAAAACTCATGGACATTGCACCAGTGTAACAGTAGATAGGTCGATCGGAACCCGCTTTGTCGATACAAGTTATTATTTACCTGGCGACGCATAATCCAAATCTGACAAACTGCAACGCGAAAAAGCACAAAAGTGTTGAAACTGAAACGGTGTTTTTCTAAATAAAACAACCGTAATACGGGATACACAAAGAAAACACAACTTCCGTATGTAGAACTTCCTGTTGCAGCGGACAGCTTTCGTGCAGAACCTTTGTCGCTCGCTTCATAGTTCCGCTATGACATTCACGCCATAATAAATACTGTAAAACAAACAACGCAGGACTGGACTGGCTCACTGTTATTTAATTCACATCGACAAAAACGGAAAGTCACAACAGATTATTGGAGTTGAAATTCCAATAACAAGCGATTCTTTACAAGGCGCCAATCGGCTTAGATCTCCAAAGTGCATTTTACTCTTTCTATATAAAAGCTCATCGGTATTCGTTCATATGATCGTAAATCGGAACCTTTTGAAATGTACGATGCCGAGTGTCCCGATGGGAAAAGGCCCACACGACAATAAAGGAAACAGAGGCTTTGAGATATAGCTCGAGCAGATTCTCACTGTGTTTCATCGGTTACACAATAAAAAAAATTGTGCCATCAAATCCTGCTTCATTTCGAAATATTTCCTTTTCATTCTCGCCACTGTCGCTAGAAACGGGGCGATGTGCGACGACGCTTGTGCTTTAATGCATCCGAATAGAACCAATGACGGATAAACACCAGTAGGCAATGAATTAAAAAGACTAAACGTGTGTGTGTGTGTGTATATGCGTCTTGGTCCAAATCGTTGACTGCTTTGCATGTCTGCCGTTGGTGCTTAAACCTCACAGGCAAAACTACTGAACACAACCGGCAACGCTACGTTAAACCACGTTGAGCAGATGGCACCAGAAGCTGGTAAAGCAAACAGAGACGGACCAAATGAATTTCGCCATGGAACGTTAACGTTACATCTCCGTCATAAACGTGTCCCGGTGGCAGCAACACTGGAGACGCACTTTCTCCCCGATAGCAAACTAACGTCAAATGAAACGATACATAAACTAACTGGCGTTGTGTGGCACAATAATGTGGATAATTAGGCTTTGTCTCTGAAGATGAAGTTGGTTTTTGTGCAGAGCGAAGTGATGCCATGATGGCTAAGTTAATGTCTTACCACCCCGGCTAGCTAAGTTAACGTTAAAAGTGTTTACGTTTACAAATTAACTTTCGCGGCTACCGTGTTGTTATCTTAAACCACGGCAGTTGCACATTGTCTGCAACGGCTCGGCGAAAGCGACGGTGGTTTTTATAAGTGAATAATTGCAGCGCTAAGCACTATTTCTCAATGTAAACACCGACTTCAAAGGGTTGGTTCTGTTCAGATAATAGCCATGGCCATGTTACTGGCAATGCACTGATACGGAAAAGCTAACGTCTCCCATCGGTGACGTAGCATCAAAGTGTCCAGAGAAGGTAAAACTGCGAGAAATACATTCAACCTCATGCACGCGAGCAAACACTTCCACCAACAATAACCGGATACTTTGCTTTTCAAACCGCGGGCACGGCCAACGCAAAGCATATATCAACCTGAAGTTAGCATCCAGGTAACGTCGCTAGTCCTCCAGAAAGTAGACGACCCCATCTGGTCGCAGCTAGCAGCTAAACGATTCCGATAGCAGGGCTAACGTTACCCGGTCTAAGGTCAGGGTTGGTGTGTCTTTCGGTATGTCTGTTGCGAGAAGTTCGAAGAGGACATGAATAAAACAGCTCACCTCACAAAAACAATATCGTCTCCTCATACATCAGCAAAATCCAAACAGCCACACAGCTTCCCCGAATGCTGATGGTCGCTTCATTTTATGTACCGGACTAACGCTGCGGCTAGCCGGCTGGAGGGAGAGTGGGGGAAGTGCACGTCGGCGGAAGGCAGGCTGTGCGGTGATGCTAGCTAGCTCCTCGGCTAAAGGGATAATGCTACGGTTAGCTTGCTAACAAGCAGCTCGAGCTTTGTGTAGATTGGCCGCGCGCTGCCGGGGGAGCTGCTAAGCACAGAGACGAGCCTTCAGCCAGTCCCGAAAATGGTTCCCCAGCCTCAGGCAGTGAACCCAAACACTGCCTGCACTGCTCCTTGCTCGTGGATGTAGCATCAACGACTTAATAAGCTAACATTAGCAGCTAGCATATGTTCTGGAATCTCGTTCGCGAGGTCTTTGAAGCTGCTGATAGTTGGAAGTTAACTACAGGCCCGCACTGTGTTGACACGCCAGTAAATATGTCTTTTCTGTGACTTTCGGTCGACGGCGGACACTGGTTTACTTAAAGGTGCAGCTGAACTTCCCAGTGGGACCCGTGTGTGGGTCACTGGCGTCGCTTCACTTCGCTGCATCTGTTCACACGGTCTGTTCCGCCGAGCGGCTAGCTGCCGTTAGCATTGATAGCTAATAAGAACTACGTCAAATTGAATTCATGCACTCGAACGAGCGATGGAAGTGTTTCGGTGCTTGTTTCTGGTAATGCGTGTTGACAGCTCGGGCCCGGAGATGAATACCGATGAGTGAGGGGGTTCGTGATCACTCGGTGGGAGAGTTTAATGTGCCGAGCGCGGGCCGCTGGATTACGGTGGATATTAGATATTGGGTCAATAGATTTTCGGATCCAGGGAAGCCATTTTTCATTAGATTGTTATGATTGTAAGGGCGAAGCAGCTCATGCCTCCGGATGAAGGCGTTTTGATGATTATGTTTGATGGGATCAGAGGCGACGGGGTTGAGATCGACCAGGTTGTAATTTAGTGATGCAAATTCACTTCGTTAGGTAATCGTGGTTTTTAACTTCCTATCCCACCTCAGTTCATTTATCTGGATCTGAAAACGAACCTTTGCGGTTTCACTCATAATGATCCAAACAAGCCAAGTCAAAGAACCCTCTCGACGCGTTTTGATCATGTATCTGTGGCTGCCTCGCCACTGACTTGTTTCCCATATATTCCCCCCGCATAACGACACGGAGATGAATAATCAAAATCATAGGCCATAAATAATGCTGTGTTGAAACCGTGCGCAGCCGTGTAGCAGATCCCCATCGCTCCACTTCACAGCCCCCGACAGTTCATTAGTGGATATCGACTGGATGACCTTACGAATATTGTTTTAATTATTAATTATTCCGTGATGGGAGTTCAAATCTGAAACCTCAGCTAAGGTTGAGGAGCAATCCCGATGATAACTGTGGGTGAACACAACACGGGGGGGTGGGGGGGATTATGTTGTTTGCCTTATCACTGTGAGAAAATCACAAAGGCATGGACGACCCATGAAGGATTGGTGCAACAAAGCTGCTCAAGTCCTGAATTGTTAGTTATAAAAGGGGGCTGCTGCCGAGCGACATACTGTAATATTTATTTTCTATAAAGTGATCCAAACACAACAGTTGTAGACAGGGTATCATGGTAGATGTAGTGTCCCCGAGCAGAACAAGCACACAATCAGTGGACATGTATTCAACAAAGAAACAACAAAAAGGTCAAGGGCAAAAAGTCGTTTCAGAAAAGCACGTTTTGTAAGTGTGGTGCAGCCCAAAAATAATTTGGCAGGGGAATGTTTTTTGTCTGTCATGTAGATTATGGAGATGCAATATCAGCACTTGTAAATAGTCTTGTATGCGTGTATAGTTGTTCTTAAATGAAGACACCGGCCTCCCCTTGTCATCGTCTCATGAGCCACACTGGGAACCAAAGGCCCGAGGCAGGTCATGCAGTTCAGCTCGGCTGTCGATGGTATTATCCTGTGAACTCACAGAAAATTAAGTTGGTTAACAGTTTGTCCCATTATGAGACATTATGAGGGTCACGGCTTTAATCCACATCAGCTTCTGTATACCTTTATTCTTCTTACAAGCCGCTTACTGAGGCTATAACTCAAAGCTGATAAGTAACTGTAATGAAGAGCATCTGCTAATTTTCTCACATGGTAAGGTGTTGCTAGTGATTTTACCAGAATGTGTGACAGCTCATCTGTAACATACTGTAGTGTGCACTCTTCAGGCGGTGGCATCTGTTGCTAGGAGAGGGGGGGGGGGGGGGGGGTCTACAGTTGACCCTGCACTCTGAAATGTCTGTGGTAATGCAGAGGCGTCTGTGAACTATCTCAGGGAAGAGAAAGATGTTCCACAAATTCTGATCAACAGGGTGAATATGTAAAGGCCCATGCAACTAAACAGAGAATTGTCCAAGTTGTGAATGTTTTGATTATGATGTTACGCCCCCAGAGAATCTAGTTTAAGGCTTTAACTCGTTGTGGTGAGGGCATCCTTGATTCTTTTAATAATTATCATGAGCTGTTTACACAAACTAAACTAAAGTACTGCACAGATGTTTCCACTAGAACCAGATGTTAAACCCATGCTATTTAGACAACTTTGCTTTTTAAAATAATGACTTATGATTCAGCAGGGCCCTTTCAATATTTAAGAAAACACAAGGTTTATATTTGTTGTAGTTTTTGACAGTCGTTCACTAGATTTTAGAGATGAAATAGTTGGTTGTGTAAGTGTTTAAATGATAAAGAAACATCTTCAAATTGTTTCAGTCACATGGTTTGACGAGCTCTAACTGTCTCCCATGCAGAAAACATGAAACCAATTCCTCAGGTGTGGTACGTGAGGTAAATCAAATTACATTCAGGGAAATGTTCTATGCTCGTATTAGTTTTCCTGTGCTTGAACGTGGGGTGTTTGCAGGTTTTAATTTTGAAAACAGGTTATTACTGCTCCCCCTGGCAGGATTAGTTAACTCCCCATTCAGCTTTAGCTAGATTGGATTAGATTTTGGGGGGCTGACACTGTTTGGAGGACGGTGACTGATTGGCCAGTGGATGTAAATAGAGGGTGGTATTAGGATGCCCGCCTCTCCCATTGGCCAGTGAGTAGAGCGGGTGCTTTCCCATCTGCCTCTTGCATCTCAAGGATAATCCCTCAGAATACCTTCACAGATGTTTACAACAACAGAATATAAACTGGACGAAGAGAGTGTGCAATATGCAATTCATAATACTGTGTGGTGCGCTCCATTTTAATATTTGCAGCATTGTCGGTGTTGTAAAATAGATTTCTTGAATACATGACAAATTGATAATGACTCATTGTAGACAGACGGTTGCCAAAAACCAACCAAGTATAATAAATAAAAAATCAAAGTTTGATAAATTGGACGTTGTTATTTAAAGCAGTCATTTTGGAGAAATGAAGCAAACGATAGAGAGAAATTCACAGGAATTATAAATTCCTCCACAAGGGGGTGTATAACCATGGACTTCTTGTGTAGCGCACAGCCCTGCACATTATTATGAATAGTGCTATAAGTTGTTGCACATAAAACAGAATTAAAATAGACATTTATAAACAATTGATAAATCCCATTTGATCTTATCATGAAGTGTGATTTCCTTAAGAAATGATAATATAATATCTAATGTTAGACCCTCACTCATTCAATTTAGAAAAAGATAAATTACACGTCAAAATTGGTAGTACAACTGGTACAGGTATGGAGCATATAATGGGCTGTAATAAATCAAAAACTTGTAGATACTTTACACCACATAGTACTTGTGACCCCCATTGATCTGTATATAATGAAAGTGTCTCCTGCAAGAGTCAGAAGAAACATGATGACTGCATTCAGTTGTCTATTAAGTCTGTGCCTGTGGTAACGTCAAGTTGTTGGCACAGTGTGGGGAATATTAAGTATGTCCGGGCTTTTTATTAACCACTCGGCCCCTTAGACTGGATTTCCAGAGGCAGTGAACACCGTTAACACGAATAATAGTCAACTACGAGGATTTCCCCTCAACAATAAAAAGTTTAATCATCTTTACAAACCAAACTCTTTCCGGATCTAAAGAAAAAGCAGAGTGTTGTTCAATAAAATGACATTTTAATTTGTTTTATGACAAGAACACATGTGAGGGCATACAGTGTATGTAGTGGAATTATTATAATAAAATGAAACATTTATATATTATGATTCAGAAAGTACAAAAATAAAGATTCTATCATTGATGGAAAACTTGTTCCAATCCCATTATAATAGTTATACATGTATATTTTTACATATATAACTGAAATCATGAAAGGCGATAACTTGATATACAAATATGCTATGATATCACCATTTTTATATCTATATATCTATATATATATATAGATAGATAGATATACATCTCAATGTGAAAGATTATAATATAAATAGTAAAAGAACAAGCAAGCCATTCCAATGCTTTTAATTTATTGAAGAACAGAAGAGGAAGTGTTAGTGTAAATGTATCAAGGCTGCTGTACGACTTGTATTAAGTCTGAACTTGTAGGTTTTTAAGGATGAAATGAGAGGGAGTCTAAAAAGATCCATCCAAAACTGTACAGTAATCGACCATACCAGTGCACGTGTGATGTCTGTCTTTCAGAAAGATGCTTGTCTTCCATCCCCAGAGGTTCACTCAGATTGCCTTGTTTATTCACATAAACACATGCTTTGTCCTTTGTGGGAAAAGTGCTAGTATTAAATGGAGTTTTAGTGCAAGCTGCTTCACTCTCAGTGGTCTGCTGTTCTTTGGTCGTCTCCCGCCATAGCAGCTGGTTGAATGAGGAGAGGAGGCGCAGAGGACCAAACGCCCAGTGTGCGAGTCTGTGGTGTTCCAACAGCGCATAGTTGGATGCAAGAACTCCATCAACAAACAATGTTCCAGCTTCTGTCAGGGGCGCATACACTCCCATACTCTCCTCTTCTGAAACTGAGATGATTCGAGACGGACGCACACGACCCTCTGCCGTATGGACGAGAACACAGTCTCCCGTTTTGGCTCTGTTAGCAAACCGAGCCTGGTACTCACTGCTGTCGAGTCTGCAGTGGTGAGCTAAAAATACCAAGTGATGTGCAGTGAGGGCCAGTCTGTGGCCATCCTCGGTCTCCAGAGACAGAAAAGTGGAACAGCTTTCTTGGTCGCGGTGCAGAAACAAGATGACTTGGCTGAACACGACCTGGCCTGTCCCAGACAGGGCCATGACTCGGTCCCCAGGAGCCAGTGATGACAGGCTCTTCTGTCCCCCTCCAGCGACAGTCACCCGGGCCCAGCCTGGGAAACAGCCACCCTTTTCCACTGCAACAGAGTGATCTGCAGGAAGGTCAGCAGAAAAATACACGATTAACGCAAATGATGTTCCTTTTTCCTTTTCTTAAATGTCCTGATGCACCATTTAGTGATGCGATGACATTTGACACAGTTAACAGCATGATCTTGTGTGAAAGTGCTCTCTCTTAAAACTTACCAGCTTTTACTGAGCAGTGGATGTGATATTTGGACTCGTAGTGGACCCAGTCGAAGCCAGCCTCCACAGCCAGCTGGGCGAGGAGACCGTACTTCTCTGTCTCTCTGTCATCAGTGGTTATGTCCACAGCCCGGCCCTCATAGTGCAGAGAGCCAGGAGGATGGTGACCGTCTTCATCCCAGGCCTCTGTCACACGCAAGTGTATCCCTGGCCACTGGTTCATCACTGCAATAGCCAACCTGTTCAAACAGTCCTTGCATCGCTAGAACAGAATGAAAAAGAGGGAAGGATTTAACTTGGGAATAGATTCACCTCATAAATTGGATGATCAACAAGACAGTGCAGTAAATGTACAAAGAATATATTTGAGGTCAGTTAAAAAGATGTCTCCATTACATACAGCTATTTTTTTTACCAGAGAGCTCTGACAATACAAAGGAAATATTCCTCCCAGTGCACGTGGCCACAGTTTTCAATCTAATTAAAGGGATCTTCATCAAAACGGTTTATGCTATACATAAATACTTCTTCCAATAAAAAAAGTCCAATAAATGGCTGTATGATTTACACACCGACTCAATTATCCGGTGCGGGTTGAGTGTAAGAATTATTCTAAAGAACACTACATATGCGTACAGTTGGGATCCAATAACTTCTTCCAACTTGGTAAAAAGTTGTTATTAAATATTTTGTTAATAGCAGTTAGCCTTAATACTAAATATACAATATACAGTATATCAGGAAAATGTTTTTTACTTCTTGAATAGAACATTTTTATAAAAGTGGAACCAAGATTCAACGAGGTATTTGAAAAGAGAAATAATCTGATTCAATACTGGACTTTCACCCTTTATATGTAGGGATGTACAATCATTTGGATAAACGTGCATTTGAATCATTTTAAAGTCGTCCATTGTTTTGCCTTTTAAATGTATGGTTGTGGTTGTTGATTTAGGAGGATTGAGTTGGGAGCCAGGTTTATTCCAGGAGTAAAACTACTGTATTGTGTGACTGTACTGTTTTGTGTGTTTTTTGTTGCATCTTTGGATGTTTTAGTTTTATAACTTAAAAGAAAAAATAATCCTCAGGTAAAGTTAAGGTAATTTTATTCACTTGGCCGGCAGAGCGTACAAGTACCGTGGAGGCCTGACTCAGCCAAACTCAACACTGGTAATCATTTATTAACAGGAGGAATGGCACCTATAAGTCAAGAGGCTTGTACAGTATGTGACTCTCCGCTACACCTCAGCTAGCAAACAGACTTTATAACAGCTCAGAAAACAAATGATGCCAGTACTTCCGCAGCAGTCTCTGGCATTATCGCACAGTTCCTCCTCCGCTCTGCTTAAGTCCATCTCAACCTTGCTCAAACAAGAACAAAGCTACTGTAGCCTGTTTGCCACATTCCTCTGCCTTTTTCGACAGGGTGACAGAATAATCAAGGCCATTCTCTGACTCTCCAGATTGTTCCAGGCATGAGTTTCTCGTCTTCACCCCTGAGACCTTTGATGAGAAATGCGCACAGCGACTCTTAACACCCCCCCCCCCCCCCCCCCGTGGGCCGTAATATTACACACTGTGTCAGCATTGTCACAAAATAGCAGGCAGAGAAATGACAAAGTCAGCATCCGAAGTGATACACTCATCAGCATCTCCTGGACATGTATTCGCTTGTGACTTGTGATGTGGCCTGTGATCGATTGAATAAAGCTTATCTTGCAGCTGAGTTAGAAAAAGAGGGTTTTGAGAGAAAGTGATGGGAGAGGGAGAGCTGGAGAGAGGGGAAGTAGGGTGAGAAGAAAGCAGTTTAGAGAGAGAGTTGAGATTGGGACTAAAGACAGAGGCCAGAGGGGAAGAATGTATGGGCATGAACTTGGGAATGTGACACTGAGAGTGAGAAAGCGAGAGAGACAGAAAACAAACTGGGAACATTTTTCTCGCAATGCCATTGAAGAGAGGCGTTTCATTGTCAGAATCACAATAGTCGCCTTTCCAACGGTGCCATTACTTCAGCAAGCGGGAATTTTGTATAGGCGACCCCTCCGAGTCTCCAAGTGACGCACAAAGAGCGTCTTTCACATCTGGGCAAAAGAAGGGCACATGCACACATACACACACTCATGCTGGGCATCAGAAGGGCACACACATACAACCACAGATTTACATCACAAAGAAATCACTCGTAAAAAGGAAGGAACACAGATTTTATAATGCTAAACAATCACAGAAAGCCGCAGCATCCGAATCAGAGTGACCCCCGTGACATTCAAAATATTTTGTCCAAAAAGTCCTTCATCTCCCTGACCAGGTCTTAAATCCTCTCGGCCACCAATTGTCTTTTCTATCTTTAAATTCAGGTTCCTATCCCGAGTAAACAATCAGGAACTCAGGTGCCTGGGTAATTTTCCCCGGCAGGCACACTGAGAACCTGCCCTAGGAATAGTTTTATTTCCAATAACAAAGACTTTGGTTAAAGATTAAAAGGAAGTGTTCCTGGGGGAGAGCTCGGTCTCTTAAGGGGTAGTGTTGAATTACATCCTGATCTTCTTATCTCAAGAAAAAGGGAGGGGAAGTTTGGTTAAAACATACACACTCTGTGTTGAACATTTGTTTGTGTGTCAAGAGCCTGGAAAGGGCAGGCAGTGAAGAGTACAGCGAACAGGGAATAAGGTTATTGGTTTAGTTTTTGTGGGGGTAATGCTCCTTATGCTGATGTTTGTCCCTTCGTGTAAATGCGGTTTTATCGATCATCTGGGAAATGAAACAATGAGAGCAACAGTAAGAGTCTGTGCACCGATCGTACCACACAACAATCACCAGGTATCACTGGGGTTCATGGATCCAGCAAATCATCCCTTTCAACTCAATCCTTCAAATCTGACAACAACACACCAGTCTCACCTTGGTCATGAAGCGGTCGGCGTTGGTGTTCTCCTCATCCTTGAAGACAATGTCTGGATTGTAGTTGCACACAAGTTCATTGAAGCGCTCGGAGTTGCGTGTGATCTTGCCCTCTGCTCTCCCGCTGGCCCCGAGGTTGTTCTCTGAGAAGTTGGGGAAGAACTGCTTATAGTGCATTGCCATGAGCTTCCTGGGCCTGGGGCGTATGCCGTACCCGGGACCAGGTCCACATCCCTGCACCAGCCATATACAGGTCCAGGCAGCAAGCAGGCTGGGCCGTGCCAGGCGGGCCCACCAGGACTGCTTCATTGGGGGGGAGGGTTGGGGCTCCCAGGGGTCAGTGGCTCGCAGTGCCTACAGTGACAGCCCAGGTCCAGGTGTGCGATAGCATGTGAATGAGGATCAGAGCTCGGTCCATTCCAGATCATGGAGTATTGGTGATATTATTTTTAAATCACAAAAACTTACTAAACATTGGAATTTGTTAGAACTTCTTTGGACAGTTTTCACCCATTGGTCAGAATAGATCGAGCTCAACAGCTCAAAGAAAGACTAAGTTGATCTGGTCTGATGACCAAACGCTGATCTGATTGGCTGAAATCTAAAGTTTGGCATCAATAAGGGGACACACCACGTCTCTCAGGTTTCTGTCCAAAGTTTGAGCTGCTTTACTCAGAGTCCTGCGCACTTGATATCATCTCTCCATGCGTCCTCCACAGGAACCTGTCTGTGCACAGGTGTTCTTTCAGGGTCTCTGCTCACTTACCGCTTCTCTCTCCACGCACTTCCCCTCACCAGACACACAAAGTGGCGCACGTCTGAAGCGCGGCGGCTCCCTCCCTGACTCCCCGCAGTTCCTACACGCACGCTCCTGTGGACGCTCTCATCCTCTCTGTTCATCCATAAAAATGAGTTGTGTTGTTTTCTTCCCCTCCTTCTCTCCTTCATCCACCGTCTTCTGTCGCGTCCCAGCGCTCTTGGCCACCTTGCACCAGCCATTGGGTCTTATTAGTGTCCGGACGAGATTGCCCTCCCTTCCTCTGCGCGCTCCCACTGCGGCAAGCACACGCCTCCAAAATTCAACCTTACAAAGGACGTATGATTAGCCTACTTATGTTAACACAATGCCCCCCCCACCCCCCCCACCCACCCACCAACCTCCTTCTCCACCTCATTAAAGTCTAAGAGAAGGCTAAATACAACTCTTCCAGTGCAAAGTTAAGTCAATGCAACCCAACTGCTCACATTACCTTTAAATATTTTTTGAGACATGATAGTTTTGACCATTTGAAGTTATATTGTTATTATTATTATTATTGATATTAATTATAATAAAATAATAATTTTATTGATGGCATCTTTCAAAACAGCCGTACAAAATACTTCAAAGAGGACAAACACAGCAGATAAGATAATACATCAATTGAAAGTATAGGCAAAGCAGAATTTTAAAAGAAAGATAAGTAAAAGCAAAAGGCATGTTGTAAAAGTACATTTTGAGAGATGATTACAGGTAAACTATTCCAGAGGGTCGGCGTCCTGACAGCGAAGGGCCCCATCACCTTCGGTCTTCAGTCTTGACAGAGGAATATCTAATGAGGCCTTATCCCAAGATCTCAGGGTGAGGTATATGCAGAACACATATAATATAGTTACATTCGTAAAAACTATTTCAGAGGTGAAAATATTTGCACTATTGCTTCTGTTTGCTCATCCCAACCCATCAGAGTGGACGAGTCAACTGCGATGACTCTGTGTTATTTTTAGACAGGTTTTGAGGTGAGGGTCTCTGAGAGGGAGCACACGTGTCCAGCCTTGACACCCCTGACTGTGACTTACAGTGCTGCCTTCCTGTGTTTGGGGAGCCAGCCTGACCCCCCTGAACCCTGTGCACCCGAGACCCCTCCGCTGGAAACACCCTCCGGCCACATCAACATATTATTTTTATCCATCTCAGAACAATAGCTGGGAGAGTCGTAAAAATTGGTCAGATAATGCCGAAGAGGGAGCAAAAGAGAGACGGAATCCTTGTGTCTCGGGGGTCTGACATGTGTAATCACATACGGAAGCTTAAATTAATGACAGAATAAAGGTCGTTGTGTGTTGCCATCCTATCTCCAGCTTCCTGGAACACTTGAGGTCTCAATACATCACGGCCAGTTCCTTCGCAGTGACTTTGTTTCAAAGAAACGTTATCGCGCTCACAACAGAGCCCAGTACTATCTGGAGTTTATAGTTTTGTGTCAGTGTGTATCTTGATGGTTTGCTGTGGCTGCATCCTTAAGATGCTTTGCAAATATATCACTGTAAGAACAGACACATCTTATCCATAAAGCACCTGTGAATTTATCATCAACTCCCTGATCCAAACTATACTTACAATTTTGCTTAGAGGCACGAGGGATAGGTCACAGAGCTCCACAGTGACCGTGGAAAGGCATCCTTGTTAGGGAAGTTTCCAGAAGATCCCAGGATGTTGTAGGGAGGGGTGGCAAGGCGAAGCAGCATCTTCCTGCCCTCATGATAAACACGGAGGACGGCTCAAGTCTGGCCAAAGCAACGCAGATGGGAGATATCAGCCCTCATGACAAATGCAGGGAATGACTCAATCAAAAAAAAGCAACAAACACTTTCATATCTTCAATTACCCACACCGACGTTTCTCATCAAAGCTGCACAAGAGAAGAGATTTCCATCCGACATGAAAGGGAAAGGAAGGAAGCAAACATCTGCGGGTTGGAGATGGAAATAAAGTCATTATTATTACGTTTTTATTTTGGTGCCCCCGTCCCCCTGCCTTCCCCTGCCTCCTTCTGGCTCTTAGCATTTTACTCCCCCATTTCAGGATGGGAGTACATGGCTGGATGAATGGTTTGGTTTCCTGCAAAGCCACAGCACAGAAAATTAGATCTTTCCTGCCTGAGTTAGACTACCCTGCTTTGTTCTGTACAAATGGACGGCTGTGTGTACACCTGAGAAGTGTCGTCAGTACAGCGTTTGTACCTGTGAGTCAAATGTAGCTTTGTTTGTGAAGCTTTGGGTGAAAAGCAGAACCGGCTCACGTTCTGCAAATACTGTTCATAATCAAGTGCAGGGAAATATGAATTTAGGATCGCAAACTCACATTTTAACAGAACAGTTATTATGAGATAGAAATGAGATTTTGAAATAACTCCAACTGTGATATCTCAAGTGTTTGTCCTGTCTCGTGGAGCTGAATAGACACTCTGCAGGATCCACTTCCTTAGATGGAGGCCGCTCCTTTCCAGTAAAGGAAAGTCAAGGAACTGACACCTAACCGCCTCCCTCCCTGCTCCCAAACACAGACACAATCACCCACCCGTCCTTTCTCTTTGACCACCACTGCTGCACCGCCCAGCTCACTGTCTCCCGCCGTGTTATCGGCGCAGGAAGAGGCAGGGTGGTGCATTCTGAGGTGGCTGCACACACTGGAGGATTCCAGCCTCAAGGAGTGTAACTGCGTTGGAAGCATACCTCACGTGATACACCTAACACTGCATGTCAGGTGCTGATTTCAGGTCTGCCACTTGAAGTGATGTGAAAAGGGAAAATAGACATGTTGGTTCCGGGAGTTGTTGCTCAGCCGCGATGTGGCCTTTGAAAGAGAGCATCAGTGAGCTGAAGTCAAAGGTGTTGCTGCACTGAAGTGGACAATAGACTCAATAGGGTGGAACTTCCTGGCCACTGACAAGCAGGTCAAACGTCAGATGTGATGCTTTACCTTCTTTTGAGTCAAAATATTATTTATTATTCAAATTCTCTATACCACATTATGTATGCTTGAATGGGTCTCTATTGACATGATTTAAATTGTGACATTACAGGTTTCTTCCTATAAGTCCATGTCACATCATTCGCCCAGGCCCGGCGAAGCACAGGCCTGTGCCAGTCAACCGTGTGAAGCAAGTGTGCCATGAGTGTGCAGGCAGGATGGCGGGCAGCTGTGGCAAACGGACAGTGCGGCCCTTTATCAGTTGATTAGCGAGCAAGTCTCGCCTTTTCCTGTGAGTGTTTCTGTATTTGCGAGCGTAAAACGAGGGAATAACAGCCCCTAATGCACTTTGGCATGAACTTCAAACAGCCGACTGTCAGGAAAGCTAATCTGTGTCTTTGTCCCCCCTTCATTCTTATGTTTTGACAATAAAGATAGCCTATCTCATCCCATTACAAGCTGCCCGTCTCCCGCCTTGTCCCTGATATGCCCGACAACCACTCCAACAGAGCGTGTTACCCAATGGGACTGCTGGGACACCTTGATTGCACTGCTATCAACCCTTTAATATTTTGCTGCAGGGAGAGGTGCTGCACCATTGTTTCTCCAACAGAATCCAAGGTTAAGAGTGATATGTTGAGGGGGGGGGGGGGGCTGTGGCGCAGGAGAGAGAGCGGGGTCATCCACTGACCAGTGTGTCAGCAGTTTGAGCCTGATTCAGTGTACCTCAGTGCCCTTGAGCAAGGCACTGAACCAAGAATTGCTCCTGACGATCAGTGTGTGAATGATGTGCAGCACATAAATGCGCTGTATGAGTGTGTGAGTTAATGGTTGAAAGGCAAAAACTGTACTGTTAATCGCTTTAAGTGGTCATCAAGACTGGAAAAGTGTTATATAAGTACAAACCATGTTGGTTGCTTCATTGTGGTTTTTTTCTGTGTTCTTTATAGAGCAAAATCATCAAATCTGGCTGTATTTGCTCAAATGAGCCCAAAAATGTAATGCACCATTAGTACAAATTGTGCACAGACCCTGCAAAGAATAACACAGGGGCTGGACACACAGACTCTCAGTAGCCTCGTTTCTTTAAGGTCAAGGAGCATTTCAGTTTTGGCATTGGCCGATTGGACTTTGTGGATTGGCAGATTTTTTTAATATTTTACCAGAGGAAGGGTGTATATTCACTGAGCATCACTCACAAATGCTTAAGTGTTGTTCTATATATGCTTTTCAACTCAATATTGTGAGTGTCAAGTATAGATTGTATTGAATCCCTGAACCAAAAACTGTCAGCATCAATTTGGGTTTGTTCAAACTTAACCGACTGCACAAACTCTTTTCTTTCCAGACAAACGGTTAATGCACTAAACACACACACACACACACACACACACACACACACACACACACACACACACACACACACACACACACACACACACACACACACACACACACACACACACACACACACACACACACACACACCTTGTATATGTGGCCTATGTATCACTTCCTCACAGAGTACCCAGTCTCCAGATGTGCGAGCGATGTAGCGACATTTGAGTCCATTTCCTTTTGGCAAAGGAAACGCAGTGCAAAACAAAACCTAAAGCAAATAAGCTCAATTAAAACATCCAACAAAACAAGAAACGCAAACAAAAATCAAGAGGGAGAAATTAATCAGAGCCGGGGTGGGGGGGGGGGGTTTCTTGAGCTGCATTCGGAAATCAACAATAGGCAAGGAAAAGGGATGGAAGAAAGGAGGTGGGTGGGTAGGTGGTGCGGTGAAGGAGTGAATGTCTCTTCTCCTCCTAATTTGCTGGGTTTTTATCTGGCGCTTGCATCAGAGTGGGGAAAGCGTGGGCTACGGCTGTAGTGGCGTCGCGGCTGGACGCTGCTGACAGACAGGCCAAAATATGGCTTTCTTCTGCTGCTGATTAAAGAAGTGCAACAAAAGGGTGGAGGGACGCAGAGGACAGACGCCCTCGCCAGTCACACACACACCACATCAGATCACTCACGACGTAGTTACATTTCTCTAAAAATGTAACAGCATCAAAGAAACTGGAAGAGTCAGAGTGGCGCGTCTCCCAAAAGGACACAAACACATTCAAAACAAAGACATTTTATTGCTTTCTCCTCGTAAAACAATGGTTAAAAATTCAGTTTTAAGAAAATTTGAAACATCAGAGCATTTCATAAGTAAACACAGAATGTTTTTTAATCTTTGAGAACGACTCTAAAGACTTTTTGTCTCAACTGTATCACATTCAAAGTTTTCAACACTGGTTAAAAATCCTAAGAGTAATAAGTCAACATGTTAAGTATTGATCCCAAAATGCCCATAAATAAAGATAAAAATACAGCACATTATAAACTGTGTGTTCCCAAAAACCAAAAGAGAAATCCCAGAAAAAGTGACATAAGTAAACCTCAGAGTGCTCCATATATACTACATATAATAACTAACCAGAGAGAGGTTTGAGACACACTGTCCCCTGCTGGTCAAACCATCCGCTATTAACCTGCTGATACAGCAGCGACGGCAAATGGTGACACAAGATCATCAACACATCGAGGATAAGATACAGCTGATAAAAGAGAATCTAAATAAAAAACCCAGCAGAGGACTGAATGGATTGACAGTCACATTTGCTATTCGAAAATACTCTGAGACAATTCTGAGCTTTCACCCAACGTTCAAGGAGAAATGATATTAAAAAAAAAATACTTCACAGAAAGAATACAGAAAATTAAAAAAAATCACTTTAGGTAAAGATAAAGTGTGATTTTTACTCATGAAATATTGCACTTTCCCACAGAGATTCGTAATAATTCACAGTTTGATTGGTCTAAGGCATAAGTTTCTCCTAGTGAGCGTCACATCGCAGACAGATTTTTTGCATAAGACAAAGTAAAGCTTTCTTTTTTGTGTTTTTGTAAACTACTAGTCCTCAGACCCAGTAAGCTTCCTGTCAGCTTGAAAAACATAATAACCCTGCTCAATAATAAATCACCACGAAGATGTCCTTAATTCTACAAGTTAACCTAGTTAGTAAAAGAGCTCAATCATTCAGACTATGACCTCACTCTCGTATCTTCCCTTGTGTAATCTGTGGAATCACAGATAGACAAGGTACCCTGTGTCCTACTTGGACCCAATTACTACTTCCTCTCATTAACTAACATAACACTGGTTCAGACTGAGCCACGACACACATGGAGTTAGATTCCCGATCCTAAAATAGTGGTGTAGCCCAAGAGAGGAAAGCGTGGGGAAGCCACGAAGAAAGCGAGAACACTCAATCGACCTGAAGCAGGAAGAGGAAATTATGTCACAGCGACAATGTAATATTTCAAAATAACTCTGCTGACTTTCATATGTGTCAAAAGAGCAACGGCTGTGCAATGAATCCTCTTTTTGTAAGGCATCAGGTTCGCAGGGGATTGTTCTGTTTTTTCCACTGTAGCAGGACTACCAGAATGGCTGTAATCCTTTCTCCCCTGGTTCCAGTCATAACCACGACTCTATTAAGCACTTGTACCAGCACCTGTATTGCAGTCAACTAAACTGCACAACTATGGACCCTGATAAACTGGCCACAGCTTTCAGTAGAGCTCCCACTTGACGGACGCAGACAGAACCTCTGCGGTCTCTTCACAGGAGGCGAGCTGATCTGGGCACCAACTGGCAAAGGGACTAAACCGCAAATGCATATAATCCAATAGGTGCACATTTGAAGTTGGCTCAGTTTCTTTAAGGAAAGGCAGTGGTCAGGAGGACAAGTCACTGGATTTTAGAAAGTCCACTGGCCAGGAGGAGTCTGAAGGGGACGGTGGACCGTGACACGGTTAAAGGCAGCCTGTGGAGACCTGCAAAAACAGTGACAGAAAACCAAAGGTCAATGACATCACACACAATCACAAGGTGGAGCAACACTAAGAAAAGCTAAGAAAAGCTAAGAAAAATAGGGATTTAGGTAAAGTCTATTAATCACAGAACAAAAGTAAGCTGGGAGGCAATGGGAAAGTGCAAGAGAGCTGCCATGGTGCAGAGATGCTATCTGCACTGTGAGGAAGGGGATTGCGTGTATATGTGTGCGAGTTTGGCGTGTCGGTGCTTGGAGTGCTTGTTTTCGTTGGGTGGAGGGTTTACAGGGTGTGTGTGCTGCTAGGGATCTGGGGCGGTGTGCCTGAAGGTCCCCAAGGGGACCCGACTCTCCTCTTGTCCCTTTACACTTTCCTGAAAGAATTGTATTCGTTCTATCTGAGGAAGAGAGACCAGCCCATTGGGGAACTGGGCCAAAGGTGGGAAAACTTATCACACAACTATCCAAGTGCAACTTATTTCAGCACGACACAACCACAAGGACAGAAGAATGCACGGATAAAAAGTGTCCTCATCTTGTTTATGAGTTGAAAATGTAAGTAAACTGACCAAAGGCACGGATGAGCTCTCTCTGAACCGCCCAGGTGACTGTCTTGATGAGGGAGGCCGAGGTGAGACCAGCGAACATCATGTTGTACAGGAAGACAATGTAGAAGTTCCCCAGCCAGTTGTAGCGACCAAAGTCTCCCAGTAGATCGAAGCGGGTGATTCCTGACACAAAGGAGGCCGAAGAAAAAAATGTTCCACACGTGAACCAGTTACTCAATCCAAGCCGTTCCTGCAGCTGCAGAATTTGTGTTACACAAACACCCTCTTGTGGTCACAGCTAAAATTACAAGTAAAATGTTAACTAACGCCTGATGTTAAATAATAGATGTTGTGTCCCAGTTCTACACTACAAACTAATTCACAATCTGCTGCACACCAATCGTCCAAACTTCACAGCTGCAGTACAGCTCCTATAAAATAAATCTTCATAATGTAAATACAGGAATCAACCTATTTTTCAATTATGCCTCTTGAACTACTTTGTTTTATGAATTGCACTTTTTTTGTAGAAAAAAAAATAATTGTACTGTGGGAAAATAGCATCAGCACAAAAATAAATATTTAGATATAGATATACAAATATTTAGATGTATGCTTACTATTACTTTTCCACTCTGTGTACGCTGCGTGCTCAAAACCCGATTAGTGTTAGCGCGCAGGATGAAACTGGGATAAATGCTGCGTTTGTCATTTATGCTACTTACTTACCAAGTGTGCGTGAGAAGACCGGCAGTGCAGAGCTCAGGATAAGCAGTGAAACACAGTTTGCAATTATCTGAAAAGAACAGAAATGTAGAGATTACTAAAAGGGTCTCAACACAATACAATACAATAGTTTCTCATGATATCTCACTGTGAGTTTAGATAGACGTTTAGCTGTCAAGTACCTGGGTGAGGTTGGTGTCCTGTGCACGAGGCAGGAGGCTGATGAAGAGAGGAGAACTATAGAAACCAACTACTGATGATACCATTAGGTAGCTGACAATCATTTTAAGGACAACACTGGGAAGAAGAGTAATACTCTTGCATAGATAGTAACATCTAGAAAGTACATATGTATTTTTCTAATTTATGAATGAAATTGCATGGGTCACGGCCACATGGACATGACTAGTAACGTCTTGTGTACACACACTTGTAGGTGAATGGAATGAAAGGATACAGGATGAGGACTACTTGAACTGCAGCGCCCAGCGAGCCGAACATAGAGAAGGAGGCCATTCCCAGGTGAGGGTCCTAAAAAGCAAGAAACCAAACATCCGTCAGTGAGCACCAACGACAAGCTGTTGCTCGTTTCTGTTTCTCTCTGGCAAAATCTTCACCTCCATTCCTCTGGGCATGGCCGTGTCATACAGGAGCAACTCCAACACGTTGAAACAGACCATCAGCACACACATCACCTGAAGAGACGGAAACAGACATCATACAATGAAAACAACCATCTGTGTTATTAAATTAAAGTTACGAATGGTGTGGTGTCATTGATGAATTAGTGTGTACCGTCAGTGCGAGGAGCCCAAGCATGGCCAGTGGATAGCCAAGGTTTCGCTGCCATGGGGACGCTTTCCTACGCATCTCTGTTTGGGGGGGGGGAAATGGAAAAAAATGCTAAATGAGTACAATCATAAATGAATCAATAAGTAATCACTGTGATAGAAACCGAGCAGAGAGCAGCCTGTTCAGTCAGTCTTACCCAGGGCGATGCGCTTGCCCCGCACTGTTTGATGCTCCTTTTTCATCGCCTCCATGTTCAGCTTGACCCAGCAGGATGTACTACCGC
Source organism: Verasper variegatus (assembly GCA_026259375.1). NCBI lineage: Eukaryota > Metazoa > Chordata > Actinopteri > Pleuronectiformes > Pleuronectidae > Verasper > Verasper variegatus. The sequence goes on from CM048045.1 coordinate 14,184,886, forward strand.
CTTCGACCAAACAACACATGATAGGGACAAGAAGTCAGTCAGTCAGCTTTAAATGAATCATCAGAAAATGGCAGAGGACCGTGTTCATGGTTAGTCTCTTACAGTTCAGTTTCCTGGAGAGCGAGTCTTCCTCAAACGTGGTGCAGTTCAGTGTTTCATCCACATCCTCCAGCAGCTGCAGAGGACAGGATCAATAGAAGATGAAGATGAGATGAGGAATCCAGAGAATGAATCCAACTAATTTTGATAATTCCTGACTTTTATTGTAGCGCCAACATGTGGTTTGTCTTAACAACAACTGGATGGATTACAGTGATGTGTAGTCCAGATATCTGTGTCATCCTTCTTCCATTAACCTGACAGTCATTACATCAATATTTATTCAGTAAGCATACTCTCTGCTGTGGTTACTTTCCTACTTTCCTGGAGTGAGCACACTTCATATTAAAAACCTGCGAAGAGTCACTGTATGTATCAGGGATTTTGGACGTAGTGTAAGATGTGTTTGCATTTACTATTTATTGCTGTAAAATCTAAATTGTAGACATAAGATCAGTGACTCACCCGTGGTTTGACCAGTAGGCTGCCGGTCACACTAAACATTCGGGACAACCCGAAGGGGGTGCACACTGAGGAGAGATACACACAGATAGTGATATCAGAGTGTCATCCACTACAGATTTGAGCTGATCAAGTAATTATAACTGACATGTACTCACACAAAAGCAGCAACACTCCAAACAGAGAGATGCCAGAGTACAGATAGGGAAGGTAATACTCCCACAGGTCTGAAATTCACAGGAGGACAGTATAAGCAACTATAATAGAAGAAACAAAAACTGTCACTGAAGGATCCTTATGTATGAAGGAGGTGACTCACCGTAGAGGCTCTTTCTGGCGATGTTGTCATGGAGGAGGGCAGATGCCACCCACACGATGCCCAGCACGAGCAAGGCCAGCAGCAACAGCAGCACAACTGCCTCATACACTCGTGCCATCACCCCCTACACACAAAAACAAATACTCTTATCAACAGGTGCAAATGCAGAGTCTCTATTTCTTAAATGGCTTCCAAGTTGAATGATAAATGTTGTACCTTCTTGGACCCCGCAAATCCCTCAGACTCCGTGAAGAAGTAGGCGAAGGGCATGAGGAAGACCAGGGACAAATTGGAGAAAAGGAAAACTAGGTTCCACAAACCTGACAAGGGAGGAAGAGAGAGATTTTCCAACACATTAGTTTTCAGTGCAAACATTCTTGATTGCATTCAAGCATTTCAGCAGTACCACTGAAAACCACAAAGGGGCATAGTCCTGCAGTCCTCCAGTGTAGCATGGCAGTTAAATGCTCAAATAAACAAGTCTGTTCAACAATAACAGAAGGAATGGAATAATGTGAGAGAGATCATCAGAACATGAAACAACACATACAAGAAGTGTTGGAGCATTGGACTAGATCAGTGAGATAAAGCCACAGCCCTCCTATCCATGATTATTATCTGTTTCTGTTTGGACAGAGGCCAGTGGAGTATTGATCTGGAGGTTACTCCCAGTGACCCTCATTAAATCAGATCCAGCTTCAAACAGCCATGACCTCTGCGATGATCAACTGTTGTTTTGGAGTTGTCAACTGGTAGAAACATTATTAACGTACCGTGGATAAGAGATCCGTTGAGCCATTGCATGTAGTAGCTCTGCGGGAAGGTGAGCAGCACCTCGTTGGACAAAATGGAGATGGGGAGGAGGAGAACAGCACACACTGCGACAGACAGGGTGAAGGTACACAACCACAGCCTGAAAGAAGAAGAAAAGGAGGCCATCAGAGAAGTAACATGTATATTTGGCCAAAGCCTGACATCACTGCCCAGGTGAAAGGCTTGCGTGTCCTGGGGAACACACGACAGCGTGTCGGGCAAAGGGCGAGGTGACACAGTAGTGCCCCACTCCCCAACAACAACCACATAAACACACAAGACAGGGCAATAAATTCACAGCCAAAGGGCCTCGGGCCACAACATGTCACGTTGACTAATCTGCACAGAACCTCACACTGACACCAGAGTGAGCGAGAACAGTTTGATGTGGGTCAGTTAATCATTAGAGGTTTATACTTACGCAATTTTGTTGACGGTGGCATCTTCAATATCATCTGAAAGAGCAGAGACACAAGTCTTTTTTTACATCCACAATCTATTTTCCCTCCTGAACATTGATAAGTTGCAATAATAACTTATCTTGGAGAAAGGCTTAAACACAGATTGCTTTAGGCGCAATCAGATAAAGTGTTGAAATGTTAATAGCTGGTTCGAACAAGGTATAAATGAACATTTCAACAAAATGTCTGTTTTCGTGACAAAGGTAAAACCTGCCAGCGGTCTGAGTACCATGATGTGTGTACACAGTGTGGAGGAGAATGTTGCAACAGAAGGGGTCTATATGAGGATGAAAAGAAAACACTGAGTGGGGAGTGGAGGTGGAGGAGCATGTTAGGAACATTCTGTACCAGCAAAATCCAAAGTCTAGTTAAAACTAAAATAAATAGAGGCTGCATCTTTCCAATATGCTATCACTCTTTTAAAGCAGCACTGCAAGAACCGCTGCAGTGGTAATATACAAACCAGTGCACGATACTGTAACTTTTTCCAATGCAAATGTTGGCACAGCTGTTTAAGAATGAGGTAGAGTCAGCAAAGCAAAAACCAGTTCTTAGCTCCTGTCAAAAACTGACTTGTTAATTTGTGTTGCTCAATCGTCATTTAGCTGCAAGGCACAACTGTTTGGCACTTGTTGATGCATAAACAACGGTTACAACCAAGAGCCATTGCAGAGCAGGTTTCTGAAACGTGGGCTTTGTCCCAGGTTACAACCCAGCCCAGTCACAGCCGAGCAGAGACTTGGCCAGTTAGACATCCGACATCTGGTTCCAATAGTGGCAAGTTATTGGATTCATTATGTAACTGTGAGCCCAGTCCCACTGCAGGTCGTCAAGCTGTTTTTTTGTTGAACAATGTGAGAATGCATGATAGATTCAAGTGCACGAGGAATGTCAAGTTTATTGAAATGCTTGTTCGTAGGCTGCAAAAGTTGTTGTTTATAAATGCTGAGTTGAACACAAAGTATCTTCTTACATAGTCCCTTTTGTGAAAGATAAAAAGTGAGTAACTCTGAGTAAAATGAAGCAGATCATTAAACTCCTTTTGTGACGTTAGTTATAAAGTATTTGTTTGTTGACAAATGTTGAAACGTGTTCTTTTACTTTTTTTTCAAAGTAAAAGGGACCTTAAACCACGACACTGTTCATCCTGTAGCAACAGTTTTCACTTCCCCTCCACCACCGCGATCGACCGGAATTCTGCCTAAATGGCTGTTACATGTTACACAACATGCCTTCTTCACCTCTGTGATACTCTGGCCAAGGTCCAGAGCTTTGGGTTGAAATAGGCAATGATCTTGTGCAGACTTACACTATATTTACATGAATGGAAACATGGAAAGTGTGAATGATTCAAATCTCAAAATATCTACACATAAATGTCTACAAACAAGTAAGAAAACTATGATTATGAAATGAGTAAGCTTTGTTAAATAGGCCATGTTCATTTTATTGCTTGTCTCAGGGTTTTCAAGCTTTCTGACGCAACTTAAGGCAAGAAAAGATAGGCAGTTATCTCCTGTATTTAGTTACCACCACCCCCCCCCCCCCAAAAGAAAAACACCTGTGCGACAGAAAGTGTGGGCTGCATGAGAAAAGAAATCACTGCAATAAGTAGGCTTGTCAACACCATCAATTCCCCTCTCGGCAATTCGCCATAAGGCATTGATAGAAATCTTTCTCACACAGGAGCTTTCTTTCATGTGGTATTCATGTGATATAAGAGAGTATAACAGGTATAACTCACCTGTGACAAACTCGGCTGTCTTCTTGAAGTGGGTAAGTATGAGGTAGGATAATATGTAGAGGCATGTAAACAGGAGCACACAGATCTGCAGAAGAGACAGAAAGGAATTTGTTTTTGAGCTTGAGAACATGGAGATGGTGTTATTTGTTTTTCTTGTTTTAGCAGCAAGTCCCACGGAAAGACAAGCCGCCTTGTTCCTTCCTAAACTACTGATAATCAACACATTTATTTTAGTTGACTCATATTTTCTCACTGGTTTGAATATAATGTTGTGTTTTGTGCTGATAAAGAGCAAGATGTAAATAAATATAATGTGTAGAAGTACAAATGTAAAACATTCCCCAAATTTCCAATTCAAAGACGGACATCTGGACTGAATTCAAACAAAGAGTGAAATGAGTGGCAGACCAGCAATGATAAACTAAGACGGATTAAGGGGGAGGGGGTTAATACCAGAGAGACAGATCACCCCACTACTGCCCGTCAAGATCACTGTCTGACAGTTACACTCAATCCACCAACAAATTTAGGTCAAACCTATATTCACTGAGCAATCTGTTGTCTGGTGGAGCTTTCAACCTTTCACTACAAAGACTACACAAATCTATATATATATATATATATATATATATATATATATATATATATATATATATATATATATATATATATATATATAAAATCGCTTTAATAAAGGACAAATGAAAAGATCCCTGGAATAGGGACAAACATTATGTCAATATAAAAACATTAAGATCAGTAAATATAGATAATTATTATAATTATAAATGCCACATTTTTCTTTTTTGTTTTGTTTTAAAATCGTCTGTATGTGGAAATTTAAACTAACTACATGTGTTTAGGTCTAAACGCTCCATCCCACTCATACCTCCCGAAGCAATGCAATACAATGGCTAAACGGTCTCTCATGGTTGCTCCCTGATGAGGATGTGGTGTAAAAATTTTAAAACGTGCACACTTGTAAGACACACTCGTGAGGGTCCTTCTGCTCCCTTCCATATCACATGATGTTAGAATTGATAAAAAAGTGAAAAACTGACCGGAATTCACAATTTAAAAAGCAACATTTCCACCCTCTTTGGGGGATACGCAAGTCTGTAATTAATTTGATGTCAATCCATTCAACAGCGAAAATGCAGTTTTGCGCTGACGGATTGAATGAACTGATGTGGGTAAACCTCAAGCACCGATCAAACATTTCCACATGCCAGCTTAAAGAGCACAGTATGTATATGCTTGTACCTAAGGTAACAAGAGCAACAAACACAGAGAGGCTCTCACGGGAATGACAGAAATGTGACAACATGCTCAGGGGTATAAAACCAGTTTCTTAAACCAATGTGAATGGAGCATCTTGAGTTCCTTGGAGAGAACCATTAATGCTCCACATCAAAAGGGTTCTGGCAAAGTGTACAATCTTATGTTTCTGTTTTATACATCTGGTTAAAATGTGTTTTTTACAGTGACTTGTACACCAAGCTGATCCTGTAGTCAAACTGGACTTGAACCCACCGAACAGGACTGCATTTTGCCTCACGTTGTCACATAAACGCCATTTTATGTGCAGTCGTGTTCATAACAACAAGAAAACCCCAGGACCATTCAGGCGAGCGGTGGTGCCTGGGCAGAGCATACTGGAGGCAGGACATGGCATATACGTTCCACTGGGGAAATCAAATGTACTTCTTTGAAGCACATCAACACCAGCGTCAGCCCATATCACCAAAAGCTCTCAAACCTGGTTATCTTTCCAAATTGATTCCACGAGCGTGGTTCCTCTTTCTCATCCTGAGATATGTTTTTGTTTTTAGTTTTTTTTAACTGTTTCGCATCTGTCATGTGTTAGAAACCTCATCAACTCGGTGGTGGTGAATCCTCCAAACAATATCCTGCTGAATTCTCACATGGGCTCACTCGGATATTATCTGGGTTTTGGGGGCTGGCAGGAGAAATCCGGAGATGGTCTGGAGCCACTGACTGGGACATTTGCGTTCTCACATACAGCCCCTCCGGATAAATTCAGGAGAATATCCAGAGTTCAGTGCATGTCTGAAAAGAGCTTTATAGATATTATTGTTTTTCCCCCAACTTAGACATAACAGTTCCTCCAATGAGAGAACAAGAGCGTTAACTGTGTAAGTAACACTACTGGTAACACACTAGCTGTATCATGCAAATAACAATAGACTGCTCACAACAACTAATCAGCTCAGTCTGCAAAATTGTTCAATATTGCAGCACAGTTTGGAAAGGAGCTTGCAATGGTTAATCCAAGTGTAAAAGCAGGAAACAAAGGATGGGTATAGAGTGAGAAATGGATGGAGGTGCAGAATAACACTGTGTTAGTCACGTGCTGATTGGCAGTGTCAAAGAGCTGGCAGCACACAGCGGGCCACTGGGAGGAGAGTTTAAAGGGATTCAGCATCCAAAGGGACAGCTTTGTGTTGAACACCAAGTCTCAGAGTATACTTGGAGCAGTTTAAAATTCACAGAGGAACCCTAAACTTCTTCAAGCTGCTTCAAGCAAAAACAACAATGGAGTTAAACTCTTTCCACTTCTCGCCTGACCTGGTAGTTCCTGAGAAAATTCAAAAGGAGCTGGAGGAGGCGGGCAGTGGAACAGCACGTCCTTGCACAATGTCAAATAGACTGCCTCAGAGGGGGGCTATTTCAGGGGCACCTCTTGACCAGCTGAACACGTTCAGGCAAAGCATGTCTTTGTTTTAAGAGGCTCGATCAGGCAAACCCTAACCAATTCAGGATTTATTCAACAGCCAGAAATAACTTTAAATATTGCAGGGCATTGCCATCCTCATCCAAAAGAAGGTGGGCAGCAACAGCCTGTCGTTTCGATCATTTTACTGCATGTGTTATCCATTATTTTTAATAGTTCAGTCATGTCAAATTAAAAACAACTCAAATTCCAGTTAGGTAAAAAGGGCCTTGACAATAGGAAATATATGACAATAGTGACAATATATTTTGGATTTTCCTCCTCAAATGTTCTACAGAAAGTAATTCCTATAAACACACATTTAACATGGATTATTAATGTTTTAGTCTTTTATCAGTGATGTAGAATATGCTGGGCGTCTGATTTTTCTGCTGAGAAAGATCTTATCGTGCCCTTTTATTTTGTTAAGCACTGATCCTTGCTGATCCCTCCGGGCTCAGGGTGTGGGCTGTAGGTGTGTACGCCCGGCTCCAACGTTACAGTTTTTAAAACCTGCCCCAGTTACATTTGCCTCTTATCGCAGATTATTTACAATGTCAATTAAAGTGAAGCCAATCTGATTAATAAAATGTTCCCATTGAATCAATATTTAATTTTTATATAAAAACTAACCTAGAGACTAAAACTTATATAAATGTATCATGTCACATAAACACTGCCTTTTTCTGCCACAAAAAATACAAACAAAATGTTATCATTTGTCTGTGCTTCAATAACATACACTGTGTCCTAAAGACTATTATAATGTAAATAAGTCCATCTGTCATCGGACCATGTGAGAGATAACTGAAATTAATCTACAGTATCTATCCATCTGTTCTTGTGATGTGCTGAGTGTTCATCAATTCGATACCGTATGAAATACCAGAGCTGGTATTTGCACTGCAGCCACATATCAAGTCATTTTAAAATGAGATGAATGATAACAAGCTTTACATTAATCCATTAATAACCGGAGATGCAGGGGCAGCTGACCAGCCTGAGGCAGCACTGTGACGAGATGGTAAGCAGGAGACTTGAGGCCTGCCAGTGGCTTAGGAAGGGGGTGTCGACTAATAGCATTAGGTCTTTAGGTGAAAGGGACAATGACAAATCAAGGGTATTAGAATAAATATGGGCACTTCATCGATCACTTATGTAAAAGGTGCGAGTTTTGTTCTCAATTTATAATATTTACTTGCCATCCAAAAGGGCCATTTACAACAACTTCCCCGAAGACATTGATATTATCCAGACGACGTCATTAAGTCTATTTGTCAATGTGGGCAGACTTAGGAGTCACTAATAACTTTTAGGTGGAAATATTTGAACCTGATGTTTGTAAACCGAAGGGAGAAAGACACTAACGGTGTTTGTGGAGCCAGAAAAATCTTAATTTGAGTTTGATAATACCTCCGCCAAGGTGTCCAAGGTGACCCAGATCAAGGGCAATTTGATCTGGGTCAACAGAGGGTGTGCAATTTGGTGCAGATCCAAATAAAAATCCAGGTCTAGTGCATTTTAATGGGGTTTCAAAAGGGGGACAATTTGGCCTTGGCGAGGATATGCATTCTACTTAATACCTTTCCAGTTCTCCTTTTAATGTTTTTACAATTAAAAGCAACAGATCTTTCCCATGGCAGACAGTAATCATTAATCATCATCAGTAACTGGAAAAACGACATGTGTGGCTTTGCTCTTATGACATGTAGGTGACTGTTCTGTTAGAAAAAAAGTATTTGGCCTCACTTTATTCATTCCACCTGATATTTGTTGCTGTGAATCAATTTCCCATAAAGTTATGTTCTACTGCTGCAGAGTTTGTGCCCATCTACAACTAAAGTCCATGAAGAATCAGGGCTGAGCAAACCAGTAAACCAGGACCAATTGATAAGTCAACCACATGTAGCAGAAGTGATGCCGTTTGTCATCGTCCCTTGTGGTTCCCTTTATCAGACATATCTGATACAGTGGGAAATGAACTGTCTGTGCAATCACACTGTACTTTTCAGGTTTAAAGGTCAGTCTCCATGTGTCCTGCTCCAAGAGGACTGATCTCTGTGGCAGGTCTGAAGTTCAGCTGAGCAGGAAATGGTGGAGTCACACAAAACCGAGACAAGAATGGCAGCGTTAACAGGACAAAAAGTTCAAATACTAACAGCTTGTTGGAACAGAAAATGAAAAGCAGGATGTTACTGCACAGATACAATGAGATTTGAGGCGCAGGAAGGATTGAGAAAAAGTGGTTAGAACACAATAGGAGGGCTGCAGATGCTGAGTAAGGGAGTTCCTGTGCCAAACCAGTGGACCAGCCGCATCCGTGCAGCAATAAAGTTAAGCTAACTGCTACAAGAAGCTAACGTAACCAAGATGTCCATTTAAACGTGTCGTTACAGATACAACTGAGCGTGTTGTTCTTCCTGGGAGTGATTACAGAGGAGGGGGCTGTGTTGTTTGCGGCGACCCCTTATATGCATATTAACCGACGAGAGACCCCCCCCCCCCCACCACCGACCCCACCCCCTGTTAGCCCGTCTACTCACGATGGTCTCCCGGACACGGTTGTGGAAAAGTTGCTCCCGAACCGACACGTCGTCCGTTTCCATTCTCCGGAACCATGCCAGTATCCGCTCAGGCTTTAGAAAGCACCGGGGGTGAAGTTGGTTAAGGAGTTAAAAGACGTGACATCTTCAGAAACGCCACGAGTGAGTTTGTGTCTGCGTGTGTGTGTGTGTGAGTGTGAGTGTGTGTGAGCGTGTGGCTGCATCACAGCGGAGGAGCCTCTCGACCTTACTGATACGAGCCATGGTGGGAGGGGTGGTCAGGGGGAGGGGCTACACGGAGGGGAGGGGCCTCAGAGCCACAGGTACATGCCAGTCATTATTATAATAAATGGTGTCATCAGGTTTATTTCATCCTTACACAAAGTTTCAGACATTAGACTTAAATTTATAGAGACCATTTACAAACACAAGTGATGTACAAAGAAGCATGACAACTAATCAAGATTAAAGGACACATACAAGGCTTTCTGGTAGGGTTAGGGTTACAATAACTTACAATATGTCCATTCAACCATGAGGGTACAGATAGCTCGCTTGAGAGTTTTGGAAAGAAAGAGAAAGACTGTGGGGTAAAATGTGGCTGCGGGGTAGAGAGAAAAACTCCATTTGGGGGAGATGAGTAAACCTCTGTATCTGTATAGATGCTGATTGATTATGATAAGCAAAACTCTTGGATTAAGTCAAAATAAAGTAAATAAATAAATAGAGTAATTGAAAAATTCCATCTATCCACATTATCTATATCACTTATCCTCAGAGGAGCTGGAGCTGACATTAGGGTGAGAGGTGAGGTAAACCCTTGACCCCTCGCCAGCGTAAATATTAAAAAATGAAATAATTTATAACAGGGTTTTTGGTAGAAGTTCTTTTCAATAAGTGACTTCAAATATGGCACTGAATCTGCCTAATTTCCTATATAGTGACTATTTTGAATTACTTCAAGTAGATTTTCCTGATGATACTTATTTTAAGCAGAAATGCAGTCCTCTCACTTTCAAAGAAATATTTTTAACTTTGCTGCTTTACCATCACAAATTTTCATAATGTTTTCCAATATATACTTGATATTCATAATGTCCCTTTTTGTAATATTTCTCACCTAAAGGAATCAATGATGAGGCTTTGGTTTAGGGCTCAATGATATTAATTTGTTTATAGCTCTATTTGCAACACATCCTTCTTTAGAAGGTGTACAGAACAAACGCTTACTCTCTTTAAAGCATTTACAATGTCTTTTATTTCTTAGAGAGATCCTCATGACACCTTTTATCCACTTTATCAGGTAAGATGATCAAGAGGCCTAAATGTTGAGGGTCATTGTGTGTTCAGATTGAGAACGCTGCGTAGTTTCATTGTCATGATCCAAAGTCCAACTATTGCAACAGCAGGCAGCAGCCTCAACTATACGGAAAGGACTGGAAAAGATTTATCGCGTTCAGGATTTGAAATAATGGGCTCAGTAAGTTACCTAGTCTTTATTACACAGAACTAAATATATCTGAAATGTACTTAGAAGTAAACAATTTGAATATCACTCTGGTGTAAATCTTTTTAAAGTGAGGATTGGCCTACAGTGGAAGGTTGGTGCCATCTAAATGTTCTAACCTTTTGTATAAGGTGATTTGTGTAAAAAAAAAAGACATGTGGTAATAACATGGACAGCCCGACCATGATTTAGATCATGCAATCAGTCAAGTTAAAATGACACTGCCCATCATGAACTAAAATAAATCTCTTATATAATGTATTATTTAACCAGGCAAGTGGACCGCAGAGATTAAAAATCCCACTGCACGGGCCAAGTTACCAGCAGCCGGCAGATTATAGGGGAAACATTGCACAACCTTGTACTGAAATCAGAAAGACTTGTATGAAAAGATATGAACACATGAGATCAACGAGTGTGATGTTATCAGAGATGTTATGTGAACAAAATAGAGAATTATAAGTTAGCATATAGCATAATAGATAAAGAGATTCAAATATGTATCAGGTGAATAAATTGTAAAACAATGTGCCCTATAATTCTGAGCAAATGAAATATGAGAGAAATTGACAGGTAGATCGGCTTGTATATACATATATATATTATTTAAATATGGAAGTAGGACTAAACTTTTTTGTTGCTCCATTGCAGGTACTCTCCAAGGATGATTGATACTCGACTGAACAGAGCCTGATTTGGCTGCAGGATGGGGAAGAGTGTTATGGTGGCCTATGCCCTGTGGGCAATAGGTGGGCCTTTGGGCCTTCACCATTTATACCTAGGAAGAGACAGCCATGCTCTGTTATGGATTCTAACCCTGGGAGGCTTTGGCTTTGGCTGGGTCAGAGAGTTCACACGCATCCCTGCTTACATCAGTGAGGCCAATCGAGATGCAGACAGTGTGAGAAGAAGACCCTCGGTAGTGGTCCCTCCCCCTGTAAGCCCCATCAGATTCGCTGGTCAGGTGTGCGTAGGGATCTACTTTGGCACCGTGGCTCTGATAGGACTCAACTCCCTCAATTTCTTCTACTTGATCGTCCTGCCTTTGTGTGTGGGTGCAGGGGTGCATCTGGTTTCCACTGTTGGCCAACAGTCCTCTGACCTAAAAAAAACTCTGACTACTTGTCTAGTAACTTCCTCGATATTCTATGGCAGCAGCTTGTCACCTTTGCCTATTAGTCTAGCTGCCAGTGTGACTGCTGTTCAGCACCGCAGATTCAAACCCCCACGGACACAGCAGAGAACAGAGGAACTAGGTGAGAATCTCACAAATGTAATGATTACCTCTGGTTTCCTTTTAGACATTGATCAAACTGCTTCTCTTTGGATTCCCAAGACCTACTAACATTGTTTTTCTGTCTTTTGCCCAGGGCCACGGCTTTACAAGCTCGGCCTAGCTTGGCTGGCCTTCTCTGCCCCATTGGGTTACTGTATTTTCCATAACACCACAGCCACACTGTACTATCTGTCCGACTGTGTGTCAGCGCTGCTGGATATCTTCTGGTTTCTGCCTTGGCTCAGAGGCGCGCTGGAGTACGTTCTTTTAATGCCATATCGCATCTTGTGTGCTCTCACTGGAGGGGGGTACTACGAGGAGGCTTGGAGGAAGGTGCTGGAAATTCTGCTCAAAGAGTACACAGAGGAAGAAAAGGAGGCACTGCACGTAAGCATTCATGCATCTCTGAAAAGGTTATAAAGTGATGAGTCAGGTTTGAGGTGTATACTTTGTGTCAGTGTGTGCATATTCTGTTGCTATGGCATGTTCCTAATTTTTTAACCCGTTATGTTGTAGGTATTGTCATTGGAGGCAGAGGCTACACTTGCAGAGATAACTCAAAGCTATAGGGAGCTGGTCAAGACGTGGCATCCAGACCACAACCCCAGCAATGACGCAGAGGCGACGTTTATAAAGATCCAAGAGGCTTATGAGGTCCTTCTCAAGCGCCACAGGCCCCGTCATCAGTTCAGATAGTTGCAAGAGGAAAAAGGGATGTGAGACTGTGAGATTGATGAGATTGATTGGATGTGAGATTGCATTGTTTTACATTGATCATTTTCAGAACATTATAGTGAGTGCTGACATTATCACTTCCCCTGGTCTAACAGCCTTTGAGCAGCTTTCTGAGTGGTTACTTGGCAGAGCTTGCTGCCCCCTTGTGGCGCCATACCTGTAACAACACCACAAACTATTTCATCTCAACAATTTGACTTGTGTTTTAATGTCTGCTTTCATGCGATTAACAGCTGAACCACCACAGACACACACGCACACCTTTAATTCAGATTGTGAATAATAAAACGAACCAGTAAAAGGTGTAATAGCTGTGTTATAAATGTATGTTTGTCGCCATAGAGAAGGAGACATTTTAAAATACCCCTCCTCTCTATTTTCCACTAGCATATCCGGAAGAGGCCTTGATCACGAACGGTGTCTGAATCATTTTTTGCAGGTTATTTACAGTTTATATGCCATCATCTCTCCAAGGAGACATCCACCCGCAGCAGCCTGGTTCCCCGTGGAGTTCACGAGTCGATCTAATGACGTCAATTTCCCCCACGTCCCTCGTTTAGTTTGCCACCTGCAGAACCGCGCTGACATGCATCGATGCGTTCGACAATCGCTGGATCCAGAGCTCTGTTGTACCATTGTTGGGTCTGTATCCCAGCATGGGCCCGGAAGTTGTTTGGGATTCCCAGGTAAAGAAAAAAGAAAAAAAAATCCGGGAGATGCTGTCGTCGCCTGGGAAAACAAACAGCTACCCAGACAGTTGAAAAAAGGGGGAAACAGCGATCGGTCGCCAGGTAAGGAGGAGGCCGGTGGACTTCGCCGCGGCTGCCGGTAAGACCCATCCGTCGGTTTAGATGTGGGAGTGCGGCATGTTTGTGAGGAGTCGGTCGGGGTGAATGCCAATTGTCGTGTGGTCGGGTGCCATAGCAACGGCTCATGAGAAACACGGTAAAGGCGCAGGCCGGTTTTTGACGCTGCGGGATGACAGCGGCGTTTCCTCGCACACGCAGCGGCAACTCCGCGCAACATGTCACCGCCGCCGATCGGTGGCGGAGCGGAGCGCGTTCCGGCGAGCAGCCGAAACAAGTAGGCGCGGATTACACGGAGAAACGTGATAGTTGGTGCGGTCGATGCATGTGTGTGTGTGTGTGTGTGTCGCCCACCTCGGGCAGAGAGGGCTGTCATGCAACAGGGTCGCTGCTGCTGCGCGTCCCCCTCCATCTATGTCTTTATTTTATTTAGTGTGTGCCCTGGTGAGACCGGCGCGTCTCTCGGCTGCAGCAGCGCCTGTTGCTCCCCATGCGCGGCCAATGCCAAGGATCTTCATTTCCCCGTGTCTCCGCCTCCTCCACAGTCTGCTCCGTCCACTGTTGTCATCCATTTGTGCAAAAAGGTGCAGCAGCGCCCAGCTGGATCCCCTCGCTCTCTTTTAGACAACACGAGGTTCACCATGGGATTAAATAAAGCCTCACACATCACACAACATGTCTGGATATCACAACTCGGCCCAGCAGGTGTAGTCTACACACCTCACTTTGTTGTCTGCTGAGGAACAATCATGTTTGTGTGCATCCTGTGGCTGGGCAATAAAACAATATCAATTAATAACAATAACAATGATAATAGAAATGATAATAACTTTATTTGTATAGCACTTTTTAATACAAACAACAAAGCAGGCAAAACATCCAATACAATTTAATAACATGAGGATGTAGTTAAAATAAATAAAGTGCAGGCAAAACAGCAATAAACGTCATGTGATAAAAGCCTTTTTTTAAATAAAAAAATGTGTTAAAGAGTCGGTAAAAGAGTTTTAAAAAAGAGAGAATTACAATGTAATTTTCAGAAATAGCAATATAACAAAAGTCCAGTATATATGAATATGTTTCTCATGCATTGTGGATATCAAGTGTTTGTCATTCTCTGCTTCAGAGAAGAGTTTAAAACCACATTTCATCACAGCTTAAATTAAAGGTGTAGTTTTGTGGTGGTTGTGTGGCACTGAATTGCTTTATAGTGTCAAGTGTTTCAGCTATTTTGTCCACCCCCTTCAAGTTGTAACTCCTCCTCCAACACTCATTACCTCTCTATAAATGTGGAGCTTCTCATATTCATGTGCAGAAGAGTCTGGTACAGAGATAGCAGGGCCCAATCCAAGTTCAAACCTCAATTAGAAGTGAACTTATTCTTAGACACTTGGAACTGAGAGGGTCAAGCTATCTGTGTCCGAGCCTTATTCCTGGACAGCTGCTAAATATATTTTATATGGTTAGTATCAAAGACATTACATGTATATTTTTTTGTTTTAACAATGATGATTATGAACAGGGGGGGGGGGGGAGGGAGGGAAGTAATATTCACTATCTTTATTTGAAAATGTATTCCTGCAGGCATCTGGTGAGAGAATGAATGCTGATGACTGCAATGGGAGGTCATACGCACAGGGTAAGTTTATATATAAGCCACTATACGTTTGTGTGCACAGTGTCTAGACCTAATGTTTACTTCGATTACATGGGCATGTTTTTGTGTTTCAGGTAATGGAGGTGAGTCGTCAACGGAACAGGATTTTTATGGCGCACTGCAGGGCCCTCCAGCGAAATCTCCAACCAGTCAGCAGTCCTCGCCACACCGCTCCCTCAGTGGTCAGTTATCATTCCATTGTTGCATCATGGCCGCACTGATTTCTTCATTAAAATTATATATGAAAGCAATTGTGTTTTTTTTTCCTGTTCATCCTCTCTCCACACAGCAAACTCCATCAAGGTTGAGCTGTGCAGTGACGATGAGTCACCAGATGCTCCACAGCCAGAGAACAGAGAGGCTGTGAGGGTTGATAGCGGTGGGGATGACAGAGGGGACCCCATGGAGGAAGGGAAGGCAGAGTTCGCTGGAGCTGGAAGAGACAGAGCGAACATTTACGGCGAGATGGCCAGTCCCAATGCTGCTTCACCAGGACCTATCCGGCTCCCCAATGGGAAGCTCCAGTGTGAGGTTTGTGGGATGATCTGCATCGGACCCAATGTGCTGATGGTGCACAAGCGTAGCCACACAGGTGAGGAAAAAGCTGGGCAATACATAATATGAATGAAATACATTATTAATCAGAATATTGATAAATATAGGCAATACTTAAAATGACTTACCTCTTAACTTTAAAGCTTTACAAATGTGTTCGTAGGCGAGAGGCCGTTCCAGTGTAACCAGTGTGGGGCCTCCTTTACCCAGAAGGGGAACTTACTGCGTCACATCAAGCTGCATTCAGGAGAGAAGCCTTTCAAATGTCCTACGTGTAACTATGCTTGTCGCCGGAGAGATGCGCTGGCTGGACATCTGCGCACACATGCAGGTAAACCCAAGATTTATCTGCAGTCACGCAGAACCTGATGTATTTCTAGAAGAGATTTTTAATCACTCACCTATTGAACTTGGTGGATTTGCAGTTGTTCTATAATAACATCATCCCTTGTTGTTATGATGTAAAATGTGTAAACTGTGTAACAGGTTGAAGAGGGGATTCATTAAAACAGTCCATTTTGCTCTTCTGTGAAGCTCAGGGGAAATGGGGCTTCTTTACCAGAATGTTCTTTAGAGCACATCACAAAATATGACATTTAGGCTTTTGTGACAGGAAATCCTGTTTTGTTCAATAGGTGTTCATACAGTATTAGTACAGTTGGTCTCGGTGGATATCAACAGGTCACACAGGTTCATTTTCGAAGAAAAGATTCTTGCAAACTGATTTCAGCGAATTGACGTCAGTTTCTCCGACAGCTTACTAAAATGGAGCGTTGCGGTGAAGAGTTAGGCGTGTTTCTGTCGTCACCGGTGAGAAACAAGCAACGATGTCAGGAATTCTAAATCAACGGGGAAGTCCAATCTTTCAAACTTAGCCAATAATAAGTTATTTTATGAAAGAAAAACGATTAACATGGAAAAACAAAACTATGACACTTTACAAACAGTTTTTAGACCAGAATTGGCTTATATCTAAGGACAATAACCACGGTCAAATGTTGTCCCTTTTAATTCACTTGTAAGAAATCAGTGCACTTTGTTCTTTGTATTGCAGTCTCGTCTCCAACGGTAGGGAAACCCTTCAAGTGCAGCTTCTGTAGCCGCAGCTACAAACAACAGAACACACTAGAGGAACATCTGGAGCGCTGCCATAGTTACCTGAGGAGTCTGGACCACCAGACATCCGTCAACACACAGACTGCACAAGGTAACATCTCACACTGACCTGAATCCCACTGACACATAAACACAATATACCTGCTGCAAGTATAAGTAATGATTTAGTTTGAATGCTGATGATGGTGGGTTTTCTGTTTGCAGGTGAAGAGTCAGTCAATATGGAGATTATCACTAAACCTGGGCTCCAGCCATCCAGTGACAAAATCCAGTTTATAGATAGACTGGCCATAAGCATCACCAAACGCAAGAGGTCAACACCACAGAAGTTTTTAGGTGGGTATTTTCTTTCAAAAATATGATTTTTTAAAAAGTAATTTACACACCAAATACCCTGTTCTTTTATTGTGTGTCGATTGTATTGTAATAATGATATATTTTCATCTTGATCAAGGACTTTTAAAGTACAGAAGTAATAAGATCCTGGTCAAGATGCTTGTCAATGTGAAGAGACTGAGGTCATGTTGCAGCATGACAGTCTTCAGAAGTGGTACCAGTTGTAGGCAAAAGGACTTGCTTGTGTCTCTAAGAATGTGCAGAGACATCCAGAGGAGACTCTGTCTCAGTCATTGTTTATGTTCTTTTCACAGGTGAAAAGCACATGCACCTTGACATACCTGAAGCACCTTATGAATTGTCCTCTGGCTCCGAGAAAGACGGGGACCTCATGAGCTCTCAGCCTGACGGGCTGGCTGGTTCACGCCTCCAAGGCGCCAGGGCTAAAGGTGACAACCACGAGTCGCCTACTCTGTCTCAGCTCCATCCTGCCTTTCTGTCGGAGCTCCGCACGGTTATGGGCTCCATCAACAGCAACGTGACTCCTCAGGGCCCCCGAGCCCATGGCGGAGGTGGACTGGCCGCGATGTCCCTCGGGCTGCCTGGCCGGGAGGCAGGCGAAGGCCGTGTCGACAAACCCTCAGCGCATAGCCATACCACCTCACCCAATGGCTGTCCCGACTCTACAGACACAGAGAGCACAGCAGAGGAGCAGAGCACAAGGGCTACAGCCCCAACAAGTACCTCCAACAACCACCACCTCCACTACCTAACCCCAGCACTGCCCCGCAGCCATCCCACTTCCAGCCCCAGCCAGGCCAAATACTTGGACCCAGAGTGGGAGAGAGCATGTCCTGTTCCCCCACCCGTAGTAAAGAGGAGCGCTGGCTCAACCCTTTCTTCCAGGGAGACTGTGCAGGTGTTAGACAGGGACGGCAGGCCGGTGCGCTCCTTCCACTGCCAGCACTGCCGCATCCTCTTCCTGGACCATGTCATGTTCACCATCCACATGGGTTGTCACGGCTTCCGTCAGCCCTTCGAGTGCAACATCTGCGGCCACCTCAGCCAGGACCGCTACGAGTTCTCGTCTCACATCAGCCGCGGACAGCACCAGGTGGGCTGAGGGGAAGGGGGCTCGTGTGGCGGGAAGGGCGGAGAGGCAGCTACTGCTTTCTAAAGTTGTGGGCTCACGTTTGTTCTGCACCAGATCAGTTGCTTTAAATCCAGAGTGTAAGTAAAAAAAAAAAAAAAAGAAAATGTTTTTTATTGTGAGAGTATTTATGAATCTAGAAAGTAGACGCAAGTGAAGAATCTTTTCAGCGCACCATTTAAAGTTTAGCGGGGGCTAATTACATGCTACGATTGATTGCACTCCCATATCAAATCATCCAGCAAAACTACTGGTTTTGCTTCTAAAGTGCCTTCTTGGGGGATTTCCTCTCAACGACAAAAACTGGGGTAGTGGGACAGGTGCTCTTAAATTTTGACTAGCCATCTTTTCCTAAGTGATTTAGTTAGCACTTTTGAGAGGTCATGCACAGAGGCATTTAAGAAAAGCATGTTGTGTAGATTCCAAGAATTATATTTGGAGGAGGGTGTTTTGTCTCGGGTGTCAGGTAAGCTTTATATGCACTGAAGAGCTTTGTGCTTCTGGGTTTGGGAGGAGCGTTTGTCACGGACTGAAGCACAGAAAAGAATTGCCTTAACTCCTACACTAGTCAGCTGCTGTAGGAATACATATTGTTTACAGCACGGTTTTAACGGTGTGTGAAGTCACCTCAGAAGGGAGGATATTGTACAGCTGCACAGTGAGAAGACTATCAGGACAAAGGAAAATCATGAGGGGAAGTCAAACTTGAAAATATTCACCTGCAGGGTGAAAAGAGGCGTTCAGGGCTCAGATGTAAAATAGGTGTTTTTTTGGATGTTAAAGCGAGCCTCGGAAAACTGGTGCAGATCAGACCATGAGCCATGTAGGTACAGCCTGACTGAGACGGCCTGGGGTGCTATACCTACACAGGTTTGCACTTTTAGGTTCCCTGCTTATATATGAGCATCTTCGCCGAAGCACTTTGACGGCTTTACAATTTTTTTGGTTCTGTGATTGTTTCTACTGCACTGAGAAATCGCATCACACTCACCAAAACTGATCACGTCATTTGCAACGCCAGTGTGTTTTTAACGGAGCTGGCCTTCTACAGAGTCCCACGACGTTACACTGGTTCCGTGAGGTCTCCACTCGAGTTTGCTGCAATGTGAGACTAATAAATCAAATCAGTTCTAACGAGAAGAATTCCTTTTGTGGTTTTGCTCTCAGCGGTTGAGGCCGCAAGGTTTTAAAACAATCTCCGTCATGTAAGTGATTTAGCAAATGATTTAAAAATGAATGAACAAATCAGTTTGGATCTGTTGAGTTATCACTTGTGATTATCTATTTAGTGTTGTTTGTTTCAGCCTTGTTGTATTTAATCAGCTATATTCCAAATCTTATCCAGCATATTCCTCAAGTCCATGAAATGTTACCTCCTGCTTCTTTATAGCACCCAAATACCTTATTGCTACAGTATGGTGAGTTATCTGATAATGTTAATATTGGAAACACGAATGAGACCAAACTCAGTATTCTTACTTGTTGTTGTGGGGTTTGCTGCTTCATAGTTTAACTTGATTTCCTTTAATCGCAGGCAAAGATGTACTTGAAAGTGATGAAGAAAAAAAGAAATCTAAAACTGCACTTGGTTTGATAAGTAGAGATGTGTGTGTGAATGGAATATAGCATGTGTGCTTGTCATTTTTCTGCTTTTACCTGAACCGTGAATTCTTTTTGAAATGTGAAGTAATTTCAAGAAGTGAAAATGAGGCATGGGTTTCTGTCTCCTCGTGTGGACTTTTCAATGTTCTATGATATTTTGTGAATGATGTAACATGACAAAACACTTTACCTCAAAGTTAAAGATGTACAACTGCCTCATTATTTAAAAAAAAAAAAGTCATGTTCTTTTCTGAGATGTTCTTGCAGTTACAAATGCGTGCCCCTCGATATTCTCAAAACTTTTTACTGTCAATAAAGTTACGTTTATTGTAAGACCGATTTTCTCTAGTTTGACTATGATGACATCCACATATTGTTTTGCCTTTTCTCACTTAAAATCCAAATAACAAACACTCTAGATATTTATGTAACTTAATTAACAACAATTTAGAAATATTACATCATACAGGTAAGACTCGGGTAAGAGTGGCCTTTACGGTTTAATGTTTAGACATTAAAGACATTAGACATTCATTGAACTGGGCTTTATAATATCAAGAAAGTGCACTAAAGTGGACAACTTAAAATAAACATAAAACTCAATAAATACATAAAACATATCACAATTATTTACAAAAAACTCAACAAACTGCAAACCAAATAAATAAGAGTAATTTAGCACCATGTTCATGTTTTTATTAAAATCCATAAGACAAGAAATGTTGCTCAAATATTTATCAGTGAAATAAATGTGTTTTCCATATTTGAAATTTCTTGAATTCTTAAAGTTAAAAATTCTCATTTTCAAATTAGAGTCACATATTGTACCTTGTAAATGTCCGTAAAAAATGAATAAAAACAGTATATACTGTTTACACAGAACAGGGTTTCACTGAAATAAAATGAAAATGGTATTTAAGAGTTTTGTCTGGAATGAGATAAGCTGTGTATTCCTTCTGAAAAGTGTTCACCCTGAATGCAGTTAATGTGAAAGTCAGACCTATTTTTGCGCGACCTTTTCGGCTTCTGCAAGTGACAGACATTTGTGTCAGGTTGGTTTGACCTTTTTTTTTCCGTCTGCAGTGGAAAATGTGTTTTGGTAACTCCTACATGCAGGAGGATTGCAGGTGAAAGTCAAAAAGTACACAAATAAACCCAAATCCTACCATGACGATGAAGAGATCAGCAGCAAAATTCCCAGACTGTATACAAGTTGAATACAGAACCTTCTTTCTCACTCTCACATAAAGTGACCTGCTGACGGATGAGCTTCAGTGGACCCCCTGATGAAGGCAAGACAGCTGAACACCTCTGGTGAATGAAGCATGGTGCACTAGAGAGGAGTTGTACTATGTGTTTTGATTTCAAATAGATCAGGTTGCCAGGCCATTTTCTAACCCCCCGACTACGTGTGCCATTCAAAACATGTCTTTGTGCCTCCACCATTAGATTTGCAGCCTTAATGTCAACAACTCGTGAAAATGCAAATGATCGTCCACACCCATCGTGCACAGCCTCTGTTTTGATTCACCGTTCGCCAGTCAAAAGAACAAATGAGATTTTACCCTTGTGAGAATATAATCTGCTTCCAATCCCTGCTTGAATATGCTGGGTTGCTGAAGGGAATTGACAGTACGGAGAATTGCCCCGTGCCCTTCTTCAAAAGGAAGCTTTCAGAAGACACAAGCTCCTATTTTTCTGTTTTTACACGTTTTATCCACTTTGCTTCACATCTCTAATACAATATATCTGACTCAGCTACAGAACATTACCACAGAATCATCATAGCTTGTATTCAAGGACATCAACAGATAAAGCAAATAAATGCTTGGACATTCAACTAATTTGACTAAACTAATTAATTAAATCAATTGATTGAGCAAATAATTAATCACAAACATGTTTTGTAGTCAATCATGTATTATTATTTATTATATATTATATATATTTATGTCAAATATTCACAGTTTGATCTTTTGTCAAATATGAATACTTGCATCTTTTCCCTGTTCGATCAATCAACAAGTCTATTATGATTATGATTATTATTATTATTCAAAAAAGGTACCATTATTATTAAAGTAAAGCAAGTAAAAATGATGACTAGCAGCTGGCTTCTATCTTAAATATGAGAAAACCTATAGAAACCTATGATATCAATAGGCAGTAACTGTGTGTATATTGTCATGAATAAAGGGAGGCAGCTGTTGACCCAGTGTGACATCCGGTGTCTCTTCAGATAAGATGTTCCACAACCAACACAGGAGCAGGTGGATTTCATTTTACTCATGGTCAATCACAGTTGCATACAAAAGTCCTAAATTACAAATTCTGCTGCTTTTTTTCAGGTGAAAAGAAGTAAATATAACAAACTGTAGCCAACACATTAAAGCTTAACCTTTCTTAAAATGTTAATTCACTGGAAAAATGTAACTAACTGTAGAATGTGTAAGAAGGTTGGGCAGGTGCACCCCTTTGGCTCATAAACACTGTTTTTAACAGCTAAGAGTCTTTCCTTTGGAATTTTCACCATGTCTTCCTTCACATCACCTAAAGTTCAGAGATATTTTTAGGCTGTTTTCCACACAGAGCATGTTTCTGATCCACCCACAGATATTTCAGTGATATTCAAGACAAAATTTTATAAATTATCTTTCAATCTCATGTACTGTCTGACTGGTTGTATTTAAAACAAACTATCATTGGATAACAAACTCGCAGACAATTTTACACAAGTATGCTTCGTTGAGACGTGTTTCCCCCAAACCATCATGTGGGTGGAGAGGGAAACTCCATCTAGAAGGGAGAACATGCTTCTCCATGACACCTGTGCATATGTTAACATTACCAGTGGAGTTTATTTTAGCATATCTAGCAAGTTGAACTGTTCCAGTTAGTCATCTGCCAACAGAGTAGTCAAAACTCCAGGTAACCGTACTGCTGATAACTATAAAGCAGTTGTGAATAAGACTTTTCATGAGGGTAACTTCAGGACTGGTGTTTGTGTCAGGCCTGTTCTGTCATGATCATCAGAGATTAAACCTTAAAGGGATAGTTCATCGAAAAATGTAAATTCACTCGTTATCTACTCACCTCTATGCCGATGGAAGGGTGGGTGAAGTGTTTGAGTCCATGAAACACTGTGTGTCCGTGAGAACATGAACACGCCTCCGAGGAGGACATCAGAGGACATTTAGGCTTAAAACGTGGTGTAAATGACACCGTTTCGAGTCCAATATGGATGTCAGAGACACTTGGATGTCACCACACGAGCAGTATGGAGGCATGTTGTGTTTCTTTCTGTTGTTTTATTACGTCTGACGAAAAGAGGTCCCCATTTACTTCAATTGTATTGGATTTGGCTGCAACGCTGTTTACCCCTGAAATTTCAAAACTGTTTTGTGGACACAAACACTTCACCCACCCCTCCATCGGCAAAGTGGTGAGTAGATAATGAGTGAACCAGCCCTTTAACCCCTTCACTCTTATGACACTTTTTAAAATTGTAATAAGTTAAACTACCTTATACCAGCTTAAATTCATTATTCCTACTATAAGTGTATCGTTTTGATAAAATTAGATTGTACCTGTGTTTATAAACTATTTAGTTTTGTTTGAGTTATCAATTTATAATGTAATTTGACCCTACTGCCACTAGATGTCAGCCTTACAGCACTGCTCAATGATACTGTCAGTGTTCGTGCATTTAGCAGTGTTTTAAAGCAACACTATTGAACCTCAGTGATGACCTATGTTCACACAGTGGTAGTATAATAATAATAATAATGGCTTGCAGTTATATAGCGCCTTTCACAGGACCCAAGGATGCGTATAATCCTTATCCTTATAATAATAATAACATGCAGTGATTACCACACAAGGCTTGATACAGAACTACAGAGAGTAAACCAGCATTATTTTTATCCTAACTACTGCAATGAGTGTTTTTTATTTATCAATTAACTAATAAAAGTGCAGTAAACTGGAAAAAACAACTAAATAACAACAACATTTGCTGTGACGACACTTTGCGCTTAAAAACAACAGTTGTCCTCGGTGCATTTGTGCAGTTTTTGATTGTTCTTTGGAGCTGGAGCTGTGTGTTTTTGGGGCCAGTGTCATGCTGAGGGATGCATTTGGAAGCAATAAGATGGCTCTCTGATGGAAACTGAAATTTATGGTGATTTTCAGCAGTCATGATATCTGTTTAAAAACCTGAAATTTATTCATGTTGAAGTGTGAAGTGAAGTGTGTGAGAAAAGATATATAACTCGTGATTTGGCATTTTTGTGTTTTCGGGACATGGATTTACTGTCCTTATTGTTTCTTTTCCAGGATCTCAGAGGATCATGCCAGATGCTGAATCCTGAGAAAGAAGACAGGGGACAGAAGTCCACAATTATCAATGCAGGATGACCCCTAAACAAAAATCTGCAGAACCCGGATTATTATACCTGGACTAGTGCACTGGTCACCTGACCGTCTCTTCATAATCTAGCTCATTAATTTTGATCCCCAAAAAGCAAATCAAGCCATAATAAAACTAACTTGTTTATGATTAATGGTGTAAACTCTCTGGCAGCCAGACAGATGCTTAGCTGGTAGCCCATCAAAACCAGACCAGTTATTCTATCAAGCTTACACATCCATTTGTCTTTCAGATGGTCCGGATGCCAGAAAACGTCATGACCGTCAGCCAAGCAAAACAAAGTTATCCTCACATGCTTGCAGTTCAGAGAAGCTGCTCACTGCAGCTGTTCCCTGAACGCATGTGATATTAGTTAATGCACTTAATGAGTCATTTCAAGTATTAATAAAAATAAAAAAGTGTTTATTATTTGGTATCGGAGTTTTAACTACGCATTCAGGTGCACTCAGGCTGCATTTAATCGTTCAATGTTCTCCTCTGCAAGACAGCGCTGAGGGTTCAGTGCCCGTACAGCAATTTCTGATTGTCCCATATGATGACAAGCACAGGTCAATTTCTATAATTTAACTGTGCACTTTTTGCACATTGCCAACAGCATGGAGTCATTAATGACACTAAATTAAGCACGTTTGTACATAAAATCACTGCACTTGTGGCTGCTACAGTGTCGCTCTGTGTATTACAGGCCTAATGGGATAGAAGAAGGTTTTTTAAGGGAGCAAAATGTATTGAAAGGCTGCTGGCACCGTTTTTCAGATAGCTCTGGCTCTGGAAATGATTAGAAAGCTCGGGTTAGTGCATTTCACAGAGTCAAGGGTGGGTGGGCGCAGTATTGCATGTGTGTGTGTGTTAGTATGAGTGGGACACAGAGAGAGAAAATGTGTGTGTGTGTGTGTGTGTGTGTGTGTGTGTGTGTATGAGTGCGTGTTTTGAGAGAGGGAGACTGGGGAGGTTCTGTTATGCAAGCAGTTCTCAGTATGCATGTAGATTGGAAATGTGTGGCTCCTGTGGTTGGCTGTCCTCTGTGTCACTGCCTTTAAAAAACAGTTGCCAAGAGAAATGTCTTCTTTACAGGCTTTGGCTGCCAGATGCTGCGGATAATGGATAGAACTGCAGCGGGGAAAGATGGAGAGGTGGGTGTGCAGCCAGGCACACAGACATGCAGGAGAGCACACACACATATTAGTACACACAAACATGCACTTTTGCACACTTTGTGGGCAGGGATTCCCATAATGCTGAAGTATGGTGTGAATAATTCATCACTGCTGTAGAGCTGACACAGACACACACACACCCACACACTCACACACTCACACAGGAAGAATTAGGCCTAGTAACTCATGTCACATTAAGTCGACGTGAATGAGCACACAGTTCGGGCCTGCTTACAGATTCCAGAGGTGCCACAAGGCCGGACGTGTGCAGGACGCGATAGAGGAGGTGTACGTCGGTACAATTGTGAACCAACACACAGGGCGACCAGTGTGTGAGTGCGATGGTGTGTCTGCGAGCGGGACAGTCAGTGACACAAGAATGTGTCATAGCCACTCAGCTCCTAAACTGCAGCAAATAAACATTCCTCTGCTGCTGTGTCAGTGCTGAGCCTTCGCCCACTGTCGCTGTAAAACACAGCTTGTAATTAAAACCAAAAACGGAGTGTTTTTCCTTTTGTTTCCAGCAGGATTTGTAGATAATGGCCCCCATGCCTTCAGAAATTTCTCAGCGCTGTTTATTTACTCAGAGCTGCCACGGTGTGACCCAGATAATGTCAACGTGGGCCGACTGCAAAGAAAATGATGGGATTCAACTTTACTGATGAAGCACAATACAGATGGAGTGTTTTTTATGGAGCTTCAGGTCACGGCGAGATTTCTTTGAGGATTACTTTTGCGTTCCCTCACAATATGACTAGCTTTCTCTTGCACTTCTTTGCCTCACCTCTGAATAATTTTGTGTTACCTCCCAATACTTTGCGTTTCCTTGTTATACTTTTGCCTTATCTTGCAAAACTTTTAAATAACCTTTTGTATTACCCCTCAATACTTTTGCATTACCATGCAATACTTTTGCAATACCTCGCAATACCAACTAGCATTATGCAACGTTGTCATTTCCTTATGTACAAGTGTTTAATCACCTGCATCCTTGAAGGTGTCCTGATCACAATAACTGGCTCTGAATAAATTTAACAGAATCCTGCAGATAAGTATTACAAGTTAGCGCAAAAGTATCGCGAGAGAATACATAGCATATCGCGAGGGAACACAAAAGTTATCCTAAAAAAAAGTCCTTGCTGTTACGCTTCAGGGGACATCGTACATTTCAGTACAATTCCAAAATGTCATACACTCAAATCCAGTGTTTCTAGACAGTTTCACAAAGATATATTTGGATGAGGAGTCGAGTTAACATTCAGAGCAGCCAGACACATATTGCTGCAATTCATCACTGACTCATCTGTTTGATTTGGATAAATGCCGGCTTCATCCCTGCTGACAGGTGAAATTACGCAGAGGCTTATGTTGTGTCACATGAATTCCATCAGTTTGTGTTCATATTTCATGCGGATCTCAGGCCTGAAACGTCGCCGTTGCAGCACCCATACATCGTCAGATGCCTGTAAACATATTCCACTGTTGGTTGTTCCTTGCCTGAAGTCTCTCCCTGTCATTACAGCTCTGTTTACAGGAGGACTTACAATGTTTGCTAGCATAGGATCTCCCCTGGAATATACAGCGGTTTAAAGTCGCACTCTGACGCACAGTTTTCCAACTAAAACACTTAATCCCAGTGGAACCCGGTTTGACGTGTCGCTGTATGTTTGTTGTCACTTGTCTGGTCTGCCCAGGTTAATCATTCACAGATGTGCGATTGCCGAGTTCCAGCATCTTGTTGGATGTTGGTTCTCACCAAATGTTTGTGTCACACAGCAGAAGTTTTTTTTAATTGGTCTATTAATAATTATATATATAGTGCATGATTGTATTTATTGTGATTTTATGAGTGTGTTGGTTTCATTGCGTGCTTTTTGTTTGAAATGGACTGTGCTTTATGGTTACTTCGTCCCGGAGCAATTACACTAATGTTGACGACGTGCACTAACAGGGTGAATGGAAGGACAAACAACAGATGCAAATTGCAGAGATAAATGGCGGCGAGGCAGGGAAGGATGTGAGAGAGACACAGAGGGAAGACATGGCGGGGACGAGACGCAAGGAGAGGACAACAGCAGGCCGCTCAGTGTTTGCAATAAATAATAATAATAAACTGCATCCTCAGATCTGCTTCACATTGCTCACACTCATAAATATCAGTCACCTAAACATTTTTTTTCATCAAGATCCATGGATTATTCTGAGAAATCAACCAAAATGTCCAAAAATTGCCCTTTCTTTATGAAAGTGATAAAAAAAAAATCTTGCATCTGCCCCCTCATCTGGATCCCCAATAACGGGTTTAGTTTACTGGTCATTGCATGTTGTAGTTTTTGCATAATCCTGCTAACTAGCAAACAAAAGCAGATGATTAAATAACCTCCTTGGCTCCCAGGCGGATGTAAAGATGTGGAGGATTTGATGCTGTTTGACGAGCAGCCTCAGAGTCGGGGCTTTTCCTCCTGCTCTCAGCTTTTCAGGATGAGCAGATGGAGGATGGTTCTCCAGAGAGACAACAGACTGTGACTTTTGCCCTGCTGTGATCCCAGTTGGAGAATCGACAAGTGGCATTTACTGAATGGAGCCACTGAAGGAATTCAGGACTGTGTTGGGACCAGACTGTTGCAATGAGAGTCATAAAGTAAATTATAGCATTAACCAACACAATGCGTTTCCCACTTTACTTTGGTGTCATTATACAGGTGGAGCGCGGTCGGACAATTACCTTAAAGCCAATAAAGCTGCACCAAAATGTACACACTCATGATTATTAGTTCCCTAAATGTGTCAAATATTTTTCATTAAGATACATGAATTAATCCCAGAGAAATTTGTGAAAATGCCCCCCCCCAAAAAACATTTAATGAGTTCTTTCCTGATCCAAAGCACATCCTTTCACCTTTCATCCTTCCAAGTTTCATGGTAATTGGTTCAGTTGTTTTAGCGTAATCCTGCTTACAAACAAACCAACCAACAAACCGTAGGACAGGGGTTAAAACATAACCTCCTTAGGTAACAAACGTTTAATAGAAGAAGAAAAAGCTAAACTGCCAGTTAGAGTTCAATAAAGGCCGTTTTTTAAATTGAACCTTATCACAGGAGAAGATATTGAATTATTTTTGATTGATTCTTTGTCCCAATGCTTCCGCCCCCCCCTCTCCATTTGTTTGTTGC
Organism: Verasper variegatus; assembly: GCA_026259375.1. NCBI lineage: Eukaryota > Metazoa > Chordata > Actinopteri > Pleuronectiformes > Pleuronectidae > Verasper > Verasper variegatus. The sequence goes on from CM048045.1 coordinate 14,213,561, forward strand.
TTGGTTTTTTTGTAAGCAAAACTATTCACAAATTACCACGACATCTTTAACATTGCGATATATGTTGTTCAACATTTGAACTGATTCATGGGTCTTGATGAGATAAATCAGGCATTTGTAGGGAACTCTTGTTATGAGTGTTTGAGATTTGGTGAAGCTTGAATTACGGGGACTAGTGGGCCTTGGTATGCGCTCTACTGAGTGACATTCTAGTTTCCCTTTGGTTCATCCCAGTCGATATCAGATTTTGTTCTGGTGATTTCACTCATGTAACTGGTTTCCAGACACAACCTAGAGTAATTGCTTAGTGTTATACTCCAAAATGAAGTTCGATATCGTCACTTTATTGCATTTTGGCATGTTCAGATTTCCCCTGCTCACTCACACGGGAACCAAGAGTCACATGAACAAACTAATAACGTGTGTTTTTACAGTTTTGATCAGCGGACACCGTCAGGGTTCAGATTCTGGCATCAGGATCAGAATCTTTATTTTACTTTCTTTAGGGTGAAGTGATGCTTAAAAAACAGGCAAGAGGCCGTCAAGCATAGACAACCAAGAGGTCACACAGTTCAAAGGGTGGTGGGGGGTTGTTGATAACTCAGAACATCTTTATATATGTGTGAAGTGTGCTGGCGTGTCCCACACGCATGCTAGCACAAAAACCGCAAAGTTCTCTCCCTCCCACCTTAACTGCAGGCCTCGCTCTCCATCTCGCTCCGCAGGGGCACAGAGCCTGACCACAGACATCAGACTGATTGCTCACCGTGGTCGAGTGGTCTGTCCGCATTCCCACCCTGATTCCCCATGTGCAGAAAACCCAACAACGGAAAGCAGCGGTTTGAGAGCGTCTGGGGGTTTGCGGACAGCAGAGTGTGTCCACCGTGTCTCTTCTAAATCTATCCTCCTCTCATCTCCTTGACTGCCCTGCTTCATACCCCTGCAGCAACATGGAAACAGTCGAGCACAGACTCAAAACTAGCATGCATGGAATGTTTTGGACTAGAGGCCAGAGGCTGTAAAAAAGGAAGAGGGCACTTGAGTACGTAGAAGCGTGCATCTGCTGGGATGAGTGCAACCTTCCCTCTCTGCTGTGTGACGGGTTGTGGCAGGCCGGTAGATGATGAAGTGATGGAGATGTTAGGAGGCCACAGCCATTGTGATGCTGGGTGGCTGTTACTCTGGAACTGCCATCTGCTGAAAAGGTCAGTTGCTAGGGGATGATTCTCCTGGACCGTGTCTGCTTCCCAGCTGCCATCCACACACCCACACGTACTGGCCTCGGTACACGCACAAACTCACACACACATATGTGCACACACGCACACTTGTGATCTTTTCATTGTTTACTCGAAATTTGAATTGAATTTGATTAAATTTGACCATTGGACTGACCACTATAATCCACTTGGTAGTTTTCTGTAACTCAAGGTGAGGTTTAGTTGATTATAATTATTTATGCAATATGTGTGTGACCAGACTGTAAATGCATATCTTATTACATAATAGCCATGTGGTCACTTAATGGCACCAAACAACTGCTTCTGATTATCATATGAGCGGTGTGAGGGTGTTCCCATCATAACAGTGCCCTAATTAATTGGAACCTGGCCGCTGATCAAACTCTAGTATTACAATGAAATGTCGGGGCAGCGCGGAAATCGAATCAGTGTCGTGTGCCAGATCCAAGCCACGCCGCATTGTCCGTAGCAACCACTGCGAGCAGCCTATCCTTCATTGCGGCGACCTTAACCCAATTTTAAGTTCTTTATCATACGCCCTTCAAATTAAGGCCGGCTCCACCCAACGGGCAAACATTTTTCCACAATTTAACAGGAATTTTAATATGAAGCTGCTGTGCCTTCATTATGCCATATCATCTTCTCTGCGTGTTCTCCAGTGATTGACCACACGGCTGCATTATTGTCTGGAGAACAATGTGGGCTAGTGAAAACCATTTCCTTTCTTGAGCTAAAGTCATGAACACCCTTGCAAAAGATTGTTCTATTAACTTTTTTTCCTCCAGTTGTTTGGCTCCTGAAGTTAGAGCTCCTGGAATGAGCACATAATGGTTCAATGAAGCTGTCTTGCTGATGAAATGAGGAATAGATCTATCCTGAAAGGAAATAGACCATGTAGCAGTTAGTAAGCCCGCGGACCAAAGTGGGTTTTTTTAGCTTATAAAGGAGATACTGCTGCAAAAATGTTGTACTATCAAAGTGATAAAGTAAATGTTTTGATGATGAGCAATTTACAACTGCGAGTCAATATGTTAGTGTGAATGTGTTAACCCTAACCCTAACCCTAACCCTAACCCTAACCCTAACCCTAGCCCTAGCCTGAGTCCAAACCAAAAATAGGACTCAACTGTACACTTGTGTGCCATCTCCATCCTTTTTCTATCCTCCCTTTCAAACGTTCCTATTCTCTGTCCCTTTCCTCCCTCCTCATGCCCTCACCTCCAGCCCGGGCCTTCTCCACTGGCCCTCCACAGACACTGACTTTTGTGTCGCAGTTGTTTTTGTTTGTGCCCTTCTTACCACGGCTGCCTGCTCACCGCCTGGCAGCCCCGTGTGTCAAAGGTGGCTGCAGCAGAACAGACTGTGGGAACAGCCGGTTAGCCTCCGCTGGTCCCCTGCTCCCCAACCAGAGGGGCAACCATCAATCCAGCACTCCCCCTGCCCTGCACACAACACACACACACACACACACTGGAGCACAAACACACAAATGCCCAACCAAACACACACTCACACACAAAAAGCCTTCAACGCTCACACCGTCTCCCAATAATCCTCGGAAGCAATTTCATCTCGACTCGGGTGGCGGCCCATTGTCGCCAGCCCCTTCAATCTTTCCTTATTAACTCTCGCTTTGTCCCGCATCCGAGCTTCTGGACTCATCTCTCCTACATTCCGATCGGTGCCGCTCCCAGCACTCCCAGGCAACCTCCATTCGCTAATCCCACTGCCTCCCCCACCAGCCACCCCACCCCAAGGAACTCTTACTGCTTTTTTTTTTTCCAACCTGCCGATCACCTACTTACAGAGTAAGGTAGGGGCATTAACTCCATGGGTTTTCTGAAGGCAGAGTGTGAAGGCGGGTTGGGTGAAGGAGGAGGCGGCCACAAAGTGACTCCAGCCCAGACAATTAGAACAATGAGCCGGGCCTGTAGGGGGCTAACTCGCTGCGTCACGCCTGGACGGTGGGGTATTTTGTCAGTTTAATGAATTGTCCGTCAGGCCAGGGCCACATCGCAGGCTGCGCAGGGAGAGGCCAGCAGGGACCCAGACACTAAGTCGGTATTTATTACACTGCCTTTGTCACTAATTGAGCTAATTATCACTGACTCCTCAGCACTCCCACAGGCAGCACCCCCTCCACTCACTCTCTCCACCGACTCTCCCACCTCACTCTCACGCCTGCGATTTGAACCCTGCCTTCCCTCCTCTTTTTGAAATTGTCAGCCACTTTCTCTGTCTTTTGTTTCTTTCCATGATTCCATGATTGCGCATAATTTTTCTGTCAAGCCTGAGTTGTGGTTTGCTTTCACTGTCCCTGGGCCTGGCTGTTTTCTCTATTTATTACAATGTACAATATCAAATTCAAATTTTAATTCGTCACATACACCAACTATACGAATGTGCAGTGAAATGCTTTCTATGACTCTCCTTGACATGAAGATAAGATAAGATCAAAAAGATAAAAAGAAGAATTTACTATTTTGCTTAGAAAATATAGTATGAGGAAGAAAGGATATATACATGTACACACACACAGTGAGTCATCGTGTTTTAGCACGTGGTTGCCCATGTTCTCCTCTGATAAGAGACAGAATATTAGTCCTGTGGAGATTAGAGGTGTTCTGTGATCAGTATAAACTCGAGGTGTCATCTCTCTTTTTTCACAGGCTGACCACCTCATCGGTCGCCCTAATTTGCAGTATTTTGGTTCAATTTGCTCTAATTTGTTATTCGGCTTCTGTGGATCTCTTGATCTCTCTGCTCAGTTTGTCACTCAACCTCTAAGCAAAGCAGCCCCTCGTCCTCCTCATCATTGTCCTTGGTGCTACTGTACGTCACCCTGTCTGGCCTCGCAGCTACAACTCTGCGGCTCTGTTAATTGGACTTCTGGGCTGCAGGGTGTGCGTTGGTGGCCTCACTGCGTCTCCACTGCGTTCTGTCTGGATGACCCCGACTGCTCCTGTGCTGCGGTGGGCCCGAGAGAAAGTGTGAAGCTTTCCAAACTCCTGTGGTCGGTCAGGTTGCCAGGGGTCCGAGGGGCGCATTCTTTTTTCTTCACATTACTTCTTTATTTCTTTCCGACATTAAACAAATGAAGCAAAAACATTCAATGCAGTAAAATCCTGTATAAAATAAGGTATGTGGCTGGATAAGCTGGGGCCGTCTCTGTGGTTGTGGGAGCACAGATGCAGGGATGTTTTGTGAGCCGGGGGAAAGAGGCTGCTTTGGTGGTGGTAATAGGATTAAGCAGAGGACACCCAGGGATAGGCTTATATGTTCACTTTGTTGGTTGTCAAAACTATCTCAAACACAAACCACAACAGGCATAATAGCATCTTTTGACACATTCAGGAGGGCAACTTAATTGAAAATATAGACTTTATTGTTCTATCATACAATACAAAACCAGCTGGCACCTAAATCTTTTGATTAAAATCTAAAAAAAAAAAGTCTTCTCTTACATTTCTCTATAAAAGTATAAAAAAATCCCCAGAAATAAATATTTCATATTTACAGTGATAAAAAGGTAAATATTCAGTGCATGACCAAACACAAGGGTTTTTACAGGAAACAAGCAAAAAAAGTGATAATGTTCTGTTTCTAGTAAGAGTTGGATTTGTGTCAGCTACATTACACCAAAATAGAAAAAGGCATGAGATCCAAACATCTCCTGACTCGACGCTAATGATAGAATATTCTCCAGCCACTGACATGTGCATAAATCATACAGCAACACTTACAAGAGATGTCATTATAAATATATTCATATATTTTAATATTTACAGTATTTTGGTTCTCTTAGCTGATATACAGTATGATTTCTTCTGCACAGGCTCCTTCAAAATAAAAAGATTTAACTGAGACGTGGCCTGACGTAATACACATTTTCCTACTAACTGGACTAGCTCATTAACAAAGAATTTATTTGTATTATTTTTATGTACATTTTTAAGTTGGCTCCTCGGTTTTGCCCCACTACATGCAGTGATATTCAGTGTATTGATAATACATTCAAATGAATTTGCCTCTCTCAGTTTATGTGGCAAGCACCGGTCCAAGTCGTGCAACATCAGGACCATCCTGTGCGAAGTCAGAGTGGCAAGTTATGGTTGAGGTGTTGTTTAACTCAAGAGAAATCTTAATTTAAAAAAAATTCGAAATGGTTCGGCTGCATCCAGAACCGAATTACACAATTTGGGAACAGAGAGTCCATCGCTGGAGATTAACTTCAAATGGAAACAAAAAACTTCAGCAGAAGAAAACAAAACATAGATTTGTTTTTCTTTTTAAATAACTTCCCTCTGTTTTGAGGTCTCCACCAGTTTATGAGAGAATGTATGTGGCTCTTGTTCCACAAAAAAAACATCTGTGAGACTTTGTGTCCAGTTTCCTCCCTCAGCAGGGGAGAGGAGGTTTGTGGTACCTGGTTACAGGTGCAACCTCATCATCATCACTATGTCCCTTATCTTCTGTTTCTATTTGTGCACTACAGTGCAAACACTCAAGAGATGTGGACGATTTCACTTCTACATGGAGAGTTGTAGTGTTTAAATACCTCTATGCTTAAGAGCAAGCACATGTTCTCCCACTGTGACCTGTTGTATTTGTGCTTTTCTTCATCTCCTCCCTCTTAAAAACTACTGATTGCGTTTTTGTGCCAAAGTTTTCCCTGTAATAGTTCACCAACCTGGAAGCTTCTCCAGCTTCTACCTAACATCTCCAACCACCTGCCTGCTAGTCGCTGTCTCAACCAAATACCTGTTTTGCAAAGACCTTCTTCTTTACTCTTCATATATGCCTGAATATTCACTTGGTTTTCCACCTGTCATCATAGACACTGGTGAAACGTCCGTGTGCTGGTGCAGTTCAAGCAGCTGACATGGCAGCACCAGTGGAAGGTGCAGTTGCAACGCTCAGTCACAGTCTCAGTCCGGGTCTTAAACCCACGTCCGCAGCACAGCAGCTCACACCCATCCAGGCCCGGCGATGAGCTGTTGCATGTTCTACCAGAGGTTCCCAAAGTGCCAGTTTTGCCATTGTGGGAGCAGAAGTTTGGTGATTTCTCAAAATAGACCAGGTCCATGGCAGAGGGGGGTTTGTGAGCTGGGTTTTCAGGTTCCAGGTGGCGGGGGTCAGCTCGATGAGAGGCTCGATTGCTTCCCTTGTTGGCGTAAATGACTCTGGACGCCCCATCAAAGCGGTCTTTAAGGAAGTCTCCCACTGTGCGGAAGCTGGGCAGGCGCATCCAACAGGTACGTACAGTGCAGGAGCCTGACATGCCATGGCACTTACACTCCTGACGCATCTCCGACGACACAGTCTGCACAGAGGAAGACCAAAGGCTACTGATAAGATCGCACACATAGTGGAAATCACAAATACTTTTGGGAATTCTGACAAAACAAACAAAACATGGCAGGTTGGAGTATCAAATCCTTACCATTCTTCCAGCTTCGTTATTGTGTAGGTTGGTGAGGTAGCGCAGATCTCTGCCCCTCTCGCTGGAGTCCACGAACTCCTGACTGAACATCCTGCCAAAGTCCACATTGTCACTGCAGCCCCCCCAGTGCCAGTCCGGCCCTCCAGGACCTCGGCGGCGGTAATCGCATGTGCACGATTCAATTGCTCCTTCTGAGCATGAGCGGGCCACAGCATGGGTCACCCCTGCACTGGTAATTGCGAATACAAATGCTGTCTCTCGGCAACCTGGAGAAACAATATCACGACTTACCATTAGAATTGGTCGAACCTTTTTCGCCCAAAATTGGAAAATATTTCGCAAACGAAACCTTTAAAATGCACAAAAGTGATTCTATTGCATCCTGCCCTAAATTGTCCAATATCGCCTGGTGAGAATGACAAGAAAGTCTTACCACGATTGAGGATTTTGCCAAAAACTGCCGGGCTTTGGGTGGTCGGGCAGTTCCAGCGGCGGTTGCGGAACTGCCACTTGCACTCCTTTATGGCGGTGTGCAGCCCAGCGGCGATGGCATGCAAGATGCCAGGATTCTGGCGAATCAGCCGTCGCTGGCGACGACTCAGCAGGGCCAGGCTTGGATCCAGGACCAACTGCACGTTCTTGGAATTGGTGAGGAGGTTGGATGAGGAGGCCACATTGACAATACCCCTGGCACAAGACAAGGACAAGGAAAATGAAGAGTGAAGGAGTGAAGGAGCTGGCAGTGTGTGCGTGTAGCTCTCTCTGTGACCTTCTAAACTCTCAAACTGAAGTGTCTTGGCATCTCACGTGCCTTTTTTAAATTACTGTTTTCATTATGTACTACAATAACAAACAGTGACACATGCTGTTCCAAGACCATGAGGAGACAGTGAGTCTGAGACAAAATGCAGGTTTCTGGCTTGGCAAATAGCATGAAACTGAAATATTTTCACCTCTGGCTGCATTAAAATCACTTGACACGGGTCTAGCTCGAGTTTCCTCTCAATTAAACCAGAATGTTTATTTCTAATTATTAGAATATTAAGTATCAGTCATGCACTCATCAGGACACAGTTAGATGCATCTGAGTGCTCACTTCTCCACAGGTCCATATCTGTATGTTCCTGTTAAATATCACTTGTTAATTTCTTGGTTATGAACCAAAAGCAGAAAAGAAGTGAACTAAACTTTTCTGCACATTGACCACGAATCGACAGATTTGTCCACACCTGGTAAACAGTTTGATTTCTTCTGCACTGGCTCCTTCAAAATAAAAGGTTTTATCTTGGCGGCTTTTTGTAGCCTGGCCTGGCATAATACACATTTCAAACTTGGACAAACTCATTAACAAAAAAACGAATCGTTATTTCAATGTTCAAATGTGTCCAGTCAGTCAAAAAGTCACCAAACAGTTGGCTATTCGATAAAAGAAGCATGCTGGAAATTTAAAATCCTCTATGCCAAAAAAATTCAAAAGAGTAGCATGTAAAAATATTGATCACCACACCATCAAGAACTCAGTTTGTGTTATAAAATATTATATTATAAGCTGTCATTATCAGTGTCCAAACCTGTGCTCCTTTAACTTTTTACAAATGCTGGATCACTGGCTCTCTTCTCTGTGATCGAACAGTTTTAGTGTTTCCGTTCACAGGCTGTTTAATTTTCCACTTTACTCGTTGGCATTTCCCTGTGAGATTTCTGTGTCAACATTTAATGGCTGTCTCCTGTTAAGCATTATTATCCGGAAAAGCGTGCGAGTCTTGGGCCTGTTGAGAGGACTGACCCAGGCAGGCAGTTGTGTGGTGAGTGCTTGGAAGATTAATAATGATCTCGGATTTTTTGGGGTGTTTTCCCTCATTCCTCATTCCCATTCTTTTCCTTTTCTTTCTCTCTCTCTCTCTCTCTCTCTCTCTCTCTCTCTCTCTCTCTCTCTCTCTCTCTCTCTCTCTCTCTCTCTCTCTCTCTCTGTAGCTGTTTTCTTGGATTTCAACTGAATCTTGAAATATTTGAACAGGGACGCTGTGCGCAAAATGCTGCCCATCTGATGGCACCGCAAAAACGACAAAACCTTTGTTGAAATCATTACCTCAACAAACCCAGCCCACAGTTTATGGATGTTTAAACAAGCGAGACAATAATCCCACTGAAGCAAAACTACACAGATCGGATTTTGGTTTTGTTTTCTCGAACAAAATATTGTGCAACTGGCTGGTTGTAGTTTCAGGTCGCAGTATATGGACAGAGGAATGCAGGCTACAGTATTAGGTCAACACGAGCATGGCTGAAACCTCGTATTCCTTTCAGCTGGGCTATGAAATAAATCCATATTTAATTTGTCCCACATTGGATTGAAAAATGTCTTGTGTTCAAACCACATTGTCCAAATGAGGGGGAGGCGGAGGGGTGGGGGGGGACCATATCAACCACAAATAAAAGGTAAAACTGTAATTACACTTTTAGAAATTTAGTTATGTTATTGTCAAATAGAGTCAGATGTAATCTCATATAAATGATGCCAAAATATAAAAAAAAAATTTAAAAAGATGTTGAATAATTTATAGCTGCGCTCGTGGAGTAATTTGGAAATGAAATCCCACAAGATCATGTGGTGGCTCTTTTTTTCAGAGGCTGAACAGAAGTTGTGAGCGGTGCCAAAACTAACACATTATTCCAAGCGCGCAGCAATAAAGGAGCCTGTTCATCTGGTCTTCCCCAGCTCCAACCAGCGTTTAACGGGAGATGTCTATGGCAGCATGCTGACATGTGAATGAATGCATCATCATATATATATATATATATATATATATATATATATATATAGGCTCATGCAGGCCTCCGAGTACCGCTGAACTCACCACCACCGGCCGCTGTTGTTCACGGCCCCCGTGCCTGAGAGCGAAGACACCAGCAGGATGCAAGCGGCTTTCACCCCCAGCAGCAGCGCCAGACTCCTCATCGTGCCTTCAGGAGGAAAATGTCAACAATCAGCAACAAGACTCAGGGCACAATTACGCAAAAAAAAAAAAAAAAAAACATTAAATAAACAGTCAGCTTAAAAACAAGAAGAATAAAAAAATAGACATTTAGGTTCTTTTTTTAAATTGCATAGACTTACTAGCTTATTTCTAATAATATAAGTGTTTGTGTGTGTGGATAAATACTCACCACAGAGTCCAGTGAGAGGGCTTGAGAGGTGAGACAAGCAGACAGCCCCTATGATTGGCTTGAATGGATGTTAAGTGGAGACAGGTTGTTAAATGATGTGAAGTGTCCGGGCAGGATGCTTCTGCTCCTGCTGATCCTGCTGCTGCTGCTGCTGCTGCAGTCCTCCTCCTCTTCTTCACTCTGTCTCTCTCAGTGATGCTCTGCGCGGCGCATTGAACGCGTGGGACAGTCCCGAAGACTTGATCCCCTCGGTGACTGATAGGCAACACATTCTTCTCTTATTGAGCGCTACGAGGGGAATAAAAAAGGGATTTGCTGCTCTCATCTCCCTCTGTTTTTTTTCGGAGCCCTTTCAATAGGATTGGAGGGAGGGATAGTTAATGCTCTTCATAGGGCGCACAATGAATAAGGAAACACAACTGGGCAGAAAAGAGAAAGGAAGAGAAAAAAAAAACGAGGGCAATCCACAGTGTTGCGCATATTAGGCTACTGGTGGAATCTCACGGTCATCTCGTCACAGAATCGATTCCATGCAAATGTGTGCGGCGGCTGAGAGCAGTTTTCCCCTCTTGCTTCCATGCACATCCAGTCCTGCGTGCGTAAAGAAGAAGTGCCCCTGGAGCAGTGATGTGTTGGTGCAGATGCTGCTGTGGGTGCGCCCGGGTTTTGGTGCTCCGCCGCTGCTCAAAGTTGGTGTCACGGTGCAATACAGTTACAGAGGAATATGAGCCATCTAAAACTGGCCTTTTTTACCCGGTGGTTGGAATAGCCCACTCCCTAACCGCATCTCCTCCTCCTTTCTGCTAACGCGCTCTGAACATGTGCAGTGACTAATAGGTTCTCTTTTCCGTTTGAGACTGATCCTACTGACTGCACACTTTTTAAAAAACATTATTTTACATATCTCTAATGTTAATGTCAATACTTATGTATTATATTGTGCCTTTGTGACTGTATCTCTATATATTCAGATACAAATTTGCATGTTATCACCACTCTTTAAAGCCCCTTGAATGCTGAAATTAACTATAATAAGCTCTCGGTTGTCCTATAACTCACACATGCCTGCTGGGCTGGAATTTTTTTTTTTTTCTGAAACGCGGGAGAGATTAAATACAGTCTCCAATCAGAAGTTTGATGTATGATGAGCAGGAAAAGATGGGGGACGAGTCAGAATAAAAACCATTCCAAACATCTGGCCTGCAGACCTCCCTCGAAGCACATGTAGCCCAGTGTAATCACAGCTTGAGCCACTTTGCGGCATCTCCATCTATAAGCCCCAGACTAGGAGAGCAGTGTGCGTAAATGTCCCCAAAACTCCTCCATGTTGGTTCTCGGGTGAAATGTTTCATTATGTGACATTTATCTGCTAATTTGCATGTCCCACATTAGTCACTGCAGCGGTTTGCACGTTAAATAATCTCCCTCCCCCTTCCTCGCCATCTCTCTCGCTTTCTCTGATGACAGTAAAAGGAAGTGGGCTTTTGTAAAAAAAAAAAAAGAGGCTTTAATGACAGCCGCCCTACGTTTATACTCCAGTCTTATATGAAGGTGCTCAAACGGGCTTCCTGGAGCAGTCATGCGACACCGAGCAGATTAAAGCCTCAATCCGGATAAAGGGGGCCTTTTATATACAAATCAACTTCAAATCACTTTTTAAGCCACTTAGATATACACGCCAAGCCAGAATGCTAATGCACTTTTCATTGCTGCAGCTTAGGGAATGGAAGGAGATTAGATGAATTGGTGTCACTGTGCGAACCGTGTTTGAGGGGGGTTTTAACTTAATTTTATGAAAGTAACCCACATTCTGCTTATCGGTCCCAACAGCAGCGCCTGTCATTGTTGGAGATTTGTTCGAGAAATCCCAATTAATTCGTTGGATAATAAACATTGTTACTGATGACCTGTGGATTCAGTAGCTGCGCATATTGCGCGTATTAACTGAGATCAATATGCTGATTGATTTGATGCGGAGCTGCCACATCCTCATCAACGTCCGTGCAGAGAGGCCTGAGCATCTGGTTCCACAGGCCTGGTCGTTACCGAGCATGACAAACGAATTTAAATATAGGCCATAATTAATATAATCACTTTTATTATGCGTAAAAATCATTAAAACTTAATTCCCGTAACGCAGCATACTAATTTTAACGAATCCATAAATGTTACTTGCAAATAGTTTTCGTGGGAGCGTGTGACACCACAATTTGATTAATAATCACAAACAAATCCTGTCTCTCCCCTGATTTATGAATATAATTTTATACCCTGAAATAAAGACTTTGGCGTGACAAAGTGAAGTTGTTTCAAACACAACAATGAAGAACAGCCGCTGTGGTGGAGGTGGGAGGATAGAGGGGAGGAAGGAGGGGAGGGGGGGGGGACCACATGACTTAAAAAACAGTATTGTTGCAGGGTCTGTTAGCGGAGCCGCCTGCCTGCTGCTGCTGCCTCCCTGTCGTACAGTGGAGCCGGCAGCTCTACCCTCCCCCCATTCATCATTAAACTCACCCCACTATGAACAAAAATCTTCTGTTGACTTTCCATATTTCATTTTGCGGAGCGTTTCTTTTGTTCTTGGTCCCCAAAGATCTATGCCACACAGTCTACAGCCGCCCACCCAAACAACAAACATCAGGAATAAAAACATTTATGTATCAGTGTCTTATTAATATTTGACAGTATTTTAAATTAACCACAGAACCTGAGACACGATGTGTGCACGGTTATGGAAAGTGGTACCCGTGCGTAAAAGTTTGGAGACGTCTTTTTACGCATGGACCAGCGAACACGTTTAGAAAACAATAAAACGATCAACTGTTGATCCGCCTTTGATATTGGCCAATATTTTTTGCAAACAGTCGCCTGTGGAGGCATCTCCTCCCCTCCCTTCTGTCTCTCCCCCCTCCCGTTTACTCTCGCCCCCGAGCTCCTCTGTTCTCCGTCTTCACTCTTCGGTCGTTTGGCGGTGCATCGATAATACTCCACTCGTCTTCTTCTTGCCCCCATATATTCTTTTCCGGTCCAGGACTTCATCACGAGTGGTTTAATGTCACGTCTCGAAAGACGCTTAACAAAATGGAGCTATCAAACAAACTCCGTTGGGACCAGTTCTTGATTTTGGCCGCAGCACTTATGTCACCTGCATTAACGTAAGTGCACTTGAGAGCGCCCAGGAGAGCTGGTGGTACATGCGGGGGTCCGGCTTCGTGGATTTCGGGAAGAGTTAGTGAAGTTTACTGTGATGTGTGATTTCAACCAACATTTTACAGGTTCAGTTGAGAAGTGAAACATCTGCCTCTGATTTCACCGAAACATGGGATTGAATGTTTGCTGATTTTGTTGCCTTTGACAAGTTTGAACTGTGCCATACAGAATTCACCCTGAGTCCCACTGTTGTTATTTATCCTGAACATGTATTTGTCTATTTACTTTCTGCTTTTGGGACTGCTCGGCTGAATGATCTGTTTAGCATTATATTTTGTCCAGATTCAAGCAACATCAGTGGACACACAAATACGTGTGCAAATGATTAACACGTTTTATTGCCAAGTGTATTCAGCAAATCTCTTGGAGGCGAGATTGATCCAACGAGATTTGTCGCATATCCTTCTTAAATCAGACTGCTTTTGTAGTTTTGTCAGATTTTCTTAACTTTCCAAATCCCCACACATTGCTGTGGATTTGACTGATGAACTCCTGACCACCCCTGACCATCCATCAACCACCTCTCCCCCCCTCTCTCTCTGCAGGGTGCTGTGTAATGATATCCTCAGCCTGAAGGTGGCAGGAGATCCAGTGCTAACCCCCAACTCCGTGTGCCTGAGGCTGGCAGGCCTCAGTAAGCGTCAGATGCGGATGTGTGTGCGGAGTCCCGACGTGACAGCCTCCGCGCTGCAGGGCATCCAGGTGGCCATCCACGAGTGTCAGCACCAGTTCAGGGACCAGCGGTGGAACTGCTCCTCGTTGGAGGGCCTCGGCAAGGTGCCCCACCACAACACCATCCTCAACAGGGGTGAGAGTCCTGGGCCAGCTAATGATGGTCAAAATGTTACCTGGGGTTTGTGAAGGAAATGTTCACCCTAGTGTCGAGAGTAAATATTATATTACGCATGACATTTACGCACAGGCGCTGGACGATTTTAGAGCCACTTTGTTGACCATTTTCAACTCCTGCTCCCAGGTTACCGCGAGAGTGCCTTCTCCCTGGCCTTACTGGCAGCGGGTGTGGCTCACTCTGTGGCCACGGCCTGCAGCATGGGCAAGCTGCGGGGGTGCGGCTGCGAGGCCAAGCGTCGCCAGGACGATGACAAGATCCGACTGAAACTCACACAGCTGCAGCTGCAGACCCTGCAGAAGGGCGGGGTAGGCATCGGCATGACACGGTCATTACCCCTGGAGTTAAACGGTCGCCATGGTGAACTGCCCGCTAACCTGCGCTCCACCCACCCCTCCGCCCTGCTCAAGCCTTTACCAGATGAGCTGAGCTCCATGCAGGAGACCTGGGAGTGGGGGGGCTGCAGCCATGACGTCCGCTTTGGGGAACGGTTCTCCAGAGACTGGCTGGACTCCAGCGGGTCTCCAAGAGATATCCACGCTCGCATGAGGATACATAACAACCGGGTGGGAAGACAGGTGAATGATGTGCTTATCTACAGTGTACTCAGTGCTCCTCAGAAAGCAGACTCACTGTTCACTGGCATTTATAATCAAAAAGGTCATTTCTTTTTTTGCTGACATCACTTACCTTTCTCCACACAGACAGTGAATGACAACATGAAGAGGAAGTGCAAATGTCATGGCACATCAGGGAGCTGTCAGTTTAAGACCTGCTGGCACGTGTCTCCAGAGTTCCGGCTTGTGGGTTCTCTACTCAAGGAAAAGTTCCTGTCAGCCATTTTCGTCAACTCGCAGAACAAGAACAATGGGGTTTTCAACCCTCGAACAGGAAACGACGCCGGGAGGAGCACGGGGGGACTCAATGGAGGCCGCCGCCGCAGCATGTCCAGAGAGCTGGTCTACTTTGAGAAGTCTCCTGACTTCTGTGAGCGTGATGCATCTGTGGACTCCCCAGGTACACAAGGACGCATCTGCAACAAGACCAGCTACAACACAGACAGCTGCAGCTCACTGTGCTGCGGCCGCGGACACAACATCCTGAAACAGACACGCAGCGAACGCTGCAACTGCAGATTTCACTGGTGTTGCTACGTGTTGTGCGAGGAGTGTCGGCTCACGGAGTGGGTCAACGTGTGCAAGTAGATTCAAGTTCACTCTGCAGTCCCAGCTGCCTTTGCCCATCCAGGACTCAAGACTGTGAGCCTGTCCCTTGGCCCACTCCGGTTGTTCGAGTGTTTGTTTTGCTCTTTGTGTAACTCTCCCAGAGAATCTGTTTACCCCCTACTCCCCCACCTCTCCTTTTTTCACTCCATCATCTGGGATCTATTTTCTCTTTGTAGCCGCTGTTATTCTGAAAATGCCAAGTCAGAGATTGAAGAGGTGATTCATGACATTTGTCTTGTTTAGACGCTGCCCTCTCAGCCATGAAAACCGCCTCTACACCATCTTTTTTATCCCACAAAACGAGCGACAGCAAAAAAAGTGTTTCTGTTATAGCATCACACTTACTCATCTCTTTGAACAATAGCTGTGTATTTTACTGTGTACATGTATATTTGTAAATTTGTTATTAATATTAATATTATTATGGTGTTGGGGCCAGTCTTTTTGGTTCTTGTTAATGACAGGTTGATGCTAGCTCAGGATGGTGAGCCTGTGCTGTTGTAGAAACAGTCTCACTGCAGAATATATCTTATGTTACTCGACAATATTCTGACCTGAAGCTCAGACAGAGGAGTCAGTCTCCAAATCTGCCTAGAGTAGAGTTTTATGAAGGTAAAATAGAGTAGAGTGGGTTTTTGTGATGTTTGAAGCACTGAAGACAGAAAGCCCATGCATGCTTTTTCTAAGCTTATCAAAGCTTGATTACCTGTAAGACTCAAGATGAGATGACACCACATGCGTTCTGGAGACAGATGGAGGCCTCTAATCTCTTAACGCTGAATAAACTAATCGTTTACATTTATTTATATCATTGTATTATAGTAATTACTTCACAAGAGCGATCACTAGTCCTGTTTTTATGAATTCATGTCAATATAATGATATAAATATGCTTCGTGGCATAACTGTGATATGTCACTTTGCTATGAAATCATGACTGAGACCCTGTTGCTCTGTGCCTGCTTTTGTCTGTTTCATCAGTCTGAGCACTCCTTAGATTCTTCCCACATGTAGTACATGTCAAAGTGAGAGATGGACTTGCTTTAGTCCTGAACCAGTGCTGAGGGGTGTGTGTATGTCTGAGTGTGTGTCTGTTGCTGTGTAAATGGGGGGTAACCTCTACGCACTGCAGATTTGGGAGGTGAGAGCCTATTTTATGGCCACTTCATGCAGAGAGAAGGACTTTTTATGGCCGCAGGATATTGTTTCCTTAAAGTATGACTTTTATTACTGGAGAGAAGCATCAAGAGAGCAGAGAGTGGGGGTGACTATACCAGTCTTTGCTGCGTGAGTATCTGAGGGGATCATCTGTCCAGAGTTCATAGCCGAGGAAGGTACTCGCTGAACCACGTGCGGTTGGGACGCTCAGTCCCTGTTACCTGGGAGACAGACTGCACAAACATAAACACACATGGCTTCACATACAGAGACACTCGCATGTAGAAATGCTGGCACTGATGCACAATCAAAAACACGCATGCTGGTGTGTACACATGAACTGTCAGAACTCCTGGTGACCCAAGTGATTTGCACTCTCATTCTAGTCACACAGCAAAGCGCTAATGTCAGCACCTGGCTGGATTTATGATGGCAGCATTCCTAGATATCTTAGATGATCCAAACTGTCTCCATGCGCGGCCTACTGGGAAAACCTCTCCTGCTATATAGGATTTAATACCAATTAAATCCTGTTTGTATGGACTAAGGTAAATATCCCTTGACTCCTGAGGAATGGCAGTGCCAGTGGCTGAATCAACTGTTCTGTCTGTTTGGTATTTAGCGAAGGAATAAGAAGGAGACAGCGACTGGTGGGGAATAATAAAGGACTGGATTTCTGGTTTGCATTTCGTTATTCCTTTATCATTTCACCCTCCAGCTGCTGCAAAAGGGAATTTCCTGTCACTCTGTGACATGTGTGAGACAGAGGTTGGTGGACAGCCTGGGATTGCTTTCTCTCTCCCGAGCTCTCCGCACTCTTTTCCTCCCTTTCCCATTCTCCCCCTCATCGCTGCAGACACAGACACATGCATAGCAACACATTGACTGCCCCCCCGAGTAATGACAACCAGACTAGGCTGGAATTAAAGAGAGGGAGGCAGAGAGAGGAAGTTAGGAGAGATAAAAGTTACCCACTTTGATTGACAGGATGATTATATGTATAAAGTAAGGCGATTTAGTGTGTTTAGTTGGCTATAAAGATGGAGAGATAGATCATCGCTGTACATAGAGCAGGGATGCCAGCGCAAAGGACAACTGGGGTATGGAGGAGGGGGTGAATAAAGTGTACTCTGTATAAATACATGCCTCAAAACATCTGCTTCTCAACTCCCCTTTCATTTTTGATGTGGGACAGGCAGAGAAGGAGAGCGGGAGAGAAAACACAAGGAGCCAGCTACCCAGAACATCAAAGCCCCTGCCCTCAACGCGCAGGCCCTCATTAGTTCAGCTAGCAGAACCAGCGAGACTTGTGATTGTGTTTGCTGGGGTGCACGCTGGCAGACACTTCAGAGGAAAGGCTCCTTTAAGTCATAACTCCCCACCCCACCTCTCCTGCCACCACCCGAGCCCGCTGTAACCCTCTCGAAACTCCCCGCGCACACAAACTCGGCAAGCTCCCCCACCATCCACTCCACCCCGTAATCTGGTCTGCAGCTGCAAACATCTGCTCCCCTCTTTATTTCCCTGGCCTTCACCACTGAATTGATAAAAACATCCATTACTGGACCACTGACTGACTGACACGCAATAGAGAGGAAGAGGGAGATAAATGTTGGATTCACCTATGACTGTGGGGCTGTAGGTCACAGGTGTGTGTTCTCGCAACAATGGTCGATGCTCATATGTCAGGATGGACGATATGGCCACAAATAAAATCTTAATATCCTAGCAATAGCAATGTTTATCATATTCAATGTCACATTATCATTTCTTTCAAGTTTAAAGACTGATTTTTTTCTCCTGAGTGAAGGTTGTGGTTTTAAAATCTTCTTTATGGGCAGAGAAGGACAAACACTTGATAAACAGCAAACTTTTTACAAATCTGAGATAAATCAATTGTGTTATACCTCCTCATTGTGCTTGTACAATGCGTAAACATTATATGGATCATGGACATTATATCCCTCCATTCATTATCTTTACAGTTTTATCCTAAGAGGGTCACCAGGGGATTAGCTGGATCCTGACACTGGCCGAGAGGCAGGGTACACGGCAGAAAATCACAGTCTCCAATAAACCTTACCCCAATCTGCTTGTCTTTGGACTGTGGGAAGAAGCCAGAGTCCCTGGAAAAAACCCACGCAGAAACGGGAAGAGCAAGCAAACTCAGGCCAAAAACCAACACCTTGGAGGGAGGTGACGTTCCTTCCTGATTCCTCAATGTAAGAGAACATAACTGTAAAGCATCACCTTTAGAAAATACATTAAATCTTAAAACATCCCTACCCAAGGTCCGTAACCTGCTGCAATATTAATTCAACTTGTGTTTTCTTGCCTCCTGTCACCTCATTATCAGTGACACAAAGACGGCCCGCTGCCAGGAAGTATCACTCAGCATCCTATTACAGCGAGTCGTTTACTTATTCATTAGGATGATTCCTGTTTTAATTATTCAAGCAAGTTTGCCTGAAGACTCACAGTTACATTTCATATTGGTTTAGCCGTTGGGCCTCTGTAACAGCAAGTAAACATTTAAACACTAGTAATTCATGCTTGTCAGATGTGTGATAAAAGCTGTTTCGACTGTATTTCAACATCATAGTGAGTCTTAAATATCTGGAAGCCCATTTTCACCAGTTGAGTCAGAACTATGAGATAGTAAATCATTGTTTAGTTAGTCAGTCATTATTTTCAGATACAAAGTCGTAATAATGAGATACTAAGTTATTATTTTAAGTCATTATTTTTAGTTAATGGGTTATTGTGTTGAGAGACCAACTCATTATTTTGAGAGTTATTTTGAGTTATTTTGTGTTAGTAAGTCATTATTTTGAGTAAGCAAGTCATTATTTTAAACTAGTAAGTCATTATTTTGAGATACTATATTATCATTTTGAAATACTAAGTTATTATTAGCAGAAAGCTTTTCATTATAATACCGTACAGGAATGATTTTTTTAAACAAAGAGGCAGACATGGGCTTCCATACTATCCAGCTTGATGCTGCAATTAAATGAAATGTTTGACAAGGAGACAGTTAGATGACAGTTGTCCTGCAGCAGATATCAAGTCATTATACTGAGATACTAAGTTATCTTTAGGAGAAAGGTTTGCATTATTACAGGATTTAAATTAACAAAGAGGCAGGTAAATAAAATGTTTAATAAGGAGACAGTGGTCCTGCAGCAGATAGCAGGTCATTATACTGAGATACTGGTGTATAGATACTTCTGTTAACACTTAGTGTTTATTAAAAGAAAGTTTTTCATTTTAATGTCTAACAGGATTTATATTTGAACAAAGAGGCAGTTAAATTAAATGTTTGATAATGAGGCAGTTGAATGTCGGTGGTCCTGCAGCAGACATCAAGCCATAAAACTGAGATACTAAGTTTTTATTCGGAGTAATGTTTTAATTATAATGTTGTATAATATTATAATGTTGCACATGATGACAGTATTGATGTCAGTGGTCCTGCAGCAGATATCAATTCATTACACTGAGATACTGAGTTATTATTCGGAGTAATGTTTTAATTATAATGTTGTATAATATTATAATGTTGCACATGATGACAGTATTGATGTCAGTGGTCCTGCAGCAGATATCAATTCATTACACTGAGATACTGAGTTATTATTAGGAGTAATGTTTTAATTATAATGTTGTATAATATTATAATGTTGCACATGATGTCAGTATTGATGTCAGTATTGATGTCAGTGGTCCTGCAGCAGCGCCTCTGGCCTCTTCGATCATCCTGGGAGACGGCCGCGAGCTCTCGCGAGAGCACGTCGTCTCCCCGCAGCGTTGTGTCATCGCGAGACTTCACCGCAGTCCTCTGCCTGACTCCAGCTGGTCGCGCTGCTTCCTGCCGCGGACGGGTGAGTGTGAATAATGGTGTAAAAAGGTCCAGAGACGTGTGACGGGAGCTAACGGTGACCGCGGCGGAGTGAGCGCTGTTTAAACGGCGTGTGTCGCTTCCTGGTAAATTAGCGGTCGACGACAAGAGGCCGACTGGTGCCGCTCGTCGTGACTGCACGGGGGGGGGATTAAGGGAACACCAATTGACCCGGAGGGATTTTTTTTCCCGCAACACCGAAGACACCAGTTAACTGTGTTTGCTGGGTGTAGTTATGTCATCGAGCCGTAAATACGTGATTTGCCGCATTTCCATCCCCGGGCTGTGCAGCAGGAGCCGTCATGACAGGTGTACGCGGCCGCTGCAGCTGTGACGGGGCTAAAGCTAACAGCTACACTGCGTTTGATACCAAATGAATGGGCACCGAGCTAACCAGTGAGCTCGACCCACTGGGATGTTCAGTTTGACAGAGAAAAGTGTCCCAGAGAAGAGAGTGATGCTCAGTCTGCCCCACAATGAACCCTGGTGCTTCCTCTCCTCTCTCAGACCAGCCACTCGAACTGTGTGTGTGTGTGTGTGTGTGTGTGTGTGTGTGTGTGTGTGTGTGTGTGTGTGTGTGTGTGTGTGTGTGTGTGTGTGTGTGCGTGTGTGTGTGCGCGTGTGTGTGAGCGTGTGTGAGCACAAGTTGCCTGCAGAGTTGGCCTGTTAAAGAGCCCACAGCAGGCTGGACCACAGACAAGTGCTCCCAGGCTGTGTGCACAAACACACCCTCGGCAGCTGAGGTTGTGTGTCACATAATGTGATATGAATTGATTGCTACACCGGTGTTTATTCGGCTGCCAGCAAACAGCATATAAAAGGTGGTTACCCTGCACCACTTGAAAGCTGATCCACATAACAGAGATCCAGTGCGGCGGGCTGTTTCCCCAGTGAGCTGTCAGTGCAGAGCAGCAGCCTTCAAGGCAGGTCAGCGGCCTGCCGAGGTGTGAAGTCTGCCTTTTACTGGCTGCTCCTCTGAGGTGGCTCAAAGCCATAATGAGGCTGTGATGTTGAGGGCTGCCTTTGAAGAGCTACTGCATCTCAATGTGTGTTTCCTCTCTGTGTGTGGTTTTTTTCCCCGACTTGGCTGCTGTACGGAAAGTGGTCCTTTCAGCTCGCTGTTTTCACAGTTCTGTTGCAGTTGGGTTGAGAGCCGCCAGTCGCCATGGGGAACATCTTCGGGAACCTGCTGAAGAGCCTGATAGGCAAGAAGGAGATGAGGATTCTCATGGTGGGGCTGGACGCCGCCGGGAAAACCACCATCCTCTACAAGCTGAAGCTCGGGGAGATCGTCACCACCATCCCCTACTATCGGTGCGTGAGGAAACAAATAATTGCTGATGGCTTTAGAGAATTCAATTAAAATGTTATTGTATAGCGCCAAATCACAACATACATTATGTCAAGGCACTTCACATAGTAAGGTCAAGACTTACTTGTAGAAATGAATAGAGAAACCCAACAGTTACCACAACGAGCAAGCATTTGGCGACTGTAGAGAGGAAAAAACTCCTTTTAACAGGAACAAACCTCTAGTAGAACCCGACTCAATGTGGGCGGCCATGTGCCTGGATCGGTTGGGGGGAACTGAGAAAAACGGGGGAGAGAGGAGAGGTGGGCTGAAAAGAGGGGAGAGAAGAGAGGGGGAGAGAGAAGAGAGTGAGACCAGGAACAGTTGTGAAAGATACACATTTTGCCTCTTGAGTTAATCCAACTTAATATCCTGAACGTTTTTTCACAGGCTTCAATGTAGAGACGGTGGAGTACAAGAACATTAGCTTCACCGTGTGGGATGTTGGTGGCCAGGACAAGATCCGTCCCCTGTGGAGGCACTACTTTCAGAACACCCAGGGTGAGCCACTCCAGCAGCCTTTCACACAATGCCCCGGTCGGCCATGTTTTACAAGGCCTCTCCAGTCCAGTGGCAGATCCTGCAGCACACACTCTCGCCCCCAGCACCTGAGGACACAGCTGACTAATGCTTTGGATGAAGTCATTTGCCCACAGCCTCCAACTCTTTCAAATTGTCCTCATTTTAGTCATGTTAAAAGCCTTGACGATGAAAAATCTTGATTAAGAAATATGTTTTGATGGTTTAGTTTTGTAACTTGTAAAAAAAGATTCTTCCACCAGCTTCTGATCTCTCTGTACAGGGTTGATCTTTGTGGTGGACAGCAACGACCGTGAGCGGGTGAATGAAGCTCGGGAGGAGCTGATGCGGATGCTGGCGGAGGACGAGCTGCGGGATGCCGTTCTTCTCGTCTTTGCTAACAAACAGGTAAAGTCTTCTTTGCATCCCTGCCTGTGCATTTCCGGCCAATTCGCACCTGCTTCCTCACTGACTGTCGCCTGTCGATTGACATTCTCTACCCTGCTGATTTCAGGACCTACCCAACGCCATGAACGCTGCAGAGATCACAGACAAGCTGGGCCTGCACTCCCTACGCCACCGCAACTGGTACATTCAGGCCACCTGTGCCACCAGTGGCTGACGGCCTCTACGAGGGCTTGGACTGGCTGGCCAATCAGCTGAAGAACAAAAAGTGAAGGGTTCATGTCAGTAAGAGTGGGGAAAGGGCCTGGGTGCCAACTCCAGGTAGTGGTTATAGTGGATCCATTGTGTTTACATGGAGAGGCAATGCAGAAAGGTTACCAGGGGGTGACTCCCCTCCCCTCCCCCCAAATGATTCGATTTTATGTCTTTGCTTTGATTCATTTCATTTGTTTGGATCTGCGGTGAGTGTTTACATTTTTTTAAAAAACCAATGGTGTTGAAGTTGACCTCAATGACTTACACTCTATAAGCTGAATACATATATATCAGGATGTAATAGTATATTATTACTGTGATGGCGTATATGTATTTCCCATACTTTGCAGTCTATGGCCTTTGAGCTTCTATTAATTTCAATTTGTTCAGAAAATGTGATGAATCTAGACTCATGATGGCAGAGCAACCCTCCCTCAGATACTTAATGTAATCTAGGATTGTCATAATTTCCAAAATTTCTCTCGGGATCAATAAAGTATCTATATCTATATATCTATCTGTCTATCTATACAATATAGTGGGAGTACCATTATTATCTCAGACTCATTATCAGAGTCACATTATCATTTTCCGTCCAAACAGATGTTTCACCCATCACCAATTTACATTTAATTCCTCAAAGCTAAAACTGCTAACATACTGGATAGTCTTAAACAATTTTTATCTGTATTTATATATTTGTCAACATTTATTCACATTATTATTTATTGAAATCCATCATTTTTTCCCCTCCCTTTATTGCAATGTGCATTTAATGGTAAGGCAGCTGGTTTAAAAAAAAAAAAAAGAAAAGAAAAAGAAGCCTCCGTATCAAATGTATAATACTGCTTCCCAATGTGCATGGAGATATCCCAGTATTGGCTCGTGGGCTTGGAAGAGCTGTGAACTGCTGCAGGCCGCTGCTGTAAATAAAGATTTGTTCTTAAATCCAACGTGCTGGGCTCAGTGAGGGTTAAAACAGTTTGTCTGGCGTCAGCTAGGTGCGACAGCCGAGCTGATACAGATGACAGGACAGGCGAACTGTGCCAGCTCTGTGGCTTAGGGGGGAAAAAATGCGCTGCAATTGGCAGAGTGATGCAGCAGAGCATGTGATTGGCAATATTAGAGAGCTTACATGGTTTTTCGAATGAGTCGGTTTGTGCAAGCAGCGACGCTATATCTGTCAGAAGAAGTCACACTGCTTGTCACCCTGATTTATTCATCTCTAATTGGCGTGACATCATACGTGTTTCTTGTGTTGAACTGTGTACCACGTTGCACAAAATAACTCTGGATGCGTTATTGTTGTACAAAATGTAACGTCTGATATTTGTTTTTCTTTTGTATTTCTGGATGGAGTATTTATTTATTTATTTGGGATCAAAAGGCAAAGTGTTGACTTTATTGTTTTTAATTAATTTGCTAACTAGATCAGACAGTCGTCTTTTTGAGTGTTCACAAATCACATCATTTAGCACTAATAGGAGAGAGGGTGATAGTAATAATACTGCATCATAAGGCATGTTAATACTGTACAAGATCTGTAATAAAAGTGAATTATAATAGCCTGTTTCCTCAGACTATATTTGTTAGTCTAAATTACTGCTGCTGGTTGGAACAACGCTGTACTGATAAATGTTATGGATTTCGTGTAAAGTTTACCGAACAACCATCTAATATGCAAAAGCATGCTTTTCTATGTCAGCGCAACTGTATATATGTTTATGTAACAAGAAAAGTATATCATGGTATTCGCGGTCAAATTGAAAGTGCTGTTGATACACCCTGTAGATATTGGGTTCAGTGTGTTGGCAGATCTGTTTAAATGACAGCAGCTTGTGTGTGTGTGTGTGTGTGACGTGCCCTCGACTACTAGTTTGATGTGTAAATTGTTTTATGTGGCCTTATGTTGCCAGTGGTTAATTTCTCTTTGATAACAGGTTTGTATGTAGGAATGTCCGAACATTCAAGTATCTCACCCATACGATCTGTGACACTCATGCACCCGCGGTACTGTTGTGGCTGAACGTCCCTCTTCCGGCGACTATTGGCAAACTTTAACTAAGAAAAACCAGACTGCACAACATTCCAGCTGATAATGTAGGTCCACAAAGGAACAAAACTGAAAATGAATTTCAATCCACTCAGTGGAATCTGATCAAGTGGAGGAAAATATAAACAACAGAAACTGGTGCAAAAGTGTTGAATGAGTTGATGATTTCTGGCACTTCACCGATCAGTCAATAAAAAGACCAAAATACAAATTTGCTTTGCTTTACTTGTTTTTTTTTGCCATATTTATTTACTATTTTTGCCATTTTACACTTGGGTTATGATTCGACTTCCTCAGTGGAGGCCATCTAGCTAAAGATTGTTTTTATTAGCTCCCCCTAGGAGGTTGTGTTTTCTCCCTTGTCTATTTATTGGTTTATTTGTTTGAAAACAATATAAAACAAAAACTGCGAACTGGATTTCCACAAAACATGGCGAGAGGATGGGACACAGGCCATGGAAAACTTCTGATTCAGATAAAGGGGAAATCCAGGAGTCTTTATCACACTCGTTAACATTGTGAGATTAGGCATCTTTGCTGCAAATTAGTTATTTTCTCTTGGAATAATTATTGGATTTGGATGAAAAGAATCAGGCAAATTTAGGTGGTTGGTATAAACACATCTAGTGAATTGAAATGTGGGTTCAGAAGTTGCCTGTTGGGCCTTAGCAGAGGTGTGGACTCTAGTGGCATTCTTCTCTATTCATTGAGATATCTGCCCTTTTCTCTGCCCCTTTGTAACAGTTTCTAAATCCTCTACTTGTTTTATGATGTCAAAATACTCTACTTTGAATATGAATTTGTCTGATCTACACAGTGAAAGTCAAACATTTGGATAAAGTAACAACTAGAATGTCCCCCATTAAGGGAATTGTTAAGTTGTTATAGTAGAAATTTACAAGAAAGAATGAAATGGTCTGATATGTCATAAAACATAAATAAAGAAAGTGAAATTAAAAATCCTACAATTTATTTAATTTGCTATTTAATATGCAGCCTCACCCAAATGTAATTTGGCACAATCAGGTAGTTTTCCTGTCGAATCGCTTCACAGAGAGTCGTTTTATCTGAGCCAATCTGAGGTCCGCGCAGGGGAGAGTGCCGCTGTGTCTCCAGGGGTGTGACAGCAGTATGTGGGTCAGAGCTGCTCCCGGGGCCACCAGCCCCCAGGGCCCCCTGCAGGACGGCCACAATAGTAGCCCCAGGGCGGATGCCATAGCTGGGATTCCCACCCGTAACCGGGACGCCTTCGCCCAGTGCACAGACACACTGGCAGCAGCCCTACAATCAATTCATCAATCTCTGAAGGGAGTGGTAAATGCAAAATGCCACATCAGTCGCCCCCCCCCCCCCACACACACACCTCGCGTTGGAAGGGACAGGGCCACCAGGGCAGACACTGAGGCTGACACCAAAGTGCCAAACTCTCCTCTCAGAAACTACTGAATCATTGGGCCTTCTGGAAATCACTTTTCTTGACCTGAAGCACAGGGAAAGTCAACTGAGAATGTGAAATATGATCAATGTGCTTGAAATGTTGTTTCATTTCCACCATGATATTTTCCCCCTTTCACCGTTTTAATAAGCAAGAGGGAAAAAAAACAAGTCAAGTTGTGAAATGTCGTCCAAAGTTCTGCAACATTTTCCACCATTCAATAGGCGAGTGGGTCAGAGCTGATCAATTCATTAGTGCAGATGACCGCCTGAGATTATTGATACAAAATTGAAAAAGACATTAAGGTGCAAACACTTGCTGTGAGTCCACTTCCTGCAGGCCCTGCAGCAGCGCTCATTAAATCACCAACACCCAGACTCTGGCTCCTCCTGCTGGAGGAGTTCATCATTCACTTGTAGGTACATGTACACACAAAAGGCTTAGTATTCTCCTGTTTTGTGGTTTTCAGGATTAACGAACACATTAGATAGTTTTAAAAAATCAACATTAGAATAAATTCTCCACAGAAAATCAAGAATGATGTTTGGATAGTCTCGCTGTTATTCAAATTTCTACATAATTCCAAACAAACAGCAACTGTTCAATTTCGCTGCCTGGTATTTAGAGAATCAGATTAACAGTCCATCTGTCAGGAGCAGTTGCATCAGTGAGTCGTCTGCCTTTCACTCGCAGCTCCATGCTCTGGACATTTGACTGCTCTGTGTCCATTCTCTCAAATTAAGCATGTTCTTGCTTTGGGTTCAGAAGTCACTTGACCGTCCTGACAATGTGCCCATTGTGTCAGGCTGCTACATGCGCATCAAAGAGGTGATTAACCAGTTGACAGGGCTGCGGGCACAATACTGCTCTTTAC
The DNA here is from genome assembly GCA_026259375.1 of Verasper variegatus. Classification (NCBI taxonomy): domain Eukaryota; kingdom Metazoa; phylum Chordata; class Actinopteri; order Pleuronectiformes; family Pleuronectidae; genus Verasper; species Verasper variegatus. The sequence goes on from CM048045.1 coordinate 14,240,650, forward strand.
AGGGGAAACAGTGCAGCCACTCACACCACTGGGTGCTGACTGAGAGAGCAGAGCGTCCACACGCAGCAGCTGACACCACCAAACCGAAATAACTGCACAGTGAAAGTGGACATACATGGTGTTCACACTGGTGCTCATGTAAAAGGTTTAGATCTCAAGTATTTGTTTGGTGATTATATTTATATTCTACTCTACTCTGTTCTATCATATCATATTATATTATATTATTGTTGTTATTATTATCTGTTACATTTTTATAGCCGAATTTGAGTTCTGCTATAATAAGGCTCAGTGTTGCATAATATAATATAATATAATGATATATATTATATTGATCATTATATATATTATATAATATTATATTATATTTATCTCACTATTATTATTGTTGTTGTTGTTATAATCATTATTATTATGTTACACTTTTTTATAGCAGAATGTAAGTTCTGCTCTGTTAAGGCTCAGTGCTGCAGCTGGTTAAAAAAAAAAAATGACGGACCGACCTCTGATTGGTGCATAAATCAAGCTCCTGGCCAATCACACGTCCCGTTCTGGGAGGGGAAAACCAGCATCAAAACAAACTGCCACTTGTTCGTCTTTTCTCAGTTTTACACTTGGCGCGTTTTATCTGCTCTCATTCCTACATTACATTTTTGACCTCATGATTTTAGATTTGCTTTTTTCAGGGTCTGGAACCTGAATAGTTTTTGTTTGCAATCTATGTTTCCTTAATTGTTTTTTTGTTTTTTACACCCTGCACATGCTCGGCTGTGCGGAGGACAACCCAGACTAGTGCTTGATATGATATTATATCAGTAAATAGATAAAACACCAACATGAACCAGTGGGGAGTCGTGTTGCTGTGTGTGATGATATCTTGGAGGCTGCAGACTTCATCAACCCAAACCCACGACGGTAGGATGATTGCAGAACAGACTCTTTGTCCTGTTTAAAGAGACGTTAAACGTATTTCTATGTTAACCCTACCCTACTCTAAATCCTTTTTTAAATGATTATGTTTCTGTTTGAATCACCTGCTGGCGGTTGCTCCTCAGTGTTACCTGCATTGATAGATCACATGTAAGATGGTGAGATGCAGCTACATTGGAGAACTAGAACAGAACAGAGCAGATGGTATAGAGACTTAAAATAGAAGAGAACATTTCTGATCACCCTCATGTCTTCTCTCCGGTGTCTCAGATCACACACTGCCCTCTGTGTTCTTTTCTTTTTAATAATTGGGCTGTTATCAAGACTCTTAGCACTTTGTTTACTGTTAGTGGGGAATGGGAGTTTTACTAAATCCCTGGTGGAGGGTAAACTTCCTTGTTTGTAAAACATGTCTGAGAACTACACTGTAAGAAACCACTGCTTTTAAATGATGAAGATAAACCCCGGGGACTTAAAAAGTAGTGTAACACTCTTTTAGTATAAATGACAATTAACAATTCACTTTTTAAAAGGGGTTTGAGTGTTTTTTTGTTGTTGTTGTTTTGGATTACATGTGCATGCATATGTATAATAAATTGTCCCGATAGTCAGAGGTATCATGCAGTATGTGCATTCTGATATGAGGGTTGCACTGTGGTGCAGTGGTTGGCACAGCAAGAAGATTTCCAGTTTGAATCCTGGTTCGGTCGATATCTTCCCTTGTGCAGTTTGGATATTTTCCCGGTGTCTGTGTGGGTTTTCTCTGTATTTGTATACCGTGCACTTTTTGAACGGCACATCCATCAGGGGCAATTTGTTCAGTATCCTGACCAAGGACACTTCAGCACAGAGGATGGGAAAGACTGGGATCGAACGCCGACCGTCTGGTTAGAGGACGACCCGCTCTACCCACTGAGCCACAGCCAACCTCTGGCCGCCCTCTGGCTTCCCACCGTCCAGAGACATGCAGTTTGGGGCCGAGGTTAATTGGAGACATGTAATTGAACATAGGTTTGAAGGCCACTAACCCAAACATCAGCCCATGACCCTAAAAGGATACGTGGTACAGATGGTCTCAAATAGGGTGAATCAATCTATAACTAAAGAGATTCATATGTTTGCACGTGCCTCGATGAAGACAGAAACTATGACTGTTTATGTGTTTACTGCTGCAGGTGCAACTGTTGCACATAAAGGGCCAGAACCACAGCTTCTGTTGCTCAGTGCGAGATGGTGTGTATGTCTCCTTCCGTCCACGATATTTCCCTTCCCTCTGCCAGAGCGTCCAGCTCACACTCGGCCCATTGTCTGCTGGTATGATCTCAGCAGCGCAGAACCCTCAGACGCACACACATACGCACATGCACTCACACAGAATCACTGTCTGTCACTGCGTCGCTTCTCACTCACTGGGACACACTGACCACATTTATAGCTTTATCACAATGAGTCACTTTGTCCGTGAGGAGCCTTGTTCCCTCGACCCTTGGCCGCCTCTCCGTCAGCCCCGGGCCTGTAGCTGCTACATGTAGCGCGGTGACAGCCCGCTTGTCTTATTCTGCTTCACATCCAACTCTGCAGCACAGACATCATCAGAGAAGATGCACCAGAGACAGAAATACTGCAGAAACGATGCAACCCTATCACTCAGACATTCTTCATCCGTTTCAGCTTTAAAGGATCAAAGTGGCGGGATACCATGCCCAGTCAAGCGCAGTGTAATTGTCCCCCAATCAGTATATGCTGCAAAGTTATGTATTTTTCAACCACTCCAGCCTGTCATTAGGTTTCCATTAATGTCTCTCTATTATTATGGTTGTGTGATAATGGAGTGTCTGACAAAGAGGTTAGGATTTCACCCCTGTCCATGTGTTTGTTGGTTGGTTTATTCGTTTATAAGCAGGATTACGCAAAAACGGATGAATGGATTACCATTAGAACTGTGATATGGATAAAGAAAGAGCACATTAAATGTTGGTTTCGGATCCAGATCAGGGGGCAGTTTTGTTTTTCTTTCTTTGACATTGCCAGTAAGGACATTTTCAACATCTTTGTTTATTTCTCAGATAATTTATGGATCTTGATGAAATAAATCCGGCATATGAAGGGAACTGATATTTAAGAGTGTGTGAAATTTGGTGCAGATCCAATGTTCACTGAGGAGGATTTGTCAAGCAAAAGGCAATTTGACATAGCAGGAAAACACAGAAATATTAAAGACACTTGCACTGTGTAGATTAGTTTAGATGCAAAGTACTGTCGCCTGGATTAAAACCACTCTTGTTTTACATGGTCCTTTAACAGGCAGGATACAAGGTAGCAGTAATGACTCACAGTTTCGTTGTAATCCAGAGAAGAGAAGTTCATTCAGGTGTTAAAGCACATTTCCTTTTCACCAGCTCTTACAGGACAGACTCTTCACTTCTCTCGAAAAACAATAACAACATGTCCATGAAAGAGTTTTTGTTTGCTGAAGTTGTTCCATCTGTAACAAAGAGACCCCTTCTTAAAGTAACTGGAGTTGAGGTGAAGGGGGACAAACCCTGCAAAAAACAGATCAAAGTTCCCCCTGAAGCTCAAAGTGGTCAATTCCCACTTTGTGTTACCATCCGTCTAAGAACACTAGAGGGACGTTTGCACTAAAAAGTCACCTTTGGAAAATGTCCTGATTTGATCTTGTTGTCCAGCAGAAAACTCTACATTCAGCTGAAAGTTAGTCATCATTTTTACACAGAATAAGGACTGTGCATTTGTCTAAATTCACTTTAATCATCTGGAGAAGAGATTGTCTCATGCATATTGTGTGTATTTGGAGCAGCTGTGGCTCAGTAGGTAGAGAGGGCTGCCCACTAACCAGAAAGGCAATGGTTTGATTCCGGCTCCTCCAGTCTGTATTCCGTAGTGTCCTTCGTCAAGATACCTAACCCCAATTGATCCTGTATGAATTTGTAAAGTAGACTGGGAAAACATGACATAAAAGACATAATCAATTTACCATTTGAGTATTGTTTTAAGACATGATTAAAATAAGTGAATCTGTCCTTTAAATCCCCTCCCTATGTGCCAGAGGTGTGTCCAGGTACACAGAACGGAATGAGCTCCACGGGCTCTCAGGAGAACCAGTACAACCTGATTAAAGACCGCTACAATGGCTGTGAGATCATCATGGGAAACCTGGAGATCACTCAGATTGAGAGTAACTGGGACTTCTCCTTCCTCAAGGTAAACACTGTCCTCCCTCATTCCCTTCTCACTCTTGGTTGTATAAGATGTGCACTGCATGCTGTAGTTTCCTGTTGACGTTCTTCATCTTTATCTTCACCCCAGACGATCCGTGAGGTGACCGGCTACATCCTGATCGTCATGAACCACTTTCAGGAGATTCCTTTAGGGCAACTGCGGATCATCCGAGGGAACAGCCTCTATGAAAGACGCTTCGCCCTCTCCGTCTTCTTCAACTACCCCAAGGACGGATCCAGTGGCCTGCGGCTGCTGGGGCTCGCAAATCTGACAGGTGAGCACTGGGAGAAGAGATATCAGGAAAACAGAGTAAGATGCCATATATGCATCTTAGTCCCATGTGTTTTCCTGTGATTTACTCCAGGGACCCAAGTCAGTGAGAAGACATGTTACCCCAGTAACTCCAAATGGAGAATATACAGTTATCAGAACAAAAATTAAATATTAATTTAGCAATTAATCTGACTTTTCTTTTTTTATTACAATATATCTCACACGTGAAACAAAAAATGAAATGTAAATCTGGGATGAGAACAAAATGCACTGTGTGAATCTTGAGATGCAGCGGCTGCAGGAGTGGAAAAGAAGATAAATGTAATATCAGTAACACTTAAGATTACAGCCCACATATACAGTGTAACTGTTTAGTAAATATGGGGTAGGGGAGTTTAGGGAATAAGGGGATAACAGCTGAAAACCTACATTTCTCTGTAAGTGCTTGTAAATTATTGACCTAGTTAATAATTGCAGGGAACATTTTATATTGTTCATGGGCAACAAGATAGGAAAATGGATAGAAAAAACACTTTGGGGGAATTACATTGTAAAAGGTTCCTAAATAGCCTACAGACTAGTTATTATTTACGGTGAAGGCTAAGTTGGTGTGGCCGGGGAACAAAACATTAAGTCAAGCCTGGGACTGAGGGTGTTACTGCTTCAGACATAGAACACGGACATGTTTATAATGTGATTACTAGGATGGCACTCAGTAGAATGCATACCTCAGCTAAGGCCCAACACTCTACTTATGAAACCACATTTAGTTGCAGGTCCCTCCTCAATACGATTTGTTACTCCCCTATCGCCTGTACCCACTATTTATATTTTACCCAGCATATGTGCAGAATATTTAGAATGTCTGTTCTGTGTTTATTGCGTCGATCATGCCTCACCCTGTCTTCACAGAGATTCTGGAGGGAGGAGTGCAGATTCTCAACAACAAGTACCTGAGTTATGGCCCTTGGATCTTCTGGCAAGATATCATCAGGAACGGCAGCGCTACTATTGACATCCAGCACAACGGAGAGAGAGGTCATTGTTGGGATGGCCCTGTTTTCCAAGTCCCGTTTTATCTTTCCAGATTGTCCCTTTTTATATTCTCAGTCTCTTCCCTCTATTTTAGGCCCGTGCCACAAATCTTGTGGCGATTACTGCTGGGGGCCAAATAAGGACCAGTGTCAGATCTGTGAGTGGCCAATTGTTCTGTTTCCTTTCATTCATCTCACTCGGTCTCTGACTCCTCCTCATTCCTCTCTGAGAAATACACAGAGACAGGGCGGACGTGCACACACTAAGGCATAAAGACACAACACACGCACACACACACACATTGGTGACCCCTGTTCAAGCCATGTCTCCTGTGTTTCAGTGACTAAGACGGTGTGCGCTCCCCAGTGTAACGGCCGCTGTTTTGGGACGAGCCCCAGGGACTGCTGTCACATAGAGTGTGCAGCGGGATGTAAAGGCCCTCTGGAAGTCGACTGTTTTGTAAGTGTCTTTGTCTCGCTGCAGGAATGTGCTGCTAAAAAAAAAAAAAAAGGGAAAGTCCGTCTTTGCAGACAACAAAGTGTGGTTTTATCAAGGATCTCATTCCAAATGACTTGGTCTCCTTTAAGTCTATTTCCAATCTCATTCCAATCTCCAATCTCATTTGATCAATGTCAAAGGATTTTCCCTTATTTCAGGCAGGTGTTGGTATTTATTACTTAAGTGTTGCTTGTCACTTAGTGTCACTTATGGATTGTCATATTTTGGGGCCTTTAAAACCCAGGATGAAAGTACAGAACATTATCTAAATGCACCACAGCTTTGTGTTATTTGAGTCCCTCTTATTGCAGCATGCATAGGACCCAAGGTTGAGTTATGAAGCTAAATAAATAACAACTAGATGAAGGAAAATAAGGCACTCAGTCGAAATCATACAAAAACTCAATAGGATTAAAGACCGTTGAAGAAGAGAGTCAAGAGACGGTTTACGGTCAAACGGTCATCTTTGCTTTTTATGTGCTTGTGATAGATACTTTATTTACCCATAATGTACTTCAATAGTGTGTGTGTGTGTGTGTGTGTGTGTGTGTGTGTGTGTGTGTGTGTGTGTGTGTGTGTGTGTGTGTGTGTGTGTGTGTGTGTGTGTGTGTGTGTGTGTGTGTGTATCTGCACAGGCATGTCGTTATTTTAACGACTCTGGAGCCTGTGTGCCTCAGTGTCCCCAGACTCTCATCTATAATAACCAGATGTTTCAAATGGAGACCAACCCTAATGCAAAGTACCAGTATGGATCCATCTGTGTCTCTCAGTGCCCCAGTGAGTAGCCCCTGTGTGTAACTGTGCATTTGGACATATGTCGTCGGGCCTTTCTGCCATTTAACTCCAGTGTTTTTCTTTTCTTTCTCCTCGAAGCAAATTTTGTGGTGGACGGCAGCTCCTGCGTGAGCGTCTGTCCCCCAACTAAGATGGAGGTGCAGAGAGAAGGACAGAGGCAGTGTGAGCTCTGCAATGGACTCTGCCCTAAAGGTTAGCTCTAATAAACGCCGTCCATCATCTCACACTGAGCTTATTTGTCTGTCATCAAAACCAATTATGCTGCCGGCTCATCCCTGCAGTGTGCGAGGGAACAGGTGCGGAAAACAGACAGACCGTGGACGCCAGCAACATTGACAGCTTCATCAACTGCACTAAGATCCAGGGCAGTCTTCACTTTTCTGGTCACAGGGATTCTTGGGTAATTGTCGGGCCTGCAGTCTGAAGAATCTCAGAGATCAGTGTCGCACAATCAGCAGTTTCATTTGGTGTTTTTATTCTCAACAGAGATGACTTTAAACAGATCCCTCCCTTGGATGCCAAAAAGCTGGAAGTGTTCCGCACCGTCAGAGAGATAACAGGTTGGTGTTGTAACATTTGTTGATCATAAATAATAATAATCTTAAAAATACAAATAATGTATAATACTTTTACCATTCAATCATTTTATGAAGTTTTGAAATGAACTGCTTCAACAAAGAAACACAGGGAAACACCACAGGCTGTGTATAAAGAAGGATGAAGTGACAGCTCCCCAAAAGTGAAGCCAAAGCATTTTGGTCGCCCTCTGGCGGCTGGCTGCATTATAGGTCATAAATCCAGCCTCCTCCGTGTTAGTGGACGGGACCTGGATAAGACTAAAACGTCAAAATATACGTAAAATAAACGTTCCTCAAAGATGGTTTTCGTCACGCTGATGTTTTATCAAGCGACATTTATCTTTTCAGGTTTGATTTGATACTTGGGAGAAAATCATCGGCTCGTATCCGTAATATTTTGGCTTCATATTTTAATAGTGTGGGGAAGAGGAGACCAAGTGGAGACACGTCGTCCATCTTTATATACAGTCTATGGGAAGGACCCAAATACAGATGTGGCACAGATTAACAGTTCACAGCTTTAATAACAATTAAATAACGTTTATCCAGCTAATGATCTTTGCTTGAATTTGAGAAACTGTGCTGTCGGTACCATATCATCCAATATCATGTGTTGATATAATTACTGTGTTTTATATTCAGATATTCTAAACATCCAGTCGTGGCCTAAAGAGCTGAATGATCTGTCGGTTTTTTCGAGTCTCACCACCATTCAAGGGAGGTCGCTCCAAAAGTAAGTGTTGTGTAATGCATTTACTTGATAAAACCATAGGACAAAACAAAAAATCTGAAACAGTGAAACTATTGATAATTTAGAACTTATTAACTAATATCTGTGTGATGTTTGTGTTGCATGTTTCTGCTCTATACAGTGCACCTTCCAATCTCTCTGCGCGCCAAGCCTTCTCAACTGTTTCTCCATCTGAATTTAAAAGTCACTTCTTTGTCTGTATTTTCTTTTTCTTCTTTTCTTCCTCCAACCATCAAACCGAAGGCGTTTCTCTCTGATGGTGATGCACATCCCCACTCTGACCTCACTGGGTCTGCGCTCCCTCCGCGAGATCAGCGATGGCAGCGTGTACATCAGTCAGAACGTCGAGCTCTGTTACTACCACACTGTCAACTGGACACAGCTGTTCAGAGGCCGCAAAGTTCGAGTTGACAACATCAACAACAACAAGCCACTGGCAGAGTGTGGTAAGGCGGAAAAAAACAACTCTATTTGAATTTTTGTTTTGTTAAAACTTAAACAGAACAACCTGCATGTGAGTCATTTAACAACTGGTGACTTCTCTAAATCTCACATAGGCCCATTGTCTTCTCCTGGTATCTTACGCTTGCACCAGAGAGAAATGTGATACGTGCTGTTGCACACGCTGCGTGTCCTCACATTGTTCTGTGTGCAGTTGCAGAAGGCCACGTGTGTGACCCGCTGTGTTCAGACTCAGGTTGCTGGGGCCCGGGGCCCGACCAGTGTCTCTCCTGTAGGGACTACAGCCGAGACAGCACGTGTGTGGGCAGCTGTCATTTTTTCAAAGGGTCTGTAGATGCAGTATGTGTTCACGTTCTTGTTACTGGTGCTTGTCTGTGTGTTGAATATGTTCCTGTTGCCTGACTGTATTTGAATATCATGTCCACAGAGCTCCAAGGGAATTCGCAGGCCCTGGTGGTGAGTGTGTGGCCTGTCACCCAGAATGTAAGCCTCAGCATGGGAAAGACAGCTGTACTGGACCGGTAAGAACTCCCTTTAATAATACTGCACTAATACTTCCTTTAGTAATACTCTGTGGTGCCTTCATGTGAACTGTTGCTTACATCTGTACAGTACAGTTTGAATGTATTATGATGTCAATACTGCTTAGACAATAATCATACGACAGTGGTCAATCAAATTAATGAAACAATTTAAAATCATTAACAGCCACTGGCAACTATTCATTTTTTATTAGAATCAAACTTTAAATCATTACTTGTACCACAGAGTAATACATAGTGTATAGTATATATTATTTATTTCTCTCTCTTTCTGTGTTAGGGTGCAGATGAGTGTGTGGGATGCGCCAACCTTCGAGATGGTCCTTACTGCATGTCCTCTTGTCCCACTGGAGTAAATGATGGACAGAGGGGTCTGATCTTCAAATACCCCAACAGGGAGGGTCACTGTGAACCATGTCACCACAACTGTACACAGGGGTGAGATTACAGGCAGAGTTTATATATGCGTGCGTATTTCCACATGTTTCCATCCATGTGTGGCAGTAACACATCTATGAATGTTCTCTTCCAGATGTTCAGGCCCAGGATTAAATGACTGTTTGGAGACTGGCAGACTGGCAGTTAGCAGGTGAGGGTTGCCCCCTGCTGGTAAATAAAAAGGACTACGATGTGCGTGATCCCTTCACAGCTCACTGCTGCCAATCGAATTATTAAGTCCGGCATCACATGGGCTGCATTTCAGAACTTCACAAACTGCACCCGTGAAGCTTTTCATTTTATAGTTAGTCATACAAATGACAAAAATGAATTGTATCCTCTAAGTTGGTTGTAAAGTAAAATTAAGCCATTTTTAAACATTGTTATGTATGTATTCTCTCATTGAGTCCGAATCTTTTTCCCACACCATCATCTCTCTCTCTCCGCTCCACTGTGCAGTGGTCAGATCACAGGTATAGCATTGGGTGTGCCGGCTGGCTTGATTTTTTGCCTGGTGTTGTTTTTCCTGGGTGTGCTGTACCACCGAGGGCTGGCCATCCGTCGCAAGAGAGCCATGCGGAGGTACCTGGAGAGTGGAGAGGTGAGACTGTGGAGACATCGGAATTTGAGTGATTCATGTGTCATCCCAAATCATGTGGGGAATAACTGTTTGGTTTTTTTGCAGAGCTTTGAACCTCTGGGTCCTGGAGAGAAAGGCACCAAGGTTCATGCCCGTATTTTGAGGCCCTCAGAACTAAAAAAACTCAAAGCCCTTGGCTCAGGGGTTTTTGGAACAGTGCACAAGGTAGAAATGAATATCAATCTATTTTATAAAATTCACAGATCGTCCACTAATTTCTATATTTGCTTTAGTTTTCGTGTCTTTTTTATACAAGTTTCAGAGTTTCGTGATAATCTGTGTGATTGCAACTGCACATTTAATTTGTGTTACAGGGATTTTGGACTCCAGGGGGCGAGACGGTGAAGATCCCAGTGGCCATTAAGACCATCCAGGACAGCTCAGGCCGACAGACCTTCACTGAGATCACCGATGTGAGAATCTGATCCTCTTGCAATAGAGCGCGTACCTCTGCCAAGGTCCCAGCAGTCCCCTTAGTATTAATCAATCTGCACCAAATTTCAGATATCAGTTCCCCAAATGCCTCCAAGCCAGCAACAGGCATCTGATCAGGCAGTGATCTTATATGAATCTGGGAAAAAAAATGCATGTAGACAAAAAGTGCTCTGGTTGTTGTACAAATGCAGTACAGTTGTGGTTTAAAAAAAAAAAAATCACGATCCATGCATTATTCACTGGGAAAACAGATCCAAACCAAAACTGAATTACATATCTTTCCATCAAGTTTCATGGAAATTTGTTCTATTGTTGTGTAATCATGCTTTGAAACAAACAAACCAACCAACAAACAGACAGGGGTGAAACATAACCTCCTCTGCAGAGGTAATAACAGTTAATCTGAAACACAATATTATAGAATGATGAGATGCAGGAGAGAAAGGTTTTGATGATAAAATGATATCTATATTTTATATCGACCTACCACCTTTTTCTCTGTGTAGCACATGCTGTCAATGGGCAGCCTGGACCACCCCTACATCGTCAGGCTGCTGGGCGTCTGTCCAGGTGCCAGTCTGCAGCTGCTGACCCAGCTCATTCCACAGGGGTCCTTACTGGAGCACATCAGGCAGCACAAGAACAGCCTGGACCCTCAGCGCCTGCTCAACTGGTGTGTGCAGATAGCTAAAGTGAGTGAACCTGCAAATATGGATTTTTTTTTTTTTGTCATGAATGAATAAACTGAGTATATTCACAGTATGCATGTTCATGTCTTAGGGTATGTACTACCTGGAGGAACACTGCATGGTCCACAGGAACCTGGCTGCACGCAACATCCTGCTGAAGAATGACTACCAGGTCCAGATCTCTGACTACGGTGTAGCTGACCTCCTTTATCCTGATGACAAGAAATACGTCTACGCCGACACCAAGGTTGATTTGACTAATTTATTTCGAGAGGCGCTTTGAATTGCTAAGTCACGATTAAGTAGTTTTCTCCGTCTCTCCGTGTAATGAAATCTGTTTGTCTGGCTTGTCTGCAATTTGTCTTCTAATCCAGACGCCCATAAAATGGATGGCCCTTGAAAGTATCTTGTTCCAGAGATACACTCACCAAAGTGATGTTTGGAGTTATGGTAAGACTGCTGCCTGAGTGTGTGCAGCACTATAAAATGCCTGTACTCGTACAAATAAACATCCCCCTTGAAAGATGTGAATTTGGTCAGGGAGAATTGAAATGGGCCGTCTCTCTTCCCGGACAGGGGTGACGGTGTGGGAGATGATGTCATTCGGGGCAGAGCCGTATGCCCCCGTGCAGCCTCACGAGGTGCCGAGTCTGCTGGAGAAGGGCGAACGTCTGTCCCAGCCGCACATCTGTACCATAGACGTCTACATGGTCATGGTCAAATGTGAGTTTGATGAAAAAACAAACATGTATGCACACAGTCATGCTTGCTCGATGTGGATAATGTGACTTTCTCTCTTAAGGTTGGATGATTGATGAAAACATAAGGCCGACCTTCAAAGAGCTGGCCAGTGATTTTACTCGTATGGCAAGAGACCCTCCTCGATTCCTCGTCATCAAGGTGAGACAGTGGACGAGGAAGTGTCCCGAACCTTTACTGAAATAATAACAGTACTGGGAGCCCGACTGATGTGGACATTTGGGGGCTGATGCTGATATTAGGGAGTAAAATGTTTATAGTTTTATTCATATCGATATAAAATGTTTAAATAGTTGAAAATCTTTTCAGCATTGTTTATTCTGTCAAATGAAACAATTCAAATCTGAAAACATAAACGCCTAAATGATATGTCCATGAAAGGCTCGAACAGTAATGTTGCAATTGTATTTATATATATTGTGATGACTCAAGTTTTTGCATTTTATTTTCATTGAAAAAATTAAAAAACAAGATGATTGATTCTTGCTACCAAACATGTATATTCCATGTTTGTCTGAACATGGAGTGTAAGCTGTGGCACCGCAATGCTTCACATATAATGGTATCTTATATAGACGGAAGGAGGAGAAGCAGCCTCGTCCGAGATCCATCGCAGAGAATCAGAGCGAGGGCTTCTGGACGCAGATTTGGAAGACCACGATGAGGCGGGATTGGAGGACGGTCTGGCCACGCCTCCTCTTCAGCACTCTCCATCTTGGAGTCTGTCCCGTTCTCGGATTAATTCTTACAGGGTAACGAAATATACATCTCAGGTTTGATAGATGAATAAATACAAGACAGTTAAAACAGTGCATAAATCTGTTTTTCTTCGCTGGTTTGAAGAGTGGAGCGTCTCAGACCGGACCAATTGGATACCTGCCAATGACCCCCAGCCCTGTGGACAGCTTCCGCCAGGTGTGACAGACTCACACACACATGCATGCAAACACACACATTCCCACATGTTGAGACTAATGTTAGCTGATTCTTGCATTGCACAGGATTTGGCTGCAACACACTGTTTACCCCTAAAACTCCAAATGTGTTGTGGACTCTTTTTGGGGTGAACTATCCCTTTAGGAATCAGCCCTATAAATATATTACCTCAGGAAGTGAAACCCCATCTCAAGATTGATTTCTGTGAGCTGTCTGTAAGTCTGTGCTTCCATGTGTCTCAGCTGTGGTTCCAGAGGTCCCGGCTGAGCTCCGTGCGGACGCTGCCTGACAGGTCAGAGGTCAGGGAGAGCGGCAGAGAGGCCGAGCAGCGTGAGGAAGGTTTGCACAGCGGGAGTCTTCACAGGGCCCGGTTTGGCTCGGAGAGGGGACATCCTCGTATATCGCTCGGGCGGCACAGGAAGCTTTCAACCGCGTCAAGTCCATCCTCATACAAGGTGTGGACGGCGGAGGAGGAGGAAGAGGTGGACCACTTCGGCTACATCCTGCCTGGCTCACCTGGCACTCCAGAGAGAGGTAAACGTTTATCACTAAAACAAGAGCAAGCTGACTTGTCCTATTATTTGCTTGGTTGTCAAAAAATAATGGCAACATTTCTGAATCTATTGTACATGTAATCAAGGTTTCCTCTTCCTTCTGCACATTTTGTCTCGGCTTACAGTCCCTAGATTCTCTCATTCTGGCCGAAGAAACTTAAAACTGAAGAATAATCTGTCTCTCGTGGTGACAAATCCTTCCCAGGAGTATGAAATCATGAGCAAAGAGTCTTCTCCTTGTTTAACCAGAGTTGCCTCATCTCAGATAGCTTCCCCTTCAGAGGCGCTTTGCAGCAAAGCCTCACCTTTGCTTTCTCGGACCCTCGTGGCTTCATTATCTGCAGAGCACACGACAGGCGTGGAAACACTGACACCATTAACAGCTGTGAGGAGGAAGCACGGAGATGAGGGTTATGAGGGAACTGTAGCAGAGCAAAGGGACTCCACAGAGAGAAATCGTCTATGTGGAGATGCCGAGAGAGGGATCAGAGCTGCAGAGGACCAAGAAGAGGCAGCTCAAGTGAGAGGCAGGTACGAATACATGGATATCAGGCGCTCTGACTCCACAGAGGGAGAGGATTCAGCCTGTGAGAGACGTGGGAGTCAAACATCTGCAGACAAGGCCGCAGTGACACAGGAAACCAACCCAACTGTGGAGGTGTCGAAAACAGAGCATGAAGAGGAAGAGGAAGAGGAGAGGTGCCACGACACAAACAAACAACCCCCACATCAGGAGAATCTGAGCGGTGTGGTCGTGCCCACGCCAGATGCGCTCACAGCTGGAGGAGAGGAGGCGGAGGAGTACGAGGAGATGACCACATTTGGAGTGGTGCCCAGACGGTGGGAGCAGGCGGACTACCAGAACCTCCCAATGAAGGGGAGAGCGGTTTCTGAGGAGGTGGGTGGTGGCAGGTGTGCAGGGATCGGGGGATACATCAAGGTGTGCGCCGGCATGGGGGAGCCTGGCAGCAACACATCCTTTGACAACCCAGACTACTGGCACAGCAGACTGTTCCTCAAACCAGATGCTGTACGCACCTAATAACATGAACTGCAGAAACACTTACTAAATTCCTCTCATGAATCTTGGTACCTTTGTAACATTTTTACTGCGTTTTTATTATCTGAGTCCCACGTCCAAGAAGATTTGAGAAATAAAAATAACAAATACAAAATGTGTTCTCATTTCACAGTTTTATGGTGCAGTGAATAAATGTGAACTGGTACAAAATAAGAAGTTATGTTATATCGGCTAACTTCATGTGCTTCAATGTTTCAAGTTGTGTAGTTTGTATCGGTAAGATTTATGATAAATACAATTATTTTTGCAAGTATCCCGTCATTTGTGTTTTTGAGTTGTGTAGAGCAGACTTTTACATTTTCTTACAATGTGTTTCAAATGAATAAAACAATGAAATATCACCTTGTCTTGAAAGTGCTCATTCACTCATTTATTTTACAATAAATTGTTTTTATTCCACCGTAAATCATTGAGTAACACAAAAAAACACTATGCGTTTCTCCAGCTTGAATTCATTGAACGTGACACGGAACAGCAGCAGCCGAAAACGAGATGGAGGCACGTGAACGCATCAGTGACGCACTCGACTACGACTTGGTAAAAGGGAGAATCAAAGCTGATGAGAGAGGCGAGAGGAACTACTGCGTCGTTTTTCCGTTTTCGTTCAAATCCACGTAACAGTCTACTGGTGGGTTCACTACAGCATTAAGCCAAGTCCTTTTGAAAGATCCTTCACACTTCACACAAGAAAATAACTCATGTGAACTTAATTATGAATGCGTTTCAAACACGCATATTCATAGCTATTTAACAATTATTAACTAGACTTTATTATTTCTATATTTTATACTGTCTGTGATCTATTTATGCATCTGTCTCCTTTGTTGTATCTGCCAAACATTTCTGAATCTTAATAAATAGGATAAAGACAGGAATCAAACATTAGCAGCTCTATTTATTTCAGACTGTCCCAATCCCTTATTCGTGGTGACAGTCTCAGTTGCGGAAGGAGGCTTCTTGTATAATAGCAATTTGAACATGACATAACTATTACTCGTTTCCCATCTATGCAATTTGTATTGTTATATTTCTGCAGTAATGTGTGATGTTCAAACTGTGTTTCAGTTGTTTACCTTCAATTCCTATATTTTTGTTTGTGTTTTGAAAGGCGCAATATAAATACAGTTTATTATCATCCTTTGAGGGTAATCGTGGAGTTGGATCTATTATTAGTAGTATTATTATAATTATATTAGTAGTAGTAGTAGTAGAAGTAGTAGCAGTAGTAGTAGTAGTAGTAGTAGTAGTTGTAGTTGTAGTATTCGTCCATGTATACATGATCTATACAGCTTATACTTTAAGGGTCACAAGGTGGCATTATTTTTATTATTATGTTATTTTTATTTTCATTATTATTTGAAGGTGTAATAGTATTTGTTGTAGTAGTAATAGTAGTAGTAGTCGTAGTATGCATTCATCTATCCATTATCTATACCGATCATCCTTAGGGGTGCACAGGGTGGCATTATTATTATTATTATTATTATTATTATTATTTTGTTGTTATTGTTATTATTACTGATGGAGAAGATGATCGGAGTTAGCTGCAGCGCTGCCCTCACCGTCCACGTGCAGGCGGGGAGCCATCTTGCGCTGGCCGCGTGTCTCGGGCAGCGGGCGGGCTCTGGGGCTCTGGGGCTGCCGGTAGTAGAAGTGGTTCGCGGCGGCGCGGAGAGCAGCGTGGTCCATCCTGTGACTGACAGACACCCGCCGGGGAGCGAAGAAAAAAAAAGTTACTCTGAGCTCTCGGACTCACTGCCAACATGTCTGGAGACGACGACACGCAGGAGCAGACCATCGCCGATGACCTGGTGGTCACCAAGTACAAGATGGGCGCGGAGATCGCGAACCGTAAGTGGAACGAGCCGTTTTCCCCCCCGAGCGCCCGTAAGAGCGGAGGATCCTGCTCATGTTAGCTAGCTGTGTCAGCTAGTACCCAGCAGCGAGTGTGCCATGTGCCCCAGCCAGCAGCCGCCATAGGTCACAGCAGAACGCGGGCCTTCGTTTAAAACGAACACGACAACGGGCTCTTGTAAATAACAAAGAAGAACCTCCATTTTCAATAGACCGTGTTTGTTTCATATGTCGTAGCTGTCACATTAGCTTGGTGAGCTAGGTGGCTATGTGGCTACGCTACACACCTAGCAGGCGGTAGCTAGCCGTAAGCGCTAACGCGAGAGATAACAATGACAAGTACAAAATGGAAAGATAAAACGCGGCTGTTCCGAACAGTGTGTCCCACATCTCCTGCTAATTCAAATCCCCACTGATGCAATCGCCATGTAAGAGACGTGACCGAGGAGCTGGTTGTAATTTAAAGGCTCAATGTGCAGGAGGCAGTCAACACCCGAACTACTATGCTCAATTACGTCCATTTAGATTCCTCTTGAAAGAATGAAACTAAAGCACAAAGTTATTTAAACATCACCGCCATGAATCTTGAACTTAACACGCAGTTACTGCTTATGGTTGAAGGCAGCATACGACCTAATGTAGCCATTGTGAGGCCACATGCACCCAGTGACCTGTCATGATAACGGAAGTTAGGCATGAACAGTTTTGGGTTTGCACCTGTGCGTCTTAATATATATATATATATTTTTTTTTACAACTTCTTCAAAATAATCCCAGATGCACTCTTTTATTCTCGATTGAACAAACAAAGCAAACACTTCCATCCACACATTTCACTCACACCTGTTCAGAACAGTCTTTGTCTGCCTGTCTGGAGATGAACAGCCGTCCCTCCGGCCGTGTTAACTTTCCATACATTCAGTTAAACCAAAACATATTTCGTAGAATCATGATAAAATATAATCACTAATTGTTGATTTCTGGTAAACTGGTTTTGGTGGTTTTTCGGGGGATCAGTTCATCAACTGTTGAATTAAAAGGTTCCTCGGAATATCCAACTATAATGTGTAGTTTCTATGATGTGTGACTAATTCATCACATTCCACTCATAATATATTGGAGCACAAGGTGAGGTGACTGAACATCCACAAATACATCGATTAGAAAATATTGAATTTGCAAAGCAGCAAATTCTAATATCTGAGAAGCTGCAACTAAACCTTGTTGGACCGTTAGTTTGAAAATGACTGAAACGGAGTGTTATAGTTATTTTCATTTGAATAAAATTAATACAGCTTTATTCAAAATTTCAGTTTTCAGTGTCCGGTCATGTTTCCCTCTTTGCAGTTGCTTGTACTCCCTCTAGGTAATTTAGATGACCACATGTTCAATACAGACTGTTTATTCTATTATGTTGTCTTGTACTGTAGCTTATCACAGCTGGTTTTCCGAAGACACCTATCTTACTAGTAGTATTATACCACTTCAAGCTGATTGACAGCTGTCAGACATTCTGTCAAATGTTTATTTTGCTAAATCAAATGATTAACTCTAATTTGGTTTCAGCGATCTTAAGTCATTAAGCCTTGAACTAGGGCTGTGGAACATGTCAATATATATTTTGTTATCGTTCTTGTTTATTTCTTTGTCACAACTCGCTCTTTACAGCAATATTTCTCATTATTTGGATAATGCTTTGCATTCTTCCAAACAGCTCGGATACAGGCAGGAAATGTGCGCTACGGCAACACAAACAAACATGGGAGATAACGTGACACAGAAGGGTGCTAATACCGAACAGGTGGAAAGACTCTGAACAGCCAACAAACCATGAGATGCTTGTTGTACTTTGAAGAGGTGCTACTTCCGTCATATGGCAGACTCAGATACCACAAGCCTCTTTTACCACCTACACAAAAATCATATCAAACAGACACAAAAGTACAGTTGATGGCTTGCAAGAAACCCCAAACTCAGACATTGCAAAAAGCTTTTGCCCACAGCAAGGAATCATGAAGATGGCAGAAGATAACAGCTGCTGTTCCAACTTAATATGTATTGCTATATATAAGTAAAATGATCAATTGTTTCCATGCACAGTAATCAGAAATGTACCATAGTAGTAGGGCTGGGAATCTCTAGGCTCCTCAAAATTAATTTTGATTTCAATTCAGAGGTCTGCGATTTGATGAGAAAACAATTAATAGATGCATCAAATAATTTTATTTCTATACATGATTTATTTCTTTATCACTGTGACTACTAGATGTTTGCATCTTCACTAGCCTCATGATTTGACTATTACTCTTAAAGTGTGCTTTCATTTAATAAATAAGCTTTTCAATTCAATTTGACATTCATTCAGTTTAGCCTTGTGTGCTCCACCTTTAGGCTTTACTGTATCAGGGTGGCCCCGCCTGGCCCCTTGACAGCATCGAGGCAAATTACTCCACTGGTCAACACAAGATTCTGCTCCTCTGCTCTCTTCTAATCACTCACGCTTACAGCTGATCTTTAAAAAAAACTGCTGAATTCATAATAATTTTCCTTGAAAAACTGGGCGTCGCTTGTTCACATGAAGTTAAAAAATATCTTAGCGTTGTGTGATAATCTGCAGGAACTTTTCTCTTGTAGCTGAAAACGTGAATCGAGTATGTTCTGTCTCTGCAGTGCTTAAATAATTAGTTGAGTATACAATCAAGAGAAAGTTAAAAGGTGTGATTTGGACAAAACAAAGAACTTAAGGATCACATCTTGAATGTTCTGGTTTATATTTTCTCTATTTTCTTAACCACGTGATTAATGAGCTGACCCAGAAAATAACACTGAATGGATTCATCGATAAAGAAAGTAATCATTATTTGCAGCCTTAACTGTATACACTCTGTCACTGGTATGCTTTCTTAACATAAGGCTCCATTTCTTATCTCCCGTCCTGCAGAGGCTCTTAAGACGGTAGTTACGGCAGCTATGGCTGGAGTCTCCATACTCAGCTTGTGTGAAAAGGGCGATGCCTTCATCATGGTAGAGACTGGAAAAATCTTCAAGAAGGAGAAGGACATGAAGAAAGGTGAGTCTTCTAGTTGCATTTCATGAGTCGTTTTCAATGTCTGACTCAGCACCTCCCTCATTCACTCTCTCTTTTCTTTCACAGGTATCGCTTTTCCTACTTGTGTGTCGGTGAACAACTGCGTATGCCATTGCTCTCCTCTGAAGAGCGACACTGACGTCATACTGAAGGACGGGGACCTTGTCAAGATGTAATTTGCTCAGTTCATACCTGTCAACCCTGTGCGCCAGATAAATTGTAGTATAACATTTTATATGCAGTGCACACTCACGTTTTCTTGTTGATTTTGTGTGCAGTGATCTGGGTGTGCACGTCGACGGCTTCATCTCAAATGTGGCGCACAGCTTTGTTGTGGGAGTGACCAAGGTATGTCATCAGTGTCGGATTAAATGACTCTGCAACACGTAGTGATCTATTCTCGACAGGCACGAGCTGTGATTTACTTGACACCCACTGATAGTCGCACCATCGATGGCTCATGATCCTCTTGTTCTTTGACTCCTGTGTTACCTCAGGACAACCCACTCACAGGGAAGAAGGCTGATGTTCTCAAAGCAGCTCACCTCTGTGCTGAGGCTGCCCTGCGTCTTGTCAAGCCAGGAAACCAGGTAAAACTCCTTCCATGTTGAGATATTCTGATTCCATTTTTCCTTTCTCCATACCAGAACCTAGACTTTGGATATTGGCTGATACAGAGGTCCAAATACACACAGAAAATGAATGACATAGAACTTGTTTTATTATCTAATTTGACAGTCATACCTGAAAAAGAACAACAATAACTTCTTTAAATAGCTCAAAAAAGACTTTTAAGCAGTGCACAGACTTTCCAGTAAGAAATGTTGCCAAATTACCAACATGTTAGCTAGCTCTGGCTAATGCTACACTACCGCTAATCACTTCTTTGCTCCTCTAAAACAATACTTGCCAGTAGCTGTACAGCACAAGTGCTGTTTTGGAGTGGCGAAAAAGAACTATTGTATTTTTATCCTGATGAAACTTTAAAGTAAATATACTTAAAAGAGATATGTACTTTATATATACTTGAAAGAGAAGGTATTGCATCAGTACATAGATTTTGCGTAATCGCCAACCCAACAATTTCAGCTGTGTCAGGAGACCTTTCCAATGTGATCACTGCTCATACTTAAAATACATCGTATCATATAATCATAACCACGTATCTTCTATTAGAACTCACAGGTCACAGAAGCCTGGAACAAGATTGCAAAGTCATTCAAGTGCTCTCCTATTGAAGGTGGGTGTTTGCAACCACATGTTACCTTCAAGCGCTGTGATTCCAATGGTTTATATTTGCTAAATGTAATTGGACATGCCTAACTCAGTTGATTCCTTTACTATATCCAGGCATGCTGTCCCATCAGCTCAAACAACACGTGATCGATGGGGAGAAAACTATCATCCAAAACCCAACGGACCAGCAAAGGTCAGTCACTCCAGCGTCCCTCAGCAAGAGCCTATTATTACTGACCTGATGAATGTCTTTAACCAGTGAATGCACTTTGTTGTTGTAGGAAGGACCATGAGAAGGCTGAGTTTGAGGTGCATGAGGTTTATGCAGTGGATGTGCTCATCAGCAGTGGAGAGGGGAAGGTGAGAGGAAATCAGATTTCTTTTCTGTATAGCTTTGAAAATGGATAGAATCTAATAATGTTTGTTCTGCTTTGCCCATTAGGCCAAGGATGGAGGCCAGAGGACTACCGTGTACAAACGAGACCCCAACAAGGTGTACGGCCTGAAGATGAAGACATCTAGGACGTTCTTCAGTGAGATGGAGAGACGTTTCGATATGATGCCTTTCACTCTGAGGTTGTATCTTTCATCTTCAGTTATTTACTTTTTTCATTTTGTCTTCAAAATAACATTATGCAACGATTACATCTGTAAACTAACTTCTCTTTTCTTCTTCGTCTCAGAGCATTTGAGGATGAAGGCAAGGCCAGGCTGGGCGTGGTGGAGTGTGTCAAACATGAGCTGATTCATCCATTCAATGTGCTGCATGAGAAAGAGGGTGAGTGCTTAAATGAACAGGTTTGATTTATGGGATTTGATGACCGTTATAATTCTTGAAAGTGTTTTTGGGTGAACAAGCTGAAGTGAGTGACATTTTTTCCTTTTCTGGAAGACGAAAATGTTCAAGAAAAATAGGTGGTACAGGTGGTACTTATAAGATTGCACAATAATGAGAATAAAACATATTTATTAAAAAAGACTATTACACTGCAAGAGAGGAAGGAAGCCCGACAGCTTATCTAGGTACTCTACTTATTTATGAAATAACAGTAGAACAAACTAGAATTCAGTAGAGTACTTTCTTCTGCCCAGGGCCAACCGTCCACTTAAATCCAATCACTCAGATATCATTCCCCCTTATGGCTTGGGGTTTTTCATCAAGAGTAATGCAATGTTAAAAAACATTCTCGTCAGTAATTCCTGGATTCCCCCATCTGGCCCAAAATGTAATTGATGCTGTCTTTGCCCTTGTCCCATCCTTTAAACAAGTTTCATGTAAATCTCTTCAGTAATTTTTGTGTAATCCTGCTGACAAACAAAACAACAAAGAATCCAACGGACAGCGGATACTAACGAAAATCTCCTTGACAGAGGCAATTACCTACCTAACAAGTAACACAAGCAATAAGGATTTTATTTTTGTTCCCCACTCAGTATAATCTTTTAAGCATTAAAACTCTGCAGGGACATCACCTCACTGTTGCCATCCATTTTAATCCTGGCACTCACCCTTATATCTGAGACATTTGTCCAAATTGTACAAAAAACAGCTGTTTAATGCAACTTTCATCGTGTCTGTGTTCAGGTGAATTTGTCGCCCAGTTCAAGTTCACCGTGCTGCTCATGGCGAATGGACCTCTGCGAATCACCAACAGCCTCTTTGAGCCAGAACTCTACAAGTCTGAGCTCGAGGTGGAGGACCCGGAGCTGAAGGTAAAGTGTGGTTAATGAATATATTGGCATTGTCTCTTCTACTTGAAAAGAAAATATTAGACTAATGAAACCCCTTTTGCATGTTGTTGTACCCCATGAGGTCATTGCATTAAATAGTTTGTTTTTTTCTCCCATAAAGGCTTTGCTTCAAAGTTCGGCCAGCCGCAAGACCCAGAAGAAGAAGAAGAAGAAGGTGGGATACGACGCAGTGCGTTTCATGATACAAACAAGAATACGATTCCAAATGTATCCACTAACTTCAGTCTTGTCTTCTTCTTAAAGGCCTCAAAGACCGTTGAGAGTGCGACAGGACAGGCAATGGAGACCGAAGCTGCAGAATAATTTCTCTCTCCAAGAAATTCTGACAGACCTCTGATGACCCAAAGAACAGACGTCACAAATCCTTCTGTCCCAGCTGTCCGAGGCACTTGCTGGTGTAGCCGCTGTGAATACCTCTGAATCTAACTGATGTCAGACTGGGATGATGCTGCTCCTAAATTGTCACTCCACCTAAAACACACACACACACACACACACACGTCCCTAGTAAATCTCACTGTCCTTGAGACAGCCTTTTTGTCTTGATAGTGAACACAGCTCTGCTGCAAGGGCATTTACTCACTGGAACATTCACCCATTCGACTGATCTTGAGCCGTTTTTCCACCTTAACTGTAGTGAAAGATATGGAGAATAAAATGAGTTTGACAGAGCGGCCAAGGATGATGAATGCACAACATCGTGTCAGCGTATCTGTGTGGCATTTGGATAACTTCCTTGAGGTCACAAGCCTGAAGTTATTAGTGATAACTTGTCACAGAAAGAAATGTAACAACAGACTTAAACCCTGATATTCTGACATTCACACAATTTATCATTAATTCAACATTATTGTTCAGTGCAGCCGAATTACCCCATTTGTACTGCTCCGGCTTAAGCCTAGTCACTGTGTATACTTCTAGGCATCTGCTGTAGTTTACTAATAATAATTTCTAAAACTGTTATTTTACATTCTACCGGTTGAGGAATTTAACAAGTAAAATAAGAACAATCCTTTCTCACTTGTGGATGGTCTTACTTCTGCCAAGGGTTCAGCATTCAGTCTTCTGGTGCCACCATTGAGTCTGACAGTCTGTGTTTACATAAGAATTCCATACCTGTTAAATATATGGATACTTTTGTAAAACAAATCCCACTTTCAGAGACTATTTTTGGAAACATTAAAAAGCCACCTGACATCATTTGCGTCTGTTTTTTTGGTTTGTGTATGTTCAGATGATTGTTTGTTTTATCATGATTTTTAGCATGAATGAATGACCATTCTCAAGTTTCTTTACTCATTTAGCAAATAACAAATCAGGGCTTTTAACAGAACACCAGAAACCTCGTAGAAAGACCACCGCAAGATGGTGATATGCACCTTTTTTAAAAGGTGGTCACGTGACCTCAGTCTATCTCTGAAGGGCTTATGTTTAATTCGTATCGTTTAAGGTTCTAACTTTGGCAAATAAAACTGCACAACTTGTAAAATATGCACACATCCATCAGCAATAGACTATACACTAACCCAAACCCTCTACACATATTTACTCACAAAGACCACTTAAACTTTCTGTTTCCATAGCTTGTTAGCATTAAGACCCATGACAGTTATGGACTGATTAGGTCTAACCCTTTACACTCTGAAAACTAGAAGAGATGTTTTGCTGCTGTCCTGATTTATTTATTCAAATAATTGATAATTTGTAATGTCAATACATGTTAAACTTTTAACAGTGCTCAAAGAAACTACACAAGATTTTTTTTGTGAGGAAAGTAACTAATAAATTGACAAATTCACAATCGTACATTGAAATATGAAATACATGTCATAAATATTTAAAGCATTTTTGAAGGACAGTTGAGTGCAGTGTCAGATTTACTAGTGTCTAAACTTTATTTTTCAATATAAGGATACCTATTCAATTTGAAAATAGTATTTCAGGGGAGGGATGCTGAAGCATTAACATTTCATTTCTTGTTGGCTTAAAAATAGTAAATTTGGTCTAGAAATACTGGAATGGGCTTTAAATCGCTACCGTGCATGGTTGAACCACATGAACGCGCCAACTGGATATAGACTGGAGGACCAAGAGGTCAGTCTCCACAGCCACAACTCTGTATTTGACCTTTAATGGCTGAAAGTCACAGAGCTCAGAAAACAAAACCAAAAAAACACCACAAGGTGTATTGTTCTTTTACTTTTTCTTTTAGTGTAGTTTCTCAATGTAGGTGGGGTCGGGTCCTCTTTTCTATATTTGCCATTCTCGTCAAATCTGCCCATGTTTTCCCCCCAAATCCACAAATTTATAAGTTTTGAAAAGAGCTCTACAAACAAAGATTATTATTATTGTTGGTAGATAGGGGCACAGAGACACGATATCAATTAACACTGTATCAACCATCACATGAATTCAGTCAATGTGTAATTCTTTATTTGAATATAATAAGATAAAACAAGATAACAAAAGATAACAATATGAAATCAATATAAAGTGTATAAGGAGAGATAATATATCAATACCATCAGTTTATCATGGGAACAGAAAATCAGAATTCCTGAAACATTGGACCTTAAAGCTGCAGTGGAATAACACCGTGTTTCCCACGAGGCTTTGATCTTCTATAACACCAGATTTCCCATGTTTCACTGCGACCCAAACAGAGTGACGTCACAAGCCCTTTAAATACGACGTCGCGTAGTTGTGACGTCCTCCGGGAAACGCACTGGGTTAGTGGTCGGTAAGTGGGAGCGCTGCCATCGGCATCAGAATCCATGTTAATCACCGTGTTTTTAAAGCGATCGAGCTAATTCAGTACCTGTGCTCCTCTGTTTTCAGCCTCCACTCCTCGACATGAGAGCCAAGGTTAGTGTTGAACGTCTCTGTCTTGCGATGACCGTGCTTTGTACTCATGCTAACACCCGTTAGCTTGCTAGCTAGCAGGCCCAAACAGCCCGCCCACGAGAGTTGGCCTGTGAATCTGTTTCTTTGCTAAATCTGGTCTCAATTCAGTTCGGCGTGTTTCTCCAATGCATTTTTACATAAATGGAAACAAACCGCAAAGTAATTTTAATGTTTTCTTTCCCTTCCTCACAGTGGAGAAAGAAGCGCATGCGCAGGTGAGATTGTCAAACATGCTTCCGTCTGCCTGAATTTTAAAACTTGTTTCACTCACACTATATCGTGATGGACGCGTGTCATGCTCATTTAATACAAATAGTCTTGATATAAATGTCCATCGATTGGCCAAAGCGTCATTTAACGCACAATCACATTGACTTAAATATCATTAGATTATTAGATATATATTAGAAATATACAGGCTAATATCACTATTTACCGAGTTTCCATTATTTTAATCTTGTGCACTATGATTATTAAACTGTACAGTCAAACAGTAATAATCAGGGCTTGGCAATACATGTAGAAATATGAACCTCAATCAAAATTCACTTTAATAATGTAGCAAAGGTCTCAGGTATCTATATTGTGCAGTGAGGTATAACACACTTGAGAAAGGTGTTTTTACAGTTTGCCATTATCTGCTCATAAAGACTCTATGACCACAACCTTCACTCGGGAGTTGAAGTGTTTTTATCTCATCGCCCAGCTCTAGTAACCTTTCTTCGTCCAGTGTGGTGACGTCTAACCGGCTCTTGTGATCGTCTTGCAGGCTGAAGCGTAAAAGGAGGAAGATGAGGCAGAGGTCCAAGTAAAACTGTCTTCTCTGCCATGGCTGTGACTTCCAATGTTTTGAAACAAGTGGCCCAGACGAGCACAGCCAGAGACCCAGGACCCCCCCCTCCCTCCCAACATCTAGTCTTGAAGCCAGCGGTGTCCAACTCGACCTGATGCAGCTGATTGATTCCACAGAGCTGATCCAGGACCTGCTGGCTGTCAGGCTTTTCCACTGGGACTTTCTGAACTTGTTCTTAATTCTTCAACTTTTTTTCATTTGTTGTTGTTTTTGATTAAAGGTTTTGGTTTAAAAAAAAACTGAATTTGCTGAACTTTTTTTTAAATTTAAAAGTGCAAATGGATTCAGATTTCTCAGGAAGTCTTGTAAATAATCTGGTTAGAGATTGTTGAGCTATATTTTGGCTTCAGGGTCCTCGAGGTGATCATGCCGTTACTATGACATTTCCATACGTCAATCTGCAGTGTAAATATATGGGGTAACGTTCACATTCAGTGTTCAAATAAACTTCTGAATAGTATCCAGATCCTATTCAGTTTCAAGCAAAGGAGCTACATGCAAATTTGTCAGGTTAAACAA
Organism: Verasper variegatus; assembly: GCA_026259375.1. Lineage (NCBI taxonomy): Eukaryota > Metazoa > Chordata > Actinopteri > Pleuronectiformes > Pleuronectidae > Verasper > Verasper variegatus. Next base: position 14,267,492 of record CM048045.1, read on the forward strand.
TTCGTCGAATGACTTACTTAAATTGGTGTGTAAACACAAACTGCTGCAATTTAAGTCAAAAGCTGTGCTAATTTCAACCACTTAAAACTGCAGATTGTTACAAACTTAAAAAAGCACATGTCATTGTTACTGATATTTGATCTTAAAATATTAAATTTAAAAACCATGGCAGCTAAAGTTCATGTTGAAAGAGTGAAGCCAGTAGTCAATTAAATAACATGTGAACAATACTGGGCTTCACATCTAGAGTGCACTGTTGACAAACAGTGGTGTAAGTTATTAGTGTTGTCATATTGTGATGCCTATTTCAAGGCCTGTCATCTGATTCGATCGTCACTATAGATTTTTAACTAACAATGAAAATGTAATGTTTGCTGACAAACGCATGATTAGTTAGTCCGTTCTATTCAATGACCCAAAGTGTTCCACACGTTTGCACTCACTTGTCGTGCAGACTCACAACACAAAGGGAAGTTGTGGGCAAATTGAATTTCTCCAAAAAAATTGCAGTTTCTGTGCTTGTCCTGTGACTAGAGTGGGCATGTCTAGCCTTTCAATAGAGCCCATTGTAACTCATCTGGCTTTTACTGTAGAAGGCAAATAACCCAGCCAGTCCTTACTCAAGGTCAATCAGTCTTAAATACAGTCATTAAAGGATTTGTACTGTGATTGTATGATTTTACAATGTCACAAATAACATCTGTCAAAAGCAGTTGAAAATCAGGCAGTAAAAGCCTTTCCTATGAATACATGTTTTAAGCAACAACTTAAAAACAGGTAAAGTGATGGCAGGTTATATCTCCTCAGGCAAGGACATAGAGACTCTAGGCCCTTATGATAAAAGCTAACACAATTGTGTTTACCAGAAACTAAAGTGTTGATTGGAAGATTTTAGATCATGGTTTAGAGCAAAGGGAGAGAGTAGCTGGGGGGCCAGATCCTGCTGAGTTTTAAAAGTAATTAATAGCATCTTAAAATCAATACTCAATTTTAGAAAAAGACATCTGCTTAATACAAATCCAGTCATAGCGCTGGTGGGCTAAGGATCAAAGGGCCCTGCAGGTCAAAATCTAGTATATTATAACAAGAGATGTATAGAGTGAATTAATGAAGTATACATGTAAGAGCATGTGGGTGTGGGACTGTACAGAATCCCTGCATTTAAATATTGTTTACATCTTTGATTTGTCTCTATCACATCTTTGATTTTACAGATACATGTTTATGTCAAAAACAGCAAACTTGGAATCACAAAACCACCTGGAAATAAGGACAATTAAATTAAAGTACAGGCAGAAGTACCTGGATATAGTGTGAACCCATTTGAGTTAGGACAACATGGATACTTTAAAAGCATTTCATTCATTCACCTGTTTCCCTCAAATGACACCGGTAACCAAATAGACTTTGCTACCTCTCTATTTGGTTTATGTTGTAAACCTGTTACAAATTCTTGGATCACTGTAGTAGGACCTGATCATTATTGCCCGACTGACTGCACGCTATCTCTCTCTCTCTCTCTCTCTCTCTCTCTCTCTCTCCCTCTCTCTCTCTCTCTCTCTCTCTCTCTCTCTCTCTCTCTCCCTCCCTCTCTCTCTCTCTCTCTCTCTCTCTCTCTCTCTCTCTCTCCCTCCCTCTCTCTCTCTCTCCCTCTCTCGTCTGTTTACATAAAGGATCATCAGTCTGGGAGCAAACAGGCCCGCAGCTAACTGGCTGCAGCCTGCATGGTAACAGGGGAGCAATGTCAACCTGCTCTCCTCGGTTACAGTTGCAACGCATGAATCAAGCTTAGAGAATCGTGCGGATCACCTCGAGATAAACGCATCTGAGTGACAAATAGGTTGTAAGTGCTCAGTGTATCTGGGTTTACATGGTAGTGGTGCGTAAACACTGTGTAAGTAGCCAACTGGCGCATATCCTCGTTGTGTAACAACCCCCCCCCCCCCCCCCCCCCCCCCCCGGCTTGGATCCTCTCTGGTGAGGAGAGAGCAGCTCGGTGGCTCGTAGACGTGAGAGGATGAAGCTGATGCACCTTTTCTGTCGGTGAACCTGTTGGTGCGCAGCTGCTGCAGTGGACATGAGCGCTTGCGCACGAAGACGGGTTTTAAATAACAGCCGGTGCGTAATTACAGTAATCTGAGCGTAGTGGTTCCACAGTGTTCTCTGCCTGTGTATGCGACCACCGTGCACATAAAGCTGTGACTGTGCGTGTCCCTGCAAGACGCCACAAGTGAAAAGGTTTTAGATGCGTGCAGGACTTCGTGTTGAAGGAGGGATTCGAGCAGCGCCCGCCCCCTCTGCTCCTGGTCCGTGCTCGCCTTCAGAGGAGCCTCACACGTCAATGGAACACGGAATCGCTCGTTTTGGTGCCCTGCTGAGCTGAGCGGAGGAAGGGGGCGGCGAGAAGGACCCGTGATCATGCTCTAATCAATCGATTCCCAAACCAGCACTTCATCGGTGACATCTCCATGGCTTTCCACAATACATCGGTGGTAAGTCCCCACTGGCCACTGCCACCCAGTCACTCACAGAGGCAGAGCGACGCAGGAGAAGGCCAGGTCGATCCAGCGAAGACAAGCGATGCCAGCCTCGGACGCAGATCCGGGCTCGGTGGCCGCAGCCCCGGCCCCACCGGACCAGCTCCCCGGCGAGCGCGCGGTCAGTGTGCTCTGGTCGTTTGGGAAATGCCTGGCTGCGCTCCTGCCCGTGTACCTGGCCGGATACTACGGCTTCAGCATCAGCGTGGTCCTGCTCGTGCTGATGATCTACATGGGATGGAAACACGGTCGACTGGAGAAGATGCTCAGGCTCAAGTCTGCCATGTACCTTCTGGAGAACGAGACGGAAATCACCACCAATAAGGTTTTCAGAACCAAAATGGATATGCCACCATGGGTAAGGACCCAGCCTCACGTTCAGCTGACCCACCAAGCCCATCCCAATGCATATCACCTGTCTCATCTGTCACAGGTTGAACTGCACCTCAGCCTTTTCATCATCCCATTCATTGCACTGGCTCTTAAATACACAGTTGTCATTAGCAGGCACTTGTTAGACTATTTGTTCAGAAAGTGAACTCATGAAAGACAGAGACACTAGTGTCTCACTGCAACACTCAGATGAAATGAATATGTGCATTCAGGACCCTTTTCTGCTCACTGTGTTTTCCTCCTGTCCCAGATCAGCCCACATGTTCAGACATTTCTTCTGTGCAGTGCCTGCAGGGAGATTATTCTGATCTGCTGCCACATGTCAAATGAGCTCTTTGTAGCTTGAAGGAGTTAAAACATGACCCCTGCAAAATCCCTCGTCTATATACGACAACAATAATGGAGATTCTCGGAGTGTTTCTTCTTCCTTTTCCAATACGCTGCCAGTAAGAATCTGAAAAACGTGATGACTCATAAACATCCTTCACATGCAGCAGAGCAGAGGCAGCGACCACGACCACCATATCTGGAGAGAGAGAGGGAGAGAGAGAGAGAGGCAGTTTGTGTTTTTTCGAGCAGATAGGCCTAATCTGAGATGTCGAGCCTCTGTGGTTTGGAGGAAAGTCAAATTTGCTGACTGTTGTTAATTGCATCGTCTGACATTTTCTCTCGATACTTCTAATTTGAAGGATGCAAACAAATATTTGACAGTGAAAAAAAAACCTGTGATTGTATTTGCAACCAAGTAGAGCTACTTGAATTACTGCCTTGCTATTACAAACTACATGAGGAATATATGGAGAAAAGTAGAAGTTTACAAAAGTATACCCATGAAAACATTGGGTCTTTTAAAGGAAGGATTTAAATGACTTTTTTCATATAGTTCTATGTCATTTTACACCACCCTGCCATATTTGAGTTCATGCCTGACCCATTTTACTGGTCCACAGGTCAACTTTCCAGACGTGGAAAAAGTGGAGTGGATCAATAAGGTTTGTTTTGTTTTTCCTCTAGGACTTTGCATGTGTGCAGCTGTATTTTTTTATATTGGAGAACTTTTTAAAATACAATTATCTAGGTCACAATGCAGCACATTGTACGATTAAGGAAAGCTCTAACTTATTTAACTGAACTCTCAGCAGAGCAAAGGAAACAACACATGATTTGAAGATAAGGTGTCTGTGAGTCACTTGAGTCTCTCCAGCATCAGTAGCTTCAGTGGCTCACATTTGATATTAACATAAAGAGCGACTTGTGTGGACTTGAGGTGACCCGGCTCCCGCTGCAGACCCTCTCCATCAGAGCAGAAAATCTACTGGTGTAATTAACAGGCGGGGAGAGTGGATTAGATCATATTGCAGTCTCTCTGTCAGTACAGTAACGTCTCATCAGCACGGAGCGAGCGTGGGTGTGAATACTAATAATGCGAATCGCCCTTCTGGAGGGAAAAAAAAACCAAAAAACCATAATGAACTTGGTGACAGAAGCCCAGATCGTGAGATGACTATTTGCTGGGCTCATCTTTCAACGAGCCTATGTCTCTCCTGTGGGTTTCCTGACGCGTGACCCAGCTGCTCACTCTGACCCTCCTCACTTTCAGCCATTAACGCACCTACACCAGCCACAAAATGTTCTCATAAAAGGAGCTGATGTGGCTAAAGCATGCGAGGAGCTGCGCTTTCCTAAATGCATGTTCATAACTGTGCCGTAAATAATGTATAAGGCACGTAGAAGGAGCTTTTTCGCATCACCAGTTCCAGTGACTTGTTGAGGTGGAGGTCAGAGGATTGGAAAACCGCAGCCGACAGGACTGGATGCCCCACTCTTTACAACTCACACTGGCATGCTGAAGCTAACACAAGTGTGAGGCTGAAAAACACTGACACACTGATTCAATTCACAGTTTATTAGATTATCAGTGTAAATGAATAAATTCAATCAAATGCATTGCTCTAAAGCTTAATTTCACGGTTCCTTAGATTATTAGAAATCGTAGACTCCTGGTCGCAGCTATCCAATTTCATATAAAATAAAATGAATAAGAGAAATAAAATGCATTTTCTTTTAAAATATTCTCAAGTCAAACCCACGTTAATATGTATTCATAATTAATCATCTATTAGAGACCTTATACTGTAGAAAAGTTTAATTATATTCTTTCCTTTAGAGAAATATCTCATGCTTGCCTTTTCTGCTGACCTGCTGTGCACCGAGATACTCTCTAGGTTACACAAGCAATTCATTTTAATTCATTAATTTCCATCTAATCAAGGCCAAAGTACATCGTTCTTTCCTGGGAAATTATGGATCGATGAATCAAAGCATTGCTGATAATCTTTTCCTTTAAAATTGTTCTTCTGAATGATGTTTTCCAAAAATGACTTATAACTGCAGGGCTCCGGATTCATTTCTTTGATAAACACCATCGCTGAATTATTGATGGTTGAGCTATTTCAATTTAATTTCGAATCCCCTGCTTGATGGATTTCTGTTAAACCTTCAACAAAAAGCCTTTCAACCACAGCGCAGTCTGTGGTGCATGGCTGTGTGCAGGCTGTGTTTGTCCATAATTATTCTTTTTTATTTGCTGACATGTTTTGCTAAACATTATTTTAGTCAAGGGAATGGTAACTCAAATTGTTACCCTGCAGAATGAATTTACTATGGATGCAAATATGAAATGCACTAAGTAGTTCATGATTATTCAATGTAAGTTCTATGTAAAGAGCCGCTAAGTACATGGCAGTTTTACTATTTCTAAAAATAGAAAATAATGAATGTCCATATGTTGTGTCATGTAGACCCTGCAGCAAGCTTGGCCCTTTATAGGCCAGTTTCTGGAGAAGCTGCTGGTGGAAACCATTGCCCCTGCGATCCGTGCATCTAGTATGCATCTGCAGACTCTCAGCTTCACCAAGGTCAACATAGGAGACAAGGTAAAGGAACTGTCAGCCATTAAAGCAGCAGTCTCTCTTGTTACTGTGTCACCAGAGTAATATTTACATGACTACTCTCGCTCTCCTGTTCATTACGAACAGAAAGAAGAGGATTTCTTCCCGTGAATCTTTGATGTCCCTACTAGTCTTTGTTTGCTTTGTTTAATAGCAGCTGCTTTGTCCACAGGCTCTGAGGGTGGCTGGTGTGAAGGCCCACACGGAAAACGACAAGAGACAAGTTATGTTGGATTTGTACCTGAGGTAATTCCACTTTTACCACCTTGTTTTATTCTGCTGCTCACGCATTGTGAGGCCCTCCTGAGGGTTTGTCCTTATCTGACGAAGCAGATCAATATTTACTCAGCAGGAGAAAGAAATCAGCTTTATCGTAGCTCGTATCAACTGCCTCACTTTGTGACTCTGGACTTGTCACTGCTCCTTCTATTGCAGCTATGCCGGTGATGTCGAAGTCAACGTTGAAATCAAGAAGTACTTCTGCAAAGCCGGAGTGAAGGGAATCCAGGTAAGAAGAGATATTGGTACATTATTAGTCATTGTTATGTTTAGTTGAATCTTGCAGTTAAATCTTTCTCTTCGTAGCTCCATGGGATGCTGCGTGTGATCCTGGAGCCTCTGATCGGAGACATGCCGCTGGTTGGAGCCGTCACCATGTTCTTCATTCGCAGGCCTGTGAGTGTTTCCTCTTTTTCAACTGTGTCACATAGAGTTCTTATTTATTTTCCGTTACATGTCATGTATCTGTATCGTATGTTTGATGTATGTAGAAACTGGACATCAACTGGACTGGGTTGACCAACCTGCTGGATATCCCTGGACTGAAGTGAGTTGATGTCATATAATTGCACATGATTTTTAATGAGAAGTGCCTGTTTAAGTCGTAGTGCTGCAGAAAGGTTTGGGGGCCACACTTTGTAGAACCGTTCCAACTGATACTACAGATAATGTACATTTTATTCAGCAACTGCAACCACAGAGGATCTGTTATATAAGAGAAGCACTTCCTCTCTTTTCATTGACAGATCTTTGCGATCACATGCTAAAAGGAAAAGGGAGGCGATATTCCTCATTTTTGCTTATGTCAAGAAATCCCCAAAACAACACTGATCTAATCCTACAGACTACAGAGAGCTCTTTCCTCTGAGTGTAGAACATCCAAAAATAGTTCCCAAAAATGCTCTATTTTCTTCCATCAGAATTTTTCAGATGTTAGAAGATTACTGAGCATTTTTAGAATAAAATTTAATAAAAAACTGTTTGTGCTTGTTCAGTTGGAACAAAAGAGCCCGGAGCTGAGTAACATAGACAGACTAGGTCAGAAAGTGTTGAAACACATTGTTGGTTTTTGTTTTTTTCAATTACTTTGTTGATGAATGAAAAATATCTAAAAGTGCTAATTCTTTGTCAGAACTTTATGCGGTTCTGGTGTATTCAACAAGTAATACTGTGACTCATTATGTAAATTCACAATGTGTGTTTAGATCTTTGTATAATAAAGCATTGTCAGAGGTGTAACTTATATCAGTACCTGTCAGTCCCCTCTGGCAATACTTTCAATGACAGGTTGTCATTATTTGATGATTATATTCCTCCGTTAGCCAAAGGAGCTTCCTGTTGGTTCTGTTGCCATGAACCTGCATATCTTGTTCTTAATGCACGTTCATGTGGTCAGCAGTAGTATATAGCCTTTGTTTGTTTGTCTGTGTGTCCCTTCCCTCTGTGTCTCCAATGTCACCCTTGCATTCACTTGCAGTGCCATGTCGGACACTATGATAATGGATGCAATTGCCTCCCACCTGGTGCTCCCCAACCGTCTCACTGTACCCCTGGTGGCTGACCTGCACGTTGCACAGCTGCGCTCCCCTCTCCCAAGGGTAACTGTCTCCACAATGAATGGCCTGGGAAAAAAAACCTGGCCCCACATTGACTGAAGTAGCTCCGCCTGACAACATTAGCTGCAAGCAGAACACATAGCCTGAAGGTCATACAGCAAATTCCCAATGTGATTGACAAAGCATCTTCCACTCACGTTTTGTATTTTGTATTTTGTATTTTGTGTGTGTCAACACTAGGGAGTCGTCCGCATTCATCTGCTGGAGGCCGAGGACCTGACTGCCAAGGATACAATCATCAAAGGCTTAATCGATGGGAAATCTGACCCATACGCCGTCCTGCGCGTCGGAACCCAGATCTTCACCTCCCACCACGTGGACAACAACCTGAACCCACAGTGGAGGGAGATGTACGAGGTGAGAGCGGCTGGCATAGGGAGGAGAAGGAAGCTGAAACTGAGCTAAGAAAACAACAATACATGGTTTACCTTAGGTGCTGCTCTACCCACCAGCTTGTGTGCCAACAGTTACAGCTCGGTGTTGGTGTCCTTGCTTCATAGGGATTGCACAAGTCTTTGGTTAGTAAATATGTCATTGGCACTTCAGAGGAAAATGTTTTTGTGGAGATTGTATCTTCTTCTCCGGTAACAGGAAGCTGCTGTTTCTGAGATAAGCAGGTCTTTGCAAATACTGTTTTCTCAGAGACACATTGGTCTTTTCTCGTGATACCTTTTTAAATATGAATCTACCCAGCACAAAAATGAAAAGTCACTGTGACTCTGTTTGCATGCCCTTGTTTTATGGTGCTGTGTGTGGCTGTATCTTTATTTGTATATTTGTGGTGTGTGTTGTGTATTTGTCCATTTATGTGTGTGTGTGTGTGTGTGTGTGTGTGTCTGTGTGTATGTGTGTTTATGTGTGTGTGTGTCAGGTGATTGTCCATGAAGTACCTGGTCAGGAGTTGGAAGTGGAAGTATTTGACAAAGACCCCGACCAGGATGACTTCCTGGGGAGGTAGCTTACCCATTCTCATTTAATTGGTCTCTTTGTGCTTTTCATGTCATGTCCATCTCTGCTCTTCACACATTGGGCCACGATTCTGTTGAAATTTAAAACCCCTGACCTCTTAGATTCATGGCTTCACTGATTCTCTCTCTGCCTCTCTCTATCTCTCTCTCTTTCAGGGTAAATGTGGACCTTAATATCGTGAAGAAGGCCAGAGTGGTGGAGGATGTAAGTAGCTTTAAGATCCAGTACATTTAGTTGTTTTTTCAAACAGCAAACACGACTGTTACTATTTTTTTTTACTCATGGAAAACATCTGAGTGAGACTGCGCTAATCCTTCTAGCATGTGACACTGCAGATCCCATGTGCCTCCTCGTGATCTGCTCTGATCTCACCCTCCTCAAATCCTGTCCAGCCTCAAACAAATTCAGTCAGATGAGGAAAAAATGTGATAATTGTGTTTAATAACCCTTCTGGGGTTTTTTTTGTAAACAGTGGTTCAATCTGAAGGACGTCCCAACCTGGCAGCGTTCACCTCCGTCTGGAGTGGCTCTCTCTGCTGTCCTCTGCTGACAGACTGAGCGAGGTGAGTCCACAGCTAAATAACCAAAAGGTGCACAGATTTCATATGAGGCAACACAGAGAGACAAAAGAAACACGGGGTAAGAGGCTGATGACAAGCAGCAAAGAATAGAATCAAACAGGAACTTTGTGGTTACACGATCCACATGCACTGTGAATCACAATAAATCAAAATGATTAAAATCACAGAAATAAATAGTTAAACTTTTTTTTCCTATTGAGTCAAAAATGATACGTTTATATGAATCAGTGTTGTTATTATGATTACATGTATTTACTGAAGCTGTATTCAACCAGAAAAATGAGCTAAATTAGGTTTAAAAATCTCCTTGCACCGACAGTAGAAATCAGGTATGGGCTGACGTATAAACAACAACATAAAACACAAAACTAAATCTGTAACAAAGTCAGAATAAAGCAAATATGTGACTCTATATACAATCTACAGTCGCCCCTTCGGGTTTGACTGGAAGGTTTTAGTCATTACACATCAAACACATCTATGCATTACATGCATAGATGTGTTTATTCTGTGTTTCCCCTGATGGCAAGACGAAGTTCATCTCAGGAACAAAGTTAGGCTGAAGTTTAAGACAACCTGACAGCAATTTAAAAACACCAACCAAAATATTTTTAAAAAAGGCCAATGCAAAACTGTCAAACAATAAATCTATACTGCACCATTCCTCTCTGCTATTTATCAAAGTAGTGACATTTTTAGAGGCTTTTTTTATTGGGCTTTCGGGCTTTCAGGTTCCTCGATCGTTTTCACATTCTTTGGCTCCATCTGTTCTTCTCCCAGGTGATCCAGAAGAACCAGGACCTGACCAGCAAGACGGCTGATCCTCCGTCGGCCGCCATCTTAGCCATCTATCTCGACCAAGCATACGACCTTCCTGTAAGATTATAACTATTCTAGATGCTGTTGTGTGGTGCACCATAAACCTTCATTTGTTACCCACCTCGTATTTAACGTGTTACAGATGAGAAAAGGCAATAAGGACCCAAGCCCAATAGTGCAAGTCTCCATTCAGGATACGACTAAAGAGAGCAAGGTGAGAATAAAACTAAATAAATAAATAAAATGGATTCTAAGTAGCTTGAATAAAACATAATTGTTTTAAACTTTCCTCTGCAGACTTGTTATGGGACCAACCGCCCTGTGTGGGAGGATGCTTTCACCTTCTTTATTCAGGATCCTCGACAGCAAGATATCGACTTTCAAGTAAGTCATTCGACATGTAATTATCACACCAATTAAGTTTTGTGTACATCTATTCCCAAAGGTGTCAGGGTGATTAGAACAGTAAATAATGATTTTCACTCGGGTTGTTCCTCTTTTTACCTCATTTACAGCCCTTTCCCTTCATGATTTCTATCTTTCCTTGTGCTCTCCATTAAAACTCTGTTATATATTACAATATATATATTAAAATAATGTGTGCTGTTCTTGTTTTTTCAATCAGGTCAAAGATGATGACCGCGCTCTATCCCTTGGCAGTTTGTCCATCCCTCTGACTCGTATTATGGCGACCCCTGAACTCACCATGGACCAGTGGTTCCATCTGGAGAATTCTGATTCAGCCAGTCGCATCTACATCAAAATAGTGTTACGGGTTAGTTTTTTGACATTTGGACTTAGACATATGTGTCAGGAATTAGTGACTAAATTAGATGTGAAGAACCCAGCTGAAGTATCTTAGTTGAAGACTTTGATATCCTACCTACCTTTCGAAGCTATCATCTGGTCCTCTCAGTTCAAATATCACACTCATGACAACCCTGTCAGTGTAGAGATATCAAATTTAAACAGACCTTTTTGTCGTCTGTCTTCCAGTGACATAAAATCCGTGTGATCATATCACATAAGCTGCTTTCAGACACGTTAATGAAGTTTCTAACACGCGAAAGATGCAAAACTGAAAAGAAAGAAAAGGATACTGATATGAAAAAAGAGGTGTGATACACGTAGAAGGATGCAGAAGATTCCAGAGTTTTAGGTGATGAGGTCTGACGCCGGTGTCAGTGCAGGCAGAATGAAATGTCGTTTCCCTGGGATCACTAAATAAGATGAAAAACTAAAGGAGATCACACAAACAAAAACAAAATGAAAAACACACATTGTCCCTGAGTCCCATCTATTGTTAATGTAATGATAAAATGTCCGTCTTAAAAGAGCATGTGAATGTAAAATGTTGCAATAGCAAAACCTAAAGTGGCTGTAGTGGCCAGTTAGTGGCTGTACAGTGTGTGTGAGGTGAAGTGCAAACTTAGTGCAGAGTCATGAGTTTAGCAGCCTTACAGCCTGTGGGAGGAAGTCGACTGGCCCTTCTAGTCCGGAGGCTCCTGTACATTTTGCCTGATGGCAGCAGTTCAACACTCACATTCACACGCCTGAATTTAACCCTAATCTCCTGACTCATCTTCCTGTTGTGGTGAGAACATGTGGTCCTCATAAGACCAGGGAAATGCTCAAACAGAAACCTATATTTTCTCTCCTGTGTTTACCCTGAAATGCAGAAGTTTATTCTCAGTTCAAGGAAAAAACTGAACTCAGTAATTTACTGCTTGACATCTGATCCCCATAACCTCCTACTTGCCTGCTGTCAGGTTTTATGGCTGAGCGACGATGCCACTCCTACAACTCCGTCTCCCCGGCCTTCATCCTCTGGATCCGGGATGGGTCAGGGGGGGATCACAGCAGAACTGAACCCCATGGGGCCTGGCGGGCTGGCTAAACCTCCCCCAACACGACCGCAGCAGACCACACCCGACCCAGAGTTCGCAACTGAGGTAAAGAATAGTTGCCCAGAATCAGACAGTGGCAGACACCACTCACACATCTGTCAAACGTGCACTGTTGTAACGCTCACTGTCCTTATTGGAACCCACAGGGAGTGCTGCGTATTCATCTGATCGAGGCCCAGAACCTGATAGCCAAGGACAACTTCATGGGGGGAATGGTGAAGGGGAAGAGTGACCCCTACGTCAAGATCCGTGTGGCAGGCATCACCTTCCGCAGCCACACCATCAAAGAGAACCTCAATCCACTCTGGAATGAGCTCTATGAGGTACCACCTCTGTTTAGTACTCAACTAGTTAGTTCGTGTGCCAATCTGATGAAATGATAGAGATTAGAGATTAGATTAGATTTCATTTGTATTTTTTTCTACGCTTTAGGTGATTTTGACGCAGCTTCCTGGTCAGGAGATCCATTTTGAGTTGTTCGACAAGGACATCGATCAGGACGACTTCCTCGGGAGGTGTGTCCTGACGTCACAAATAAATACTTTACAACTCTAAGCTACACAGCTCTTGTGACTAAAGGAAAATGGGTCAGTGAAAGGAAAACTAAAGTAGAATTCTGTCATTACAGGTTCAAGATTAATCTACGAGATATCATCAGCGCACAACTGATCGATTTGGTGGGTGACACGTAGTTTACATGATTTCAGTTTATACAAAAAAACTATACTTAAATGTAATCTTTCTTTGTCAATCTCGTCACAGTGGTACACCTTAAATGATGTGAAGTCCGGCCGAGTTCACCTGATGCTGGAGTGGCTGCCCAGAGTCTCTGACCTGCCCAGACTGGAGCAGGTTTGATTATTTTGATTATAAAGATCTACGCAGTGCGGTTAGAGAATTTGGTGTAATGGGTCTTTTGAAGCTGATGATCTCACTCCCTTTAAAGGGGACGGTTTTCATGCCAAGGTCATATGAGGCCGATTTTATGTTTTCGTCTGCATTTGTGTCTGACAGCAGAAAGTTATGCAAAAACCACAGGACGTATTACCATGAAACTTGGAAGGAAGGATGTGGTATAGATCAGGAAACAAAACATTTAGGTGTGAAACTGGCAGCAGATACAGCAAGTTTTTTTTCCAACTTTGTTTAACATCGTGTAATTTTACGATATGTTTGTTGATTTCTCAGAGAATAATTCATAGATCTTGGACTGATATTCATGCCAGTGTGCAATTTGTTGCAGATCAAAATAAAAAAACAAATCCGATGGATTTAAATATGGTTTCATATATGGACGGTTGGGCCTCGGTGGGGTTCTGTACTCCTCCTCTCAAATAATTTCCCACTTTTGGTTTTCATGGTTTGTGCCTCGTTTCTGAGCGTATACTTTCCTCTGGAGGGTGATTTGGGTCCGGGACTCAGCAACATTAACTTGATTTGTCAGAATGATGTGCATTTTGCGCAGTGGACTGGGGGGGAATGATAATTGCAAGTTTGGAAATATGAAAATGTATCCTTTAAATGATGCCTCTTGTACTGTGAGAGCCCAGAACCCTTGCTCATTTTGCTGTGTTATTTGGTAGCTATGGCAGATATAGTAGTTTCCAATCAACAGGAACACAACCTTACCCCTTCACCACACTCTTGTGAAAGAGGTTCATGCGTGTGGGCACTATATGATGCTTTGTGTAGATTATTTGTTGTCAGTGTTGCAAGAGAAACACTAATTTATTATTGCACTGTAATCTTACCTAAACTCTCTCTTCCCTCTCTATCTGCATCATTTCCTGCAGATCCTGCAGTACCAGTCGCAGCAGTCGTACCAGAACAAGGTTGTGCCATCAACAGCGGTGCTATTTGTGTATGTGGAGCGTGCCCATGGGCTGCCGGTGAGATCACATCTATGAGTCCTCTGGGTTCTATTAGTTGTTTATTGTGATGTGTTTGTCCTCACGAGGTGAAAGCGTGGTGAATAGTTGCTTTTAGTGGCTCTGTAGCTGTGCATTACATTATTCTGTGTATGCCATTTCAGTTGAAGAAGAATGGCAAGGAGCCAAAAGCCGGGGCTGAGATTATCCTCAAAGGTGTTACACATAAAACCAAGGTAGGATCATGACTCAGATCTAAGAGAAGAAGGAAAATGCGAAAAGTCATAATGTTTCTATTGATTCTGTCCCAAGATCTGTGAGCGATCCACGTCTCCTCGATGGGACGAAGCCTTCCATTACCTGGTTCGTGACCCCAGAGACGAAACACTCACAGTCAAGGTAAGAATCATCAGTATTATCTATAATATCTATATTAAGTCATTTAAGGCCCAAACTGACAAAACATGATTTTGTATGTACAAAAAATATGTGTGTTTTTCCAGCTCTCCCACAGCTCGGGTCAGACCCTCGGGTCCTTGACTCTTCCTCTCAGGGAGGTGCTGCTGGAGCCGGGCATGGTGCTGGACCGCTGGCTCAGTCTGGATGGAGTTCTACCAGAGAGCCAGATCCTGCTGAGGGCCACACTCAGGGTACTGCTCTATGCTGCAGTAAATCATTTAGGAGCAATGTCTTGATTGTGATGTATCTTTAACCAATCATGCAATACACTGAGTACTGAAGTTTACAGCATACTGTTGAATAATTACTCTTGGTCCGACATTAGATGGACAGTACTTCAGATGATGTCAGCACTCTCATGCTAACTTTGGCAATGATTACAGATCTTAGACACTCAGCTGGCGGCGTGTCGCAGGGATCCAGGCGATGCAGGTAATGAGGGCACCGGAGAATTCATCCCCAGATGGGTTCCATCCCACCTCGACCTCAGACACAGAAGTGGATTCTCCATGTGAGTCACACACATGCACACAAGGGGACTAATGTCCCATTATGTCGTCGCTGCCTCTACTGCAAAGAGAATCAGGATTTCCTTTACTGGCTGTTTTCTAGTATAAAGTTATATATAGATTCTCTGGCACTCTGGCAGTGTTTGTTTTGCTCGTGTATAAAAAGACATTCACAAATCAATAATCCCATTTCCTCCATTGTGTCTTCAGGGCCAGTGACAATGCAAACGGTGCAAGCCAGGTGAAGCTCACCATAGCCCACTCCACAGAGGAGAGCCGGCTTTTCATCACCATTCACTCCTGCAGGTCTCCATATCACACACACACTACTTTAATGATCACCTTTTTGACCCAGAGCAGCCACCGTATACCATCAAATGGCGTGAACATGGTTGCTGTGTGCCCACAGAGCCCTGGCAGCCTGCTCCAAGGACGGCGCCGACCCTTACGTCTCCTTCATCCTGCTGCCGGACAAGAAGGCTACAACCAAGAGGAGAACCGGCACCAAGAAGAGAGATCTCAACCCGGAATTCAACGAAAGGCAAGAAAAACAAATGAGAGACTCGTGAAAGTGAAAGAAGCGATGAGCGTATTTTAATTTATGTCTCTCACTTTTTTCTTTTCTTGGGTCTTTAGGTTTGATTTTGATTTCACCCTGGAGGAGTCCACACAGAGGAGACTGGACCTGTCTGTGAAGAACAGTGTTTCCTTCATGAGCAGAGAGAGGGACCTGATCGGCAAGGTAAATATCTACATGTGATGCCTCACACATGAAATATAGGTAGTTGTTTCCAGTAGGTGATTTGTAAAATAACTCAACAAAACATAGACGGATTTCACCAAACTCGGCGTGAATATAACTTGGAATTGTATCTCCAAATGACTGATGTTTGACCACGTCTCTGCTCTGACCTTCTCCTGTTTTGCTTTGGGTCCTGCCAAAGCAAATCTTGCAGGAGCTGGCAGCTTCAGCTTTTACAAAATAAACAGATCTAGGGATTTTGTTATCGGCATTTACTATAGGATGCTTGCCTGCATACACACATTTTCAGTGTGTACACGCAGCTCTCTCTCTCTCTCATACGGGAGAAGGATCCTCCCTCATCTCCCTACAAATCGCCTACTGGTCTTTGTGTTGACATACAGTAGTTGCTATCAAAGGATAGAGAAATGTGGGAGATCATCTTTTTGTTTCCTTGTCCCTCTCAGCTGCAGCTGGACTTGGACCAAATAGACCTGAAGGCTGGTGTCACACAATGGTAATAATTACGCAAAACAACTTTGTTTTTTTAAGCAAATGTATGTGCAAATATCAAGTGATGTGACAAATTGTATCCTTTCTGTTTTTCCAGGTACGATTTGGTAGCAGAGGCCAACTAGAAGGATCCATGCTTGAGCTTCGATGCTATATAACAATAAGTGTTGCTTCTGTGATCTGTGACGTGTGTGTTTGTGTATTCGGCTTAAAATTCAATTTTCCATCATCACTGAAGAAAATCAAAAGACGGCGGCACACGTGCGTCATGAAAACACAGTCCACCAGTATTTACGACACTTTTAGATGTTAGCTTCTCATCCATGAAGTGTTAACTGTGCTGAATCCACGCAGATTCTTCAGTAGAATATTTTGGCTGAATAGATATTTGATAACGATGCGACTATGTTGCACAATCTACCGAGTTTATCTGTGTTCGAAAGCATGTACAAGTCCTCTTTGACTTTTATTTACAAAAGGGCTCATGCTGTGGTTTGACAATGTTTCAAGGATTTACAGTGTCCGACACAACTGAACCAGATTTCTTTTACATTTTTATTTTCTACAATCTTCAAACGAATCCCAAAAATACTTTTACTGTTACTATACGTTTATATCATTGCCTTAAGTATTACAAAACTGTGCACAGTTTGTCAGTGTTTGAGAATTATGTTCCAAAAGGAGTTTTATATGTTTTAACCAGAGCTTTGTGAAAGTTACTTTTATAAGTCAAAGTGTTACAAACCTAGACCCTCACATTACCACTGAAAACAGAGGTCTGTACGCAGAGTCTTAATCACTGTGCTTTTATGAAGAGAAAACTTTGTAGATACTGAAAACACATTGCTGGTGTTCTTTATGCTTCTTTGTGTTTGTATTGTGTTTGTACACGCTAAGTGCAACAGGCCGATGTCGCCGGCCATGTTTTATATTTTGCCTTTTGAGCTTAACAGTCGTTAGAGGCAAGTAAATATTCATACAGCAGCGGTGAGACAACTTCCAACGACGGCACCTCTGTCACCTCGCCACAGAGGTCTGGACACTGATCTGTGGTGATGGAAAGAAAATAGTGTTTTTAAGTGTCACAAAATGAAGAAGAAAACTGCTGTGCTTTAACATAATTTAAACATATCACCATGTAGCTGCTGAATCTCTTGATTAAAGTTTGCCCTCTCATAAATCAAACTGGATGTCTGGCAAATTTTTCATATTTTCTTCTACGTCCACAGACTATTTACGACAGTGGTCAGCAAATGGGTCAAACCGTGGGTCGAAATCTCAGATCATTTTGATAAATTGTTTTCTTTCTTTCTTGTAGCAATTCATCTTCAAAGTAAAAGCACAACGCTGAAATGATTTACTTTTATTTTCCAGAGCTGTAATCCGGGGTCTGCGGATTGTGTCACATGACACACACCTCTGAAATTTCAATGTATGAAAAAAATAACACAAGTTCAGTAAAGCATTTTAATTTACATACAAGCCACACATGTTAACAATCATAAAGAAAAATCTGTTTCATTTTGTGAAAAACATGAACATGACCGGGACTCAGCAACAGTAAAACATTTCCATGACTGTGAAATCTTGACTGCAGATAAACCAGGTAGGATGACTGCTTATAAAAATCTCTGAACACAAAGTCCAGCACACAATCAATAAAAAAAGTCACAGTAAATTGTAGAAGTGTTTGAGGAGGACTCACTATTGACGTGGAACAATTCTGAAGCAGCTTCGCAGCATCAACACACGTTCCAACCATGTCATAGTCATATCTCGCCAGCAGGTGGCGAGAGAGTGCTGACTAACCCTCATCTTACAGTCCAGCTGCGTGAGGGCCCGCTGCCTGCAGATGTGAGGGGCGGAGAGGAGGGGGAGATTGACAGGTATTTGAGCCAACAGGAGCGCCGCAGCAGGGGGCGGGACGGGAGCAGAAAAACCCTGCCCTCTGAGTGGAGGCAGCGGCGAAAGAGCTTAATCAGGATCACACAACAATAATGAATGGAAACGCGTCGCAGCCAAGAAAGTTGAGCAGCAGTTAGAAGTAACTTCGGGGAGTGATGCGTGATCTGCGAGTAATGGATTGGCCCGGAGAAGAAGGAGCTACTCTGGAGAAGAGAAAGTTGCATCTCTTTTAAAATACATAACAGTAGCTTTTTGAAGGGAGGACAGTGGAAATACAGTGTGAAGCTCAACATGGAGACACACGCGTAAATGGCACAGAGGGACAGTAACAGCAGACTCCTGCGCTGTCAGCCTTTCATCCGGAGAAGTGGATTATCTGGATTCAAAACGTTCATGAGACTCTCGGGAATACTTGGAATGAGATTTTCATTTTTGCTTTTTTAAACTTGGATTATTATTGTTGTTTTTTTGTTGTTGTTGTTGTTATTATTGTGAGTGAAATAAGTTGAAGGATTTGGCACAAGGGAGAAGATGGGCAACATAGAGAGCGTGGACGGCCAGTCGGACATGATGAAGCATCACATCATGCCCCTGAAGGTGCCCATGCCTGACCCCACCGAGCTGGAGGAGAAATTTGCCATTGTTTTGGTGAGTTGTTATCACCTCTGTGTGTCTCAAACTTTATAAACGATCGTTTCACACTAATTTACAGGTTTGTTTATTTGTTTGTTTTACTGTTAGCACTGTTGTCTTGAGCCCATCTGCTAAATGTCCCCCTTAAATTCCATTCAAGAACCAATAGACCTTTATTATTGTCCATGTGCAGGTACAATGGCATTTTGTGTGGCGCTGCAGATACCTCATTAGATAACACACAGTAAAGGATAAAGCGTTAAAAAGAAACTATGAAATATTAACAGAGGTAATTAATGTGTATATACAAGGAATACAAATAGAGACAGCACAGACAATACCAAAATAAAGTAATGAATCCTAATTATAATAGTGCTAACACATTATTATTATTATGAAAGTTTGTGTGTGTGTGTGTGTGTGTGTTTACACTCCATTATGAGCTGCTGATGTTCTAAATGAAGGGACCTGTGCTGCTGTCCCGCCCCTCCCTACCTCACTCCCTCCCTGCCTGCTGTCTCCCCCACTCTTCCTCCCCACCTCCTCCCCCTGCGGTTCTTTTGTCTCCTCCAAAGTCAGAGGAGAACTCAGCGTTTGGCTGAAGTGGCAAACACAGCACAGCATGGTGGGTGAGGGGGTGGGTGGTTTTGATCTACGTAGGCAGAAATGACGTTTTTACTGTACGCAGCCTTGGCACAGAGCATCACAGCAACATTCCCCGCCTGGGTTTTGCCTGTAGACACTTTATTCTCGCTGCAGGCAAACCATCTGAAAACAACATTTTCTGAATTCCCCCAAAACTCCCACACCCGAGGAGCCTACCTCCCCCCTTCCTCCTCACCCATCCCCTCCCTCCTACTCCTCACACCAGGCAGGAGTGGAGCTGCTGCTGCCTGAGCTCTTTTGTAATAACCACAGTCAACACCCACTTTTACCATCCGTCAGCTCAGTCAAGTGACTCTGTCATCCCACGTCAAGAGGGGACTTTACACGCTTTCTCTTTCAACAGGTGACACGTAGAATAAAATCAGTGTTACTCTCACTGCTATTGTTCATGACAAACCATCTATCTATCTATCTATCTGTCTGTCTGTCTGTCTGTCTGTCTGTCTGTCTGTCTGTCTGTCTGTCTGTCTGTCTGTTCTGTTCAACAGAAAATCAATCTGAAACTATTTTTGCTGATGTGATTAAATTAATAAGTCAAACAAGAAATGAAGCATTTTGTTGTTTCAGCCAAATCAAAAATCATAATTTGCTGATTGTCTTTTCAGTCAATAAATCAATCAATCAGTTTGATTTCTATAGCGCAATCCATACAGAGGAAGGATAAGAAGTAATGTGCTTTACAGTAAATATAGAAAACCATAAACAAATGAGATAGAAAAACATAAAGCTGCTCGACACCAATAAACCAACCATAACACAGCACACATACACATATAAGAAATACAATATTTCGACTTAAGTCGTGTTTCCATGCTCCACACGCACGCAGGCAGAAAACAGAAAACTCTACGTCACTCCAACTTGTTGCTCTGTTACGCTGTAAGTCGTCCAGACTCCTGCAGTCGAAAGAGAATGCACTACCTGACCTGTCTGTTTATTTATGTGATTTCTTTTGTTAAACAGTAGCATGAGGGTTTCTCCCAGGTGCTTATTTTGGGCTCCTCACTCCACATTTCAACACAACCACACCCGGACTTGATTTTCAGCAGTTTGAGACCTTAATTACGGTATCGAGCAGAAAAGAGACAAGATCCTCACAGCAGCTCGTCCCTGAATACTTTGTGGACCCTCCGTGTTTTCTAGAATAAAACCATTACTTGCTTGCCAGGGCTATCAGCAGCTACAGCGTAAAGCCCTCTTTTGAAAGAGACTCAGCACAGCGAGAAGCCATTCAAGGCCTGCTTGTTGACCGCTGTGCTAGGTCTCAGCCATTATGACAATTATACACTGTACTCTACAGCAAGCGGGAATATGACAGCTCAAGTTGGGTCTCTTTCTCTGGGCCTCAGAGTTTTAGGGGAATGTAAAGTTTTTCCACGTGACTGATCTGGAGCCCTCACATTTTCCTCAAAGAAAGACTGGAAATGGTTTTATATCAACATTCAGCCTGCCTGGAGACGGGAACAGTCTGCACTTGTTTGCCCTTCCACACAACATCAATCCCTGTTATTATGTTCAGCCGTGCAGAGCAGATGATTTCTGTGAGAGTAGACTCAACAGTTCAGTTGTGTTTCGGACTGGGAAAAGTTTTCAGGCTCCCAGGAATCCCACTCCAGCCTATACCTCATACACTATCTCTGAATTTCCTTTACTTTTGTGGGAAAGAAAAACACGCGTGTATATTTAATTGTTCTTATCAGACAGCAGTCTCTTCTCTGCCCCGCTCGCCCCTTGTTGCGAGATAACGGTACATCAGTTAGCCTCCCTCTTTGTGGTCGGAGCTCTTTCAGTAAGACAAGGCTCTGACTTTGATGTCTGGCGGTGGTTGTATTCCTTTGGGTGCTATATCCAAGGTATCGTACGTGACAGAAATAGTCAGTTAACATTGCTTTCATCTCTCTGCTGAACTGAGCCAACTCTGTTGTCTGTATTTGTATCTCAACAAATAAAACATATTATATATTATAACATATATTATATTTTGAAGTGGGTATTTTCCCCCTCCTCTGGACCACTATGTTTCCTGCTGCATGATGGCACACGGATCTGAATGGATGCATCTACATCTGTGTGGCGGGACTGCCCTCTCTCTCTCTCTCTCTCTCTCTCTCTCTCTCTCTCTCTCTCTCTCTCTCTCTCTCTCTCTCTCTCTCTCTCTCTCTCTCAGACACAGCTCACAGACGTCCCACCGGAATGACACCAGCCCATAATGATGTCATGGGTGCAGCGTCCTTCGCCAGTGTAGTAATATCCCTAGGCTAATGACTTTAACAGGGCCCGCTCTACTGTACTGTAGATGGTGCGGGGCGGTGAAAGAGGGACGAGACCCCTGGGTTATAGCTTTGTCTGCTTCACGCTGGTCTGCTAATAAAGTGCTTGGGTCAGATTTGACTTTTTGCAGCATGTGGTAAAGGCATCGGATCGCTTCTCCTCGTCTTTTCTGTCCAGCGTTGTGAGGAACGGCCTCGGCTCTGTCTTTTGTGGTTGGAAACAGCTGCCTGGCATTTTCCTGTCTTCATTTTTACAGAGGAAATTACATTGTAGCCAATGGTGGTTGTGGTTGCTTCGCTCTACAATAAGAACTGTGTTCATGCAGGCTGCTACTTCTGCCTAACACGCAGTTAGTTCAGAGAGAGATATAGATCCACGTAAACCTCACAGGTAGATGAACATAGACTCCGTAGCTTTAGAATCTATCTTGTCTGCCAGTTGTGTTTTCTTCAAACTTTAAGCTCTTTTCTCTTTGTCCTTGGTAACTTTGACTTATTCCTGATTCCAAGTGGAAGTGGAACTGCTCATTCACTGTTTCTCAGACGCTCCCATTTCCTGAGCTTACTCTCGCTGTGGGTCTGGCCTCATAAAATAACCTTCTCCATATGACTCTGCGCTTATGAAAACGATGTGAGATGAGTGAGTGGCATTTTCCAAAGGTGTACGTCTGGCCCGGGATCCTCTTTCAAAGTGCCCCCGCACCAATCCACAACTGGATTCCTGCGGTCTAGTCCCGGCTGAGGCCACAGGAGAACACAGAGAGGGAAAATTCTCTTTCAACTGGCGGCCTGCCACTGTTCTCGGTTGTAACGACTTTACCAGCGTTTTTTTAAGTGGCGCGCACATATTTAAGAGCTGTTACGGGAGCAGCATGGGATTATTTTCACCACTTGATTGCTCTGGAAAGTATCGTTACTGATTTGTCTGACTCTGCTCGACGCACCACGTCTTTTATGCTCTGACATCGAGTTGCATCATGTGCGGGGTTTGCTTTTCTCCCCCCAATGTTTGATTGGACAAGAGGGAAGTCCCTGGAGTAAATGTTGGGAAAACTACAGAAGAAGAAGTGAGCATTAAGTCAGTGTTAGCCAAATCCGACATGCTGACGATGTGACTCCTGCGCCCTGTCTGACATCACTGCCTCCTGACGGCTGAAGTCTAAAGAAAGCTGCCGTGTCTGATAGTTGCCACTCAAGTGGAACTAATGGAGTCCAGATGTGCAACGTGTTTATTAGACATCAAGCCTAAATCATTTTTATTTCTCTAAAGGCACTTTGAGTTAATTTATGTGCCCAATATGTCTAACGCTCCCTTTCTCACACATCATCCTGGCCATCCCTCTTTTCTGAAGAGAGAAAACGTGTTTGTTACATCACACATCTGGCTCAGCCACCCACCGCCGTGTCCCTGGAAGAGGATGGGGGTTACGGGAGTTGAGTACACACGGTTAACTTGGTTTTAGAGCAGCAGAGCAGGCTGGTGGTTGGTGGGGTGGGGGGTGGGGGGTTCAGCACAAGGCTGTCCACCTGGCTCCGTCCGCCCTCGGGCTACAATTTCCCCCAATCTGTGCCGGGCTTTATGGCAACTTTAACTGCCTCTCTTCTTCTCTGCGTGCTGTTATTTTGGAAAGCAAAGGTCAAGTTAAAGACCATGACTGAGCAGATGTAACATGTCCACATTCGACATAGATTCTGTCTGAGATTTCTTCATGAGCTCTACCTGAGTGGTTCAATATTTAAAAAGGAATCGTTTGATGGTGATGGCACTGACTACCGATATGAAGCTCCATCCAGCCGCTGATAAGTGTAAAAGTGTAGAAGGTCAAACTATTCCTTTAAACCCTGTAAAGAGACAGCACAGGTAACATTTGTTTTGCCTTTTTTCTAAAGTCACAGAACAAAAAAATTGGGATTTATTCATTTTTGCACATGTTTGCAACATGCATATGTACGTGGGTGTTTTTTTGTTTGTGTACATGTGTGCAGTTGTGCGTGTCAGTGGGGGTTTGCGTGCTGCTCTAATGCAGCTGCACCAAGGCTGTAGGTTGGAGAAGTGGTTTCCTCCTCAGTACAATGGGGACTCTGTCAGTCAGTGTTGTTTTAGAAGGGGGGCCTCATCCCCTGTTGCCTTTTGTGCCTTCGTTTGACGCCCAGTGAAACGGCTGTGAAACGGCTGTATCCAGTACATTACACTGCAGTGCCTGGCGCTACTTCTCCTATACACAAGTGATGTTACATAATTGTTTCCCAGGCCTTCCAATAATAGCATAGTGTTATTTTTTATCTTGTCATTTCTCTGTTCTCATGACTTACGCTGCCTTGTCACTTTGACACTTGAAGTCATATTGAGAAACAAAGGGGGATTTTCAAAGACGTGTGACTACTAGTGGAATTCATGCGAATTCAAATTTTGTTTTGGTTTTTGTTCCTCTTTATTTTATCTTCACCACCAGGGACATAAATCTTTGGAAAGTACATTTAATTCACAACTTTTAATTTTGTCTAGCTCAGGCTCACAGTTGTTGCCATTTCTCTTTGGCTGACCTTCATCTTTTTAACTGGGCAGTGTGTCAAAGGGCCCGGTCGGCATGAGTTATTGAGGCTTTCGTGTACCTGCATTCCTGACATTCCCCGTGTATATCATCTGTTGGCCGGGGCTTCCCTGGGATGTGCACAGATGCACAGAGGAGAACAAACAGGATGTTTGCCACTGCACAGGAATGAAGGAATACTTCCAGTTCATGACCAATTTTCACATTTATTAATAAGTCACTCCTAACATCCCTAATATCTTTGTTTGTGTCATTGTGACATTTCCCGGAAACTTTGATGACTATGTTGAATAATATAGTTATTGCCGAATAGTTTCACATCACTGCTGTTTTGAAGCAGAAAAACGTCAGAGATAAGGTCCTGTAAACAAGTGTGCATTTCAACTTCACTCACTTTTGAAGCTCGAGGAACATCTGGCTTCAGCGGGACCTTGAGCTATAAGGACATTTTCATCTTTATCTCAGGCTTTGGTTGTTGGTTGGGCTTCAAAGAACTCTGTGATGATAATGGTCTCTAGCTTGAACCCAGCTATCACTGCCGTCAATCACCGCTATGTCATAAATAAACACATTAGCAAATGGGCTGTGGGAGGCGGTTCTTGATTTATCAACCGAAAATGGCATTTCCACAACTTCCTGATACTTTGAGTGGCCATGGAATGTCTTGTTCTGTTTTAAAAGAAGGGACCGGAAGGAAAGTTATTTCTCTCAACAGAGAGACTCAGAGGTCACCGACCAGGAGACGTGAGTTCATGGGAGAAGAAGGAGGCTTCAGAGTGTGCTCAGGCCAGAGAAGGTTAGGTGGTGGATTAGCATGAGGGCAGGAGGAGGCTGAGAACATCACACCACAGCTGTAAACTGTGTTTCCCGTACTTACCGATTTAACAGGGATTTAGCGCTACATGATTTGAGCTTCGACACCACATTAAGTTTCAGCCATTAGCGAAGCCTTGAGTCTTGGCCATTTGTCTGTGCTTATCTATGGTAATGTAATGCTTCTTTCTGGCTGGGTCTTGTTCTCTGGTTGGTGGGTAACACACGGGTTACAGTTTCTCACACACAGTCTAATTATTCGTCATCAAAGACATGGTGGGACAGGTCTGACACCCAACTTTCAATTTCCCAACAGCACATGTACATGACCAATCACCTTTATGATCTGAATACACAAGTTAATGCTGGAATGGCACTTAGTAGAGGGAATACCTCTGCCAACGCCCAACAGTCCCTTTATGAAGCCACATTTAAATTCAACAGATCTGGATTTTTATTCAGATCTGCACCACATTGCACTCACTCATAAATATCCATTCAAGGGAAACTTTGGACATACACCGAAATGTCATGGGTTCTTCCCTGACTCATACCACATCCTTCCACCCAGTTTCAAGGGAAATCCGTCCTGTAGTTTTTGCGTAGTCTTGCTGAACTTTGAACCAACAAACAAACAAACACAACCTTCCAGGTGGATGTAATAAGTAATATATGCTATCACAAACATAATCAATAATGTAGTCATTAATTATATAATAAACAGAATTCGGTTACTTAGTTATACGGTTACTAAGATTGCAGTCTTAATTCTGACATGGGTTGTTTTTTTTTTGATATTTTAAGAATCAATAATAAATCAACAGCAATTCTGTAAATGGATTAATTGTTTAAGTTTAAGGAAAATCCACTGACAAATATGAGCATTTAGTTGTTTCTAATTTGTATCTCTTCATTATCTATTATTTACTATAACACTATATCAGCTTGTATCTGTTTAAGAGGAGTTGAGTTTCAGAATCAGATCAGATCAGATCAGATCAGATCAGATCAGATCAGATCAGAATCAGATCAGAAGTATTTATTTATTTATTTTTATTTTTTACACACGTTTACAGACGTCTTCACCTTTCACCTTTTACGGTTAGAAAACAGTTTCATTGAACCTCTGTTGTCTAATCACTTGTTTTACAGTGTCTTCACTTGCATCATGCTTTTGGATCCACATGTCAAGAATGAGGTTTGCCCGCTGACACGACATTTGCACGTAAATGAGGTGCTTGTCTTTACCTGTTGTGTTAATATCTCAATAAACAAACTCTTAACTGAGTCTGTTTCTATTTGCTTTGTAAACAAGGACCAGCATTAGGAGGGGCCCGGTGAGCGTCTCCCTCCTGCTCCTCCAGCATCTTTGTGCAGGAGGACTCACGCTTTGTTGTGATTGCCTGGTTCGGGTTACCTCACAAAGAGTGACAGGGCGATCGGGTGTCTGCCCAGAGAAAGGGGGGCCGTGTTTTCTCACACTTTGCTCCGCTGCCTACAGCTCAGTGAGGTTTTACCTTGGAGCTGGACAAACACGCATTCATTCGTCCACATAAACAGATTGTGGACGTTCGATGTGCAACAACACACACTCGTATTACTCATAGCAGCTCCAGAACAAACCCAACATTACTCAGGACAGTGTTCGGTTTCCTGAAGAGCGCAGGAAGTCCCTGCTGCCCCGTGACGACAACGAGCCTCTCATCCTGTCCCCTCTCATTGTGTTTCAGTATCAAGGAAAAGGAGGAATTCTAACTATAGCACCGGCTGCCACATGTCTTAATAAAAAGCTGGTGTGGTGTTTGTAGATGCTGTCATCGGCAGAGTCTGATTCACACTTGTGTTTACCTCGAATGACGTCATCGTGTCAGGTCATCCGGCTTGATGAGCCCCGCCTTATGTCATCTCATGATCTACTGTTAAGTGTACGTGATGTACGGCCCTGACGTCAGCTCCGTATTTACCCTTCCTGTCTGTCTCGACGTTTCTGAGGGTGGAGGCAGTTATTTATTTCTCTTCTTCTTTTTTTCTGAGAGAGACATTTATTTTGAACTATATCCAGCCACCTCTGGCACAGCTGGGCCTGGCGCATTACTTTCCCTTCTAAAATATGCTCAGTTAATATGCTGAAAGAAAACAAAGTCATGCCAGGTCCCATATTCGTTGTGTTTTCTTTGCCTCCTCGTTGGCTCCACTTCCTGACAGGGATCAGGGCTCTAGATTTTTCTACCCTCTCCAGACTTTACCCTTTGTTTAAACATTTTCCCTTTTCAGCATTTTCCTTTCTTACAAGAGCCCTGAAGTTTTTTTCTGAAATGTGATGTTTTTTTCATGCGTTGCTGAAACATAATATGTTGCGTTTACTTAACACTAAAGAAAAAAGAACGATTTACAGCTTTTTTCAACACAAACATAAATCTGAGTGTTCTCCTGGACTCAGATCTAACCTTAGGCAGCCATATCAAGTTATATCAATATTTTATCAACCTTTTATCCTGTGAAGCATAAAGCAAGATTCACAAGATTTCCATCCAAACAGGATGTGGAAAAGCTGATTAATGCTTTTATTTTAAGTCTAGGTTCATAACTGGGTTTTTTTCAGGCTTCAGATCCTCAAGTCTCAGAAACAAATAGGATTCATCTCTGAACTTGGAACAAAAAAGTCAGACTACTGATTTTAATTTGAGTTTACCTTTACCTGTGCTTATTTTACCTGTGCTTATTTAAGAGATTCTTGGGATACAAATCTTGTAAATTCTGCAGGAACCCTCTAAAATGGTGCATTATTATAATATGAATGTTTGCATTAAGAAATGACCCCAGATCAATTACATACATACATTTAATTTAACATGACCAACCCTGAATGGGGAAACAAATCCATGTACATCTCAATGTATTAAATCGAATCAGCAGGCAGCCAGTGTGAATAAGGTGTACGAATGAAAACATCACACATACTGCAGACCGACTTACTTTGCTGGTGCTACAGGGTTTGGTGTAGACATTAAATAAATATCGTTTGTATTAGAGGAGAAAAATTGTCTAAAGGCGTGTGTGATGTGTCACATCTGCTAATACAGGTTTTGTGTTGCTACTTAACTGAAATGTTTGTCCGCAAAACATAAAGTGGTTGGAGCGTATTAACGCTGTATAGTTTATCCTCACATATGAAAGTAGTGTCAGACCAAGTTTATAATTTGTGCATGTGGAGAACTTCACTACCTTCTTCAGTGACGTTTGTTATGAAACTGACATTTTTGCAGTGATGTTCCATTAAATGGTCCCAGAGATTCTCACAGTATTTCAACTCCATTTCGCCCATCTCACGCATGGGTTTGTTTTTTTCGTCAAGCTCCACGCTGTCTTCGTTGCTCTTAAACTCAAAAATCCAACTGGACATCTGCCTTTACGCTTGGCGGTAGCTTTAGTCGAGCAGCTCCCTGTATTGACGCTCGTGCAGCCAGATCTTGTTGCATGAGAAGACGGGCACACGCGAATCTAACAGGGTTAACGCTTCCTACATCCACAGGGAAAAGACCATAAAACTGTAAAAGTCATATATTAAATGATTGAGCTTACAAATTGTGTGATTCCAGTATATTGATTATAATAAATATAGAACAACAAATTAGCATGTCAAAAATGTCAAGCTATTCTTTCAACATTCACATTTTTGGCTCTTATTGTAGTTTGTATTGTTAATTTAGTTTTTCTGCCTCTCCTCTCTGTCCTGGCTGTCTAATATGACAATAACCAACCCTTTGTTTGAATTGGGTTTTCCAAGCTCAGTGCAGTGTTGTGTGAGGCTGTGACCTTTATGTTGGCAGGGCCAGCTTCCATTTGAGTAGTGCCGCAGGTCCTTTCTTCCCAGACCCCACCCTGATGAGCTGAGTCTCAGACTTGTCATGGTTATAGATGGCTGTGTGCCCCGTGTCTGAACTGCCACAGTCTCCGTCCAGCATGGTTTGCCCTTTAACCACCCACTCCTTTCCCTCCGAGCTGATGACAACTAAGTCTGGCCTGTGTAAACCTACCAGAGTAGATAGACTCTGTGTATCCAGCCCACTGATACAGCACAAAAGAGGGAATCACACTGAATGCATTTCCTTGGTTGGCCACCTTTAGGGTATTACAGTGGGGAAATTAGATTTACATGACATAAGATAAAGCATTAAACTTCTATTATTATTTCAGGTCTACAACAGTGCATAGTCCACTTATAAGGGATTTATGTAAGCCAGGTCCACTATGCTGCACAAAGACTACATTTTCAAACAATAGGCCTGCTACAAATTAGGATCAATAAATCAGTCAGTTTTAATCAGTTTCGCAATCTCGTTTTCAGTATTTCATTCTTTACAACAAATGTAATAAATCACTGACAAAAGCATATACACTACGAGAATGGCACCCAGCAGAGTGCATAGCTATACGCGAAGGCCCAACAGTCCCCTTCTGAAACCACATTTAACTTCACTAGATCCAGATTGGGAATTAATCTATGAGAAATCCAGGAAAATGTTGAAAGATCTTGCAAGGTTAACAAAAGTGAAAGAAAGTTCCTAGAATGGGTTATTCACTGATGGAAGTGTGAAAACATAACCTCTTTGGTCATTTACTGGAAATACAAAGTTTTACGGCTCACTTCTTTATCAGGCTGACAAACCCCGTTCATATCAAAATGAAACAACTTTCTCAGTTTCCCAAAACATTGGTTTGTGCAATTTCATGAAAAGCACACTCTTCAATGACAACAATGCAGTTATATTTTTACCACAGAGAGCATTTAGAATAAACATCTGCAACTTTGGGAGTAAATTGGTGATACAGAGTCTGCTAGAAAAACAAACAGGCGGAGTGGATTCTACAGGCAGAGTGATTTGTGGTCAGGGTTTGGAGAATGGTGGTGTGATATCTCATCCTGACTGAGAGTGTGAAGCTGTGAGAAAGATGAGGGAGGAAACATCTTGTCATCCTTTTCATTTGCCTGTCCGGGGGCCTCCGGCCGGAGCTGCAGGTCAGGGTCTTACCTCAGGGCTAATTGTAAATCAGCTCGGATTAGGAAGCTGTCCAGTGGAGGGCAGATGGAGTTGCCATGTTGACTCTGAAGTCTGCAGTGACCATGGCCTCTCCAGCTTTTCCCCCCTCTCCCCCTCAGTTGTTGGGGTCTGTGCGTGACTTGAGCGCTCTGCTGAGTCCCTGATGGCTCTCCTGGACTCTCCGTGGCTCCCTAAGCAGCAACCTGACCCCGTCAACTACTTTAAAACAACTCCTTAAAACCTCAGTCTTCCTTTGTCAGCGGCTCAAATGTCTTTCTGTTTTAGAGTTTAGACCTCGGTTGGCCTGTGCTGCTCCACCACCTCTTTTCCCCTCTAAATGCTTGTCCCACTTTATGTTTCTTTACTTTTTTTGTGCATGATATGTTCTCTTTTTCAGGTGAATTATTAGTTAGGTGCACAACTCAATTATCAATAATCTACCATTGATATGTCAGGTTAATCTTTTAATACTTAAATCTAAAAAAACAGCAATGATTAGTGTCTTTAGAGTTCACATTAACATCTTTAAATATATATATATATTTTTAATTAAAGCTATATCAACAAAAATGATTGAATGATTTGTTCCCAAAAAAACATTTTTACAGTGTATTAAATGTACAGCAATATAAAATAAAGAATTTGGATTTTTTTACTTCTTTGCTGTAAGTATGATTTTTTCTTTGAAAGAAATCTACAAATTGAAATACTATAAATACAGTGGAGTTTCCATTTTGTTTCCTCGTGGCCTTGTGTGGTGACTCACTCTCTTGTCCTGGCTCACAATGGGGGTGTACTGATCAGAGGGATAGTGGTGATAATAGAACCGGTTCATCTGGTTGTGCAGCGGTGTTGTGTTTTCGCTGGATTCTGCTCCACACAGCACCAGGGGGCAAACACTGACCCTACCCACCAGCCATTGTGAGCCATTTTCTATGAGGAAAAAAATAGCTCAAATGTCAAAGGATGGGAATGGCACTGTACCAAATCAAAACAAAGCTCCACATTGAATCCTTTGTTGATCCGGTCTCAGGTCGAACAAGAAGGGCCTCGCTGGAGGAGGAGAGCGCATGTGGGCAACATGGCTACATTAACAAGCACCAGACATTTTTGGCATTTCTGTAGTATTTCATCCCTAAATTGGGCCGGGGTGTATCTGAAACTAATAAGAGCCACATCAGCCCCCACGTCGCCATGGAAACGACTTCTTTTAGCTTCTCGTAAAAACAGGAAGCGTGAGATAGCATCACTGTGGGAGAAAGTGAAATGAAATTAGCTAAATTGGGTTACTTGGCTCAAATTACCCAAACCTAGTGAGAAAGGAAACATCCCCTCTGCTTTTGGTCTGGTGGAGGGAGAAACCGACGTACATGTAGCTTTCATACCTGTTATTTAAACAGTTCTTCACACACGTCTGCTCACAGTTCCACCTGTATTTGTTTACATCACCCGAGGCTCTAACTGACAGAGAGCAGAATGTTATCAGTCTCCGCTGTGTTCTTTGCTCATAACGAGAATTCATATTTATTCTGTGGGGAAGGGACAGGGCTCCTTGTGCTTTTACTGATCATTATTGAAATTGTGTGTGTGTGTGTGTGTGTGTGTGTGTGTGTGTGTGGTCTTCATGTATGTAATTCAAAATCAAATAAACACAGAAATCAGGGGGGAAAACAAAGGGAACTGGACTTTGGAACTGAACAGATGCTGCAGCAGATATCTGGGTGTTTGGTGTCAAAACCAGGCCTATGGAACATAATCTGCAGTCCATTCAAAGTATCCATATGCTTCTAATTCATTAGAGCGACCACTTGAACTTACTAAGTTATTATCAATAGCCCGACCTGTTGTTTTAGCCATAAGCTGATAAATTCCTATCATGGTTTTCCGGAGCAAAAGGTTGTGTATTCAGACGTCTTCAGAAAATCATTAAGTGTATGGGCAAGACAATTTTAGGGGGATTTAACTGTTAGGTTGATTATCAAGATAGTTGCTCTTTGATTTTATGTCATTGAGTAATCAATGAATCAACAAATAGTTTCTGCACTACCCTAACTCCATTGATTATATTCATATAATACATCAATCTAATGTACTGTAATCAGTCAATGAACGCTCTTTGAATATGCGTTTTTCTTTCTTATATTTATGTTTTTATGATAATCACTAACTAATTTTTAAAACTCGTTGAGTATAAAGTTGTGGGTTGTGTCCAGCCTTTGTTAAAATACTCAGACAGACAGAGGAGAGAGCAGCTTGGGGGTCAGACAAGAGAGAAAAGTTACTACTATAAACTACTACTATAAACAAGACACATTCCTCCTGTAATTCTGGACATCTGGTATGCATGTTGTGTCTCTCTCCTCTCCGTCATGGGATTTACAAAGCAGGTTAAATCAAAAGCCCCATATGCACATCTTGGCATTGTATTCCACCACAGTTAGAGACTGTTAAAGATTTGTCAGGCATTTTATTTTCTGCATTTTTTAAATATTTTTGAGGTTAACAGATGCTTTATTATCTGGGCATGGAGGTTATGTTTTCGTCTCCGTTTGTGTGTTAGTTAGCAGGATTACGCAAAAACCTCAGATGCCTTATGGGTCAGGAAATAACCCATTAAGTTTTAGTGCAGGTTCAGTTCAGGGCTGGATCCAGGAATTATAGACTTTAACATTGCAAGATTTTTCATAATTTTTGTTGATTCCTCAGAGAATTATTTATAAATCTTGAAGAAAAAATTCAGATGCATTTAGGGGACTGGTATCCCTTAGCAAATAGGGCTAGAAACCTTCTAACTCTCACCAATGTGTAGGTGGGGGACTGTGGCAGAGGCATGCGCTCTACTGAGTGCTAGTCTAGTTTGTTTTACTTTATGTTTAATTGTGATCACAAAAACCTGCTACTTTATTGGAACCTCTTAGTCATCACCACATGATTCATGATTGTGCCGATGGAGTGAGCAATGTCGTCCTGATGTGGAAAACGCATTTTAAAATACTTGCACGTGATATTCCACTAGTCAGTGTGGTTGTCATTGTAACAAATATATGGTTTTTTTTTTCCCTCTATGGAAAGACCAGTGTGAGCATCATGTCTGGCCTGGGATGGGTTA
This sequence comes from Verasper variegatus, assembly GCA_026259375.1. Lineage (NCBI taxonomy): Eukaryota > Metazoa > Chordata > Actinopteri > Pleuronectiformes > Pleuronectidae > Verasper > Verasper variegatus. The sequence continues at coordinate 14,300,625 of CM048045.1, forward strand.
ATGTTGTGCTTTAGAGGGCGGGCTGAGTAATAGCAGCAGGTTAAAAGTCAAGCTGACAGGCCGTTTGTGGGGTTGAAATGGATGTAAATATGGGTTCCCAGTGCAAACAATCCTTCATGTCTCTTCAAAGAGAAACGCTGAGGCGATCAGTTTCAGGGGCTGACCAGCTCCCTTGTGTTGTTGCTCTTCCTCATTTTTAAGTTGCCAAACCATGTTTATGAGCTTTTGGCTTCAAGGAAGTAATTTGTCAAAAAACGCGTGTCATATAGTTTGTGTTATTATTAATTTTACAGTGGTAACAAGGACATAAAACACTGAAGTGTTTTTTTCTCCAAACACAAATTAGAGCATCCGATGTTTAATCTGAGCTGTAGTAAATTTGCGGCCTTGATAAGTCTCATTCAAGTATCAAGTGTTTTTATTGCTAGATGAGATAACAGGTCTGATAAAAGGTTCGTACTATAAGCAAAGTGTTGCCTGAATGATACTGAGACTCGAGAGTGCAGAGGAGATGCAGATCACCTCCTGCGGCAGGATGCTGAAAGTCAACACAGGAAGTGAGGTCATGGCGTAAGTCCCCAAAATGTTCTCCTGTGCTCTGCCGTTGGGGCCAGAGCTCTGTAAAATTCCGGTGATACACACTACTGTAACCACACAGCTGCTACAAGTGATCAAATGGTTTAAAAAAGGAAATTATATATATATAATACAGATTAAACTAATGCTTTTGTTTTATATTTCAGAATTCTATGAACCTGCCCCCAGACAAAGCCCGGCTCCTCAGACAGTATGACAATGAGAAGAAATGGGACCTGATCTGCGACCAGGTGCGTTCTCATTGAAACACTGCCAAATCTGCACACACACCGCTGCCTGTATTACTCTGCCAACACAATGACCTCAGCAAACTCACAATATGATAATTCTGACCCTGTTTTGTGACTTCAGGAGAGGTTTCAGGTGAAGAATCCGCCTCACACCTACATCCAGAAGCTGCGAGGATACTTAGACCCCGGAGTCACGCGCAAGGTGGGGTGCAAATGGCCTTTCTGTGTAAACGGGAACTTTACACATCAAAGTCTTTTAAAGGGAAACTGTTTAAGAACCTGTCAACTCTCACAGCTCATTAGGCCGAACTGCGACGATGATAAATCTGCCGCTAAACTGTTTGTTTCTTTTATGTCGCACAGAAGTTCCGCAGGCGGGTGCAGGAATCTACAAAAGTCTTGAGGGAGCTGGAGATATCGCTGCGGACAAACCACATTGGGTAATCATTTTCTTATCTCTCATTTGGCCCGGAGCTCAAGGAAACCACATTATTGTCTTGGCTCATAAGAACAGTCCCTGTCTGTGCTCTTGGTGCTGCTGCAGCTTCAGGGACCCAGGGCAGTTTCTCCAGTGCCCTGATCTCCCCCTATTGTTCTAACTTGCCAAGCTCTGCAGCTCCACTTCATAGAGCTGGTCCTCATAATGCCCAGATGGTAGCCATTGTGCTGCCTGGTCCACTCCCCCATAGTGTTGAGCAGGAAGCTTTGTTGTGGATGCCAGAGGGACAGGAAGCCTGGCTGACCAACACTGAACCCTGTGAAAAGCACACACACACACACACACACACACACACACACACACACCGGACACACACACTGGACACACACATAAGGATACTTTTATGTTTACACATTTCTCACATGCTAAAGCAAGAAAGCTATTGTTGTACACTGTCATATTTTGTCATTGCGAGACAACACAGTTCACTATACACCCGGTGTGTATGTGGATGTTATCTCAAGCCTTTGTGGCCTTTGTCTTCACTGTGGCAGACATGGATTTTTGACTTTATGATCTGCTGTCACACAGATACTTGCGTTTTAGAAATGTGCTGCTGTGACTTGCCACTGAAGGAGCTGTGTAAAGAAAGGAGAAAAGCTTTTTGTTTTTCCATAGCATTCACCGAGCTCCAAGAATAACTCATATTCTAAATCAGGCTTCATCAATAACAGTCTCAACAGTTTCAATGTATTTCCCAGAAAGACTCAAAGGCAAAAAGGAAAAGAAGGGAGAGCTATTTTCAGCAGGCTTTTCATGGGCGGGATTAAGTGTAACAGATGCTGGTTTCTTGTGTGTCTGATTCCTGGGCCCTTTCTAATGTGTTATTCCTGAGATTGCCAAGAAAAATCTGAAATAGCAACTGGTTGGAAGAGAAGTTGAGGGGGAGTATGGGCAAGGGAGGAAGGAGCGGGGTGTCAGAGGCAAAGGGGGGAGAGACGGGGGGGGGGGGGGTGTTAGACAGGAAACTGATGATCAAGCCTGCCTCAGTGTACCCCCACCTCCTCTTCCCTCCTGCACCCAATCTCCCTGCTTTGTTTGCTTTCCTCTGTTCCTCCGCTCACCTCTCTGCCCTCCTCCCTCCTCCCTCCGTCCCTCCGCTGTACTTTGAGACAGTTGATTGCTCTCCTGCCATTGGCTGAGCGGCAGTCTCTCATCATGACCCACACTTTGTGACTATTTTAAGAACCTTTCACCCCAATCCTGTGGACACCCCCCCCCCCCCCCCCCCCCCCAAGACAAGAGTTCCCTGAAGAAGTGGGGGGGAAGACAAGGGGGTCTGTGGGGGAGGCAGACTAAATACTGTCGGCTGTCACGGATTCAGAAGTGAGCCCAGCTCCTTCAGCCTTATGCCCTCCACATTCTTTCTCTCGTCGCAATGGGAATTCTTTTGTTTGGAGTCGTTTCTCACTCCACAAAACTGGAGTTAAATGGGGAGGAAACCTGAACCCTTGCTCTACTTTTCTTTCCGTTGCATTCTTGCCGTTTTCTTTCAGCCTTCGAGTCCCTCCTCAGAGACGTGGTCTTAATACAGTGAAGTGGAACCACAACCAGCAATTACTTTCAATATTTCCCAATTAATCGACAGATTTGTCGCTCTATAAAACATCACTTAACACGTATACGTGCGAGGCATAGTTACACACACATACAGACGTGTACATGCACATATAAGCATAGGATCTTATTAATGCACATCTACAAGTACCTGTACACATTAATTTAATCCATTGCCTTGATGATTTTTTTTATATGCTAAGAGCTTATTTTCAAGATTCAAAGTTAATATTTTGTACTATTAGATGTCTTTGCCTCTTAACCCTGGTTTTAATGTTTAACTACACTATTTCTACTTTTTTAACTTGCGTTACATATGTTGTATTGAAGGGTGTTTATGTCTCTTAATCCATCATTTTTAATCCTATATCCTAGTCATTGTGTCTAGAAAGGTGCTGTGAAATAAAATGTACTGTTATTATTATATTTGTATATATATTTCAACTAATAACATAATAAATGTCATCCTTAGCTCTCATTAGTGAATGGAAGGATGACCTTGACCTGAGTTATGAACCAGATTAACTCTTTTAATTAGTCGGCCTCATATCGCTCTCCTTTTTCTCCTTTGATGGGTGAACTCCAGTCCTAGAGGATAAGGGTGTGTACTTGATCTGGTGCCCTGCTAACCCCTCTTTGTTCTAATGCGTCACAGGTGGGTAAGGGAGTTCCTCAATGATGAGAACAGAGGTCTCGACGTCCTGGTGGAGTATCTCTCCTTTGCTCAGTGTGCTGTCATGTGAGTACTTTATATATATACACACACACACACACACACACACACACACACACACACACACACACACACACACACACACACACACACACACACACACACCTCCTGACCATAGTCAAAAGGAACTGGGTTGGGCAGTGAATCCAGCTGCTGGGTTAACACACACATGTGTCCTGTTGAGCCTGTAATAAACTGCTTGTGCATCTAAAATGTGCTCTTGGCACATTGCATTCCTCGGATTTGTTCGTATGCCTTGTTGCATACTTGGCAAACTGAATGTGTTTCTGGACACATGCTATGCGGTGTAGTCCCGAGCCATACTTTGCCTGGATGGGGTAGAATCTCTGTGCTGAGCTTTATCGTGCAGCTTGATGACAGTTCTTGTGATAACCCCTGGCTCTCTACCAGGCCGCCTCACTAACCTAAGCTCCCCCCCGCCTCTCATCTACTCCCCCATGCCTCTGTGTTGGCTTGTCTGTCTGTCTGTATGTGGCCCAGGTTGGATTTTGAGGGGCTGGAGAATGGGGAGGAAGGCTTCTTGGACAAGTCTAAGTCTTGGAGCAGGTCTATAGAAGATCTGCACCATTCGGGCACCCAACCCTTCTGCAACACACTGGTGCGCTCTGCCCGCCAGTCTGTGCTCCGGTACGTATTGCTAAGCCAGCTTCCCCGCCTATTACCTATTCCTGTAAACGCCTCGCTCTGCTAACCTTGAATGCTATAAAGTATTAGCATGCCAACCAGTTGTCTCGGTGCCATCACTGGTCTGCTGACCTCCCTGTTGACCTCAAGGCTCTGCCCAAACTCAGTCAGATGATGAGCAGTATCACAGATAGGGTAACTGACCTCTTGTCCTGTGTCTGACTTCGATCATCGTCCTCCCACATTTGTCCAGATGGGCCCCTGCACTGTCTTCAGATGAGAGCCAGCTGTGAGCAGCAGCACATGTTGGACTATTATGATTCTCCTCTTCATCACTAGGCTATGGGGATAGCATACACAAAAGCATAAGATGAATTTAAGCATATTAGAAATGGTCCTAATGAATATTTTTCAGATTTTCTGACACTTAGAAGCAAATTAAGATTAAATTTGTATTAGTATAACTTTACATTCTTTTAGAAATGTTGTATATGAATAAAAATACTAACCCATAGAAAAGAAATATTATATGCACAAGATGACTGTGCAATGCAGTTACATAACAGCAGTCGTTCTGTTGACAGCAGCAAGGAAACCAGGCTCCCATAATGCATCTGTAACCTCAAAAGCCATCGAAGTTTTTTCTGTCAGACCTCCTTCTCTATAATTTTCTCTCTCTGTGTTTCTCTCTATGTGACACACTTGAAACAAGAGTCATGCACAAAACATACATTTCTGTAATAATGAAAGGAGCTTTTATATATATAACAAACTCAATGTAAGAAAGTGTGGTGAATGCAGCTCCTACACAGGATGTTAACATGTGCCGCCATCTGTTGCAGCTATGGCTCAGTCTCCACCAGCAAAACCATCAAAAACTCCCGCCTTGTGAGCCAGAAGGATGATGTGCACGTCTGCATCATGTGCTTGAGAGCAATCATGAACTACCAGGTAACAAACAACCGCACTCCACTTGAGAGCTGCAGTTCTAAAGAGGTTCAACCTCGAGTGATAACCTATGTGACACAGATAATGTCAGGTTGTTATAAATGTGTGTTTCCTTTGCAGTGAAGTGCTGTGTGTGTGTATATAAACCCAGGTTTTAATGACCCCATGCTGTTCTCTCTTTCTGTCTTCTTCATGCAGTATGGCTTCAATATGGTCATGTCTCACGCACACGCAGTCAATGAAATTGCTCTCAGCTTGAACAATAAGAACTCACGGTAAGAACTGAGGCCCCCGTCTCCACAGGGCTGGGTCATACAATGGGGGAAACCCTGCAGCCACTTCATATGATATGCTTCCCATTCTCCGTGGGGCTTGGCTTCTCTCTGAAGCCGGGTCTCAGAGGCGTATATACAGGCTGTAAAAAGAACGTTTACTAAAGGGAGATTAGTGGTAAACCACCGGGGCTGATCACTTCATAATGAAGTGAAGGAGGGTAAACACTTAAATAGCTATAAAGACTGCTTCAGACTCGAGTGTGAATTATTTATTTCAGCCTCTTCATTTTGGCGCATTTGCACTCGTTTCGACGATTGCATGCACAGACGTACATTCTCGTAGTGTAAATAGTTTTTCGCAGTTGAACTGTGTCCAGATATGTTGTCCTAATGAATGTTGTCTCTACTTCTAGGACGAAAGCTTTGGTCCTTGAGCTGCTGGCTGCTGTCTGTCTAGTCCGAGGAGGTCACGAGATCATCCTTTCAGCATTTGATAACTTCAAAGAGGTGCCCGAAGCAACTTTGAAATTAATTTTGAACCGTTGTCATCATCTTGAGTTCAGTGGTAATATATTGCTAATTCTGTGAGGATTGAATTTGTAAAAAAAATAAATGTAAGGCCATAATTTCCTACATCAGTGGTGTGTGTCAAGGCATAAAGGACCAGTGTAGAAGGACGAAAGTTGAGGCGCTCTGGGAGATTTCACGTCTACTGAGGGTGTAGGCAAAGCTCTACACTGTCTGGGGTTATTATTCTCATTACCACACCAGATGTGCGGCAACCTTGAACAATGATAAGAATCAACTCCCTGATGGGAGCCAGTAGACCACAAAGGTTTGCTTAGCCTCTCGTTTTTTGTCTGCACAGTCACCCAAACACCGGAACAAGACAATTACCTCGCAGCCTAAAGCCCCAGAGATACACACGGCCCAATCAGCCCTCTAGTCAAAACAAGATGGTATTTCTGTGGTGGTATTTCTTTATTAATACAAGGTGGCAGATCTTCATAGGAAAATCATGTATAGTATTCAAGAGCAGCTGGAACAGTAATCGAAGAGGGGGTCCACAAACACTTCTGTGTCTAGCTGAGATGTTTGTGTGTAAAATACATTTGAGAAGCACTGGGAAAGCAGTGTTTGTTTTCTTCTGTCCCACTAGTGTATTTCTACTGTAGGAATTTGGCTAAAATAAATCTTTCCAATGTTTTTATACTTTTGCTAGCGTCCCTTCCCATGACGAGCTTGTTGCAAATCGAGGAATCTGTCCTATGTTTACATACAGCTAAGATCTTGGGATGGATGATATGGACCCTGGAATGTGTTCACAAAACACTTTATTAACTTATGTATAGTCACATGAAATACAGTGGAAACATAGTTCTGGAATAATCATTTGGCACAAGTGGTCCCCACTCTTTTTTTAACATTTTGTGTCAACATATATGGGTAAAATCTCCAATAATGGCAAAACTCTCATAATATAGATTGATACATACATTTTAACATAAGATGAAAAGTTTTATACATCTCATTCTTTCCACTTCCTCTTCGTGTTAAACCTATTATCTTTATAATTATTATAATTTATTCTCTCCCTGGTTTTTATTTCATCCATCTAAAATTATAATGTAATATCTTGTTTCATTTTTTAAATGATCCCCATGGATTCAATTAACAAACCTCTGTACTGCTGAATATTTTGCCTCTCAGGTGTGTAAGGAGAAGCATCGCTTTGAGAGACTGATGGACCACTTCCGCAGTGAGGAGGGAAACATCGACTTTATGGCAAGTGTTAAACCAAGATGGATTCTCCTTGGTGTGAATGTGTGTCTATCCCGTTTATATACATTTGGGTCTTATTTTGTGTGTCTGTGGTCCAGGTTGCTTGCATGCAGTTTGTCAACATCGTGGTCCACTCGGTTGAGGACATGAACTTCAGGGTCCATCTGCAGTATGAATTCACCAAGCTGGGACTGGATGATTACCTGGAGGTGAGGAGACAATATCTTTTACAAAATATCCTCACTTGGAGACTATTTAATCAGTACAGTGTGTGTGGAATGTCACTCATCGTGATTCTTTCTCTCCTCGTGTCAGAAATGTAAACACACAGAGAGTGACAAGCTGTCGGTGCAGATCCAGGCCTACCTGGATAACGTGTTCGACGTGGGTGGGCTGCTGGAGGATGCAGAGACCAAGAATGCGGCGCTGGAGAAGGTGGAAGAACTTGAGGAGCACCTGTCCCATGTGAGTGTGCCCGCCCAGTCCGGACCACCAACACGGCTCTCCGGTCCCATTTATGAGATTGTTGTGGTTCACCAGCTATGTACTTAACTCTGCTGTTTCTACGTGGTAATTATAAATCTACTCGGTGTTTGCATTTCACAAGTGGTTCAGGATAATGACAGGGTGCAGAACACTGGAAAATACTTTGCGCGAAACAGTCTTAATATTGTTCTGCTGCCGGCTCGTTCTTTCTGGGCAGTTGGCTCTTGTATCCCACGCTGCTTTGCAAAAGACCTTCTTCACATGGAAAGGTCGTAGGCAGCCCTGACATCACTTGAGGAATTTCATAACAAACTCTGTTCTCAGGGGTCATGAATGTTGGGGGAGGATGAGGCTGAAGATTCCATATGAATTCCTTTACAACATGTGTAATCTGGTCCAAATCAAAACTATCAGCACAATATCACATAGCTCTTGCTGTGTCATGCTGCTGGATGTGTCTTATTTCTTATTGATCATGCACAGTGTATATGGGGAGAGAGCGGGAGGGAGTGGAGCTGGGAGACATCGGTCCGGTTCTTGAATTCACCACCTCTCATCCCTCTCTTCATCCTCAGGTGACGGAGAAGGTGCTGGAGGTTGAGAATGAAACGATGATGAAAGTAGCTGATCTGGAGAAGCTGCTCCTTCAGAAAGATAAGGACCTGCTAGCAATCCGGGTAAGCTGGCAGCTGTACAGACGCATTATTGCTTGCAAGCCTTGCATCCGAAAGGCTTTGCTTGCACTGTGTGTTCTCGCAAAAAATCAGTTTCAGATGTTTGTTGCAGCTAAATTGCTGTGATAGCAAATTAGGTCAGCAGGAAACAGGATGTTTCTTTGGCTTGTGGAGTCATTGTGCTGTGCTCTTTATCGCCCCCTGCTGCCCGTTCAGGAGACGTACGAGTCGACCAACACCCAGGTCAACACCCTGAGGAGGGTGATCAAGGAGAAGGACGCTGCCTTCCAGAGGCACTACAACATTGAGAGGCGGCTGCTGGAGCTGGAGCAGCAAGGCACCATCCGTTTGCACAAGAAGCCCGATGGAGACATTGCAATCGAGCCGCTGGGTGTGGGTGGTGGGGGGGGCACTGGCCTCGGGATCCCTCTGGGTGACATCGGGCAGCTGTCTCTGGTGCCGATAGCAGGGTTGATGGAACCGGGAGGGCCCGACACCAGTTTACCCCCAGCCAGTGAAGCTCCCCCACCGCCTCCCCCGCCTCCACCACCTCCACCTCCCCTGCCCTCAGCCTTAGGTGACAGACCATGACTCATAATGACTATGTCTGGTGACACATACATGTGAAAGTCAACTTACATTGAGTACTCAGTGCAGGGCTATTTTGAGCTCCCCCCCTTTTTGTCAATCCGTGCCAGGTGATGGGTCACAGCAGTGTTTCTCTAACCCAGACAGGAAGAGGAAACAAGGCTTGTTTCCTGTGTGCATGTGTGCAGGCAGATTGTCTCTTTCACCTCTTTATGATAACTTGCTGAGCCAAGATACCACAGAACATATAGAACAAAAAGCTCATCGGATGCAAAATGAATAAGGCAATAAACTATGAAGAGAATAGTAAAGGAGAATTAAATAATATTGTCTTCCACTTTAATTCCAGGCGTAGGTGCACCAGCCCCACCACCGCTTCCTCCTCTTGCTCCACCTCTGCCAGATGCTTGTCCCTCAGTTATCCTGAGTTTGGGTCTGTCAGGTGAGAGCCACAACTTTAAGCTTGAGCATCTCTAACTGTGTATTCTACTGCAGGCGGCAGAGCTTAAGTTAACACATTTATATATTTTACAGCCATCAGAATCAAGAAGCCCATCAAAACGAAGTTCCGCCTGCCTGTGTTTAACTGGACGGCCCTGAAGCCCAATCAGATCAATGGCACCGTCTTCAATGAGATTGATGATGAACGTGTGTTGGAGGTAAATCAAGCAGATGAAACTCCCCCTTCCCCTCCCCCTGGTTTCAGATCTTTACAACTTTAGATAAACTACTCTGGTAGATTTATACAAACCCCTTAGGATTTTGGCTTGACACCAGACTGTCATACATAAATTCATATTCAACATTTGACTTAAAATTTGAAAATCAAAACAGGATTCTTGTACAGTTAGATGATGTTTGTCTTCTACTAACTGTAAAACGACTGCTCAGTCCTCCTTCATGTATTCTGTCCTGTCAAGCTGCCTCATCATCAGCAGTTTAAGTTCTATCACAAATGACCATTTTCACACTGTGTTGTATGGACTTCCTTACAATCAACAAAAAAACAGTCATCTCATGTTATTCATTTATAAAATTGTGCTGATGAAACTCTTAAAATACCGCTCACACTTATGTTGGTACAACTGGGTTCAGGTTCTATGCACCTTTTAAATTGAATGAGCTGTAATCTTACATTCCCCTTTCCATGTTTTCTTATTCTTGTAATAGTTTTTATTAAGTTCTTCTTGTCTGATTAAATATAGATTGGATACAATTTTAAAAGTGATTCAGCAACAAACAGAAAGTTGTGTGAAAAAATGATCATGTGTTATTTATTAAGAGTTTAACACTCAAAAGCTCAGGCAGTGCTGGCAACAGAAGCCATAAACAAAGCAGCTGTCATCACAGTTTGAGTCAGATGTGGCTAAATCCTCATCTGCACATTGGAATATTTTCAAACTGAGTCCTGACCACTTCAAAACAATGAGAAGAGCACAGCAAAACATATACAGAAATATGTCATGTGAAAAAACTAAACTGATCCAACTTTCATGTTGAAGCCACTTTGCTGTTAGTAAGAAGCTGGACATGTTTTCAGGGCCTTTAAAATGTCAGTTGAGCCTTTTTTTTAACTGTCCCTCATCTGCAGGAGCTGGATGTGGAGAGGTTTGAGGAGCTCTTTAAAACCAGAGCCCAGGGTCCGATTGTCGACCTCGCCTGCACAAAGAGCAAAGTGGCCCAGAAGACGGTGAACAAAGTCAACCTGCTGGAAGCCAATCGCTCCAAGAACTTAGCCATCACACTGCGAAAGGCGAACAAGTCCTCAGAGGAGATCTGCAAAGCAATAGAGAAGTACGCACTTGTTATGAACTTCTGTTTTGAAACATAAAGATAAGATGGAACAAATTACTGATATGTATGATCTGTGCTCAGGTTTGACCTCAAGGCCTTACCTGTGGACTTCGTGGAGTGCCTGATGCGCTTCCTGCCCACGGAGACGGAGGTCAAGGTGCTGCGTCAGTACGAGCGCGAGCGGCGGCCGCTGGACCAGCTGGCGGAGGAGGATCGCTTCATGTTGTTATTCAGCAAGATTGAGAGACTCACGCAGAGGATGAACATCATCACCTTTGTCGGGAACTTTGCCGACAATGTCAACATGCTCACGCCGCAGCTCAACGCCGTCATCGCTTCTTCGGGATCCGTCAAATCCTCACCCAAGCTGAAGAGGGTGCTTGAGGTAAGAGGTGTTGATCTCGTCTGGTGTTTTTGTATCAGCCACGTTGGTGTCTCATACTTACTCATTCCTCTTTACTTGAAGATCATCTTAGCTTTGGGGAACTACATGAACAGCAGCAAGAGAGGATGTGTTTATGGCTTCAAATTACAAAGTCTTGATCTGGTGAGTAGGGTTTGGAGACCTTGTTTAACTACTAGGTTTATTACCATGCCGTTATATATCCCACATTGTGTATTGTTGCAGGGCTATTGTTGATGATGCCGGTGTTGTTAATTTCTTTTTGTTCCACAGCTGTTGGACACTAAGTCCACGGACAGAAAAATGACATTGCTCCACTACATAGCTCTCATCATAAAAGAGAAATACCCTGAACTGGCCAACTTCTGCAACGAACTGCACTTTGTGGATAAAGCTGCAGCGGGTGAGTTTACACTAAACATCAAACTGTCATTACCTTCACCAAAGACATTGTGTCTTTTTGCTGGTTGGTTTGTTTGTTTAAAGCAAGATTACACAAAAAGATTTGGACGGATTTCCATGAAACCTGGTAGAAGGATTCAGTATGGGTCAGAAAAGAACCCAATTAAGTTTGGTGTGGGTCTGGATCACGGGGAAGATCCAGGAATTTCTTTTCACTTTCGTTAACATTGCAAAATAGGGCATTTTTCAACATTTTAACCATTTCCCATTGAAATATTCATGGATCTACTGTAAATTTAAATAATCAGACACATGGAACTGATATGTATGAGTGCTTGCAATGACTCCCATTGTCATTCTTACAGTAACCAAGCACATTTTTATTTGTTCAGCCCATATTCACAAATCACAATTTGCCTCACAGGGCTTACGATCGTGCGACATCCTAGTGAGGGATCGCTCTCCCAGGACGGACAGAAGTCCAATAGATGCTGTGTGTAACAGAGCACATCAATAAAATAATATTTAAAACAATCATGAGGAAAGACATTGTCAAACATAAATGTTGCAATTGGTGCATCAATGTTTGCAGTATTCATACAAAAGCAAATGTGTGACATAGATGAAGTTGAGCAGCAACGACAATTGTAAAAGATAGGTACTGCTAGTATATGTGGGCAGGCATATTGAGCAGTAAAGATAATGGTGGGTGGGGGATGGATGGATACAAGCGTTTCTGTGCAAATGTATGAAAACAAGTTTGCATAATCTGTGTTGCCTGTGTGTGAAGTATCTCTGGAAAATGTGCTGCTGGACGTGCGAGAGCTGGGGAAAGGCATGGACCTGATCCGCAGAGAGTGCAGTCTCCACGACCACTCAGTCCTGAAAGGCTTCGTCCAGGCCAATGAGTCACAGCTGGACAAGCTGCAGAAGGACGCGAAGACAGCAGAGGTATCCGACGCTCTCCTCAACCCTCTAAACCTCAAAGTATCCACTGAATATACGCTTCCTCTCCCACATGCACCTCACTCACCTCTAACACACGTAAAAAAAAAAAAAAAAAACCATGAATGCTTACTCAACAGTGTTTACAAACATGTCTCCCTCTCTGGCACTGTGCTCCCTCCCAATTCTAGGAAGCCTTCAACAATGTGGTGAACTACTTCGGAGAGAGCGCCAAGACGACTCCACCCGCGGTGTTTTTCCCCGTGTTTGTGCGCTTCATCAGAGCCTACAAGGTGAGGCCCCCGAGCAGAGGTAGTGTCTCTCCTCGCTTTTTACTGACAAAGGTGCAGCTTTTCCCTGCTGCCCGGGTGGGGAAGTTCCTGGGGTTTTGTCTCAGAGCAGATCGGGGCAGAACTTTGGCCGCCTCCGTGCCACAGGACGTGGCGTAGAGCGCGAGGCCAAATAACAGGAAAGGCCAGCTGGGTCTGACTCTGGGGCTGCAGCTGTGGTGTTTAGACTGGCTCTTCCCTCCTCCGTCCCTCCTCCCGCTTTACCCCTGGACAGCCTCGCCCTGCCCCGCCACACAGCACATTTCCTGAGATTGTTCTCGGCCTGGATTTATGGGATCTGCTCAAGGAAATGTGCAGCAGGAGGATTAATGTGCACGTCTGTTCATCTTTGTGTTTACTTGTGTCTCAAAGAGTTAGATAATAGTTAAGAGATAATATGGGGACTCACTCATCTTCTTGCTGAGAGTCAGATGAGAAGATCAGTTCCACTGCGTAATAGTTTGTATCATATAGATCTTTTTTAGTCTTGACGTCCATTTTTTCCATTCACTCACATTGTGCATCTGTGAGCAGCCCTTCCTCTATCACACATCACTTACACAATAGAGCTACCGGTATTTCCATACAGTGGTTAGCACTGTCATCTCACAGGAAGAAGGTTCCTGGTTCAAATCCCGTCTGTCTCCGGGTACTCCAGCTTCCTCCCACACTCCAAAGACATGCAGATCAGGGTTAGGTTATTTTGAGACTTCTAAATTGGCCGTAGATGTGAGGGAGAATGTTTTTTAGTCTGTATATGTCGCCCCTGCAATCGGTCCAAGGGTGTACCTTGCCTCTTGCCCTTTGACAGCTGGGATTGGCTCCAGCTTCCCCTTGCGAAACCGAGAGGATATGGTATAAATCTTCTTGTATGGCACTCAGCAAGAAAACTGCGTTAGTATATCAAATGTCAAATAGTAAATTTAATACCCATTTAGTCTGAGTGTAAAGTATTTGTGTGGTGGAAGTAGGGAGGCAGAAGGAGAAAGAATACATTTACTTAGTTAATCAAAGTGTGTGTTCCCTGTTTCTCTTCAACTTTTGACCCACTTTCTCCACCCTCAAGGTCCACACACGCGCGTTGGCTTGGATTCACAGTAGCTTTAGTTCTCTTGTCACAGACTGTTCACCTTTGTGTCTCCTCGACAGGATGCGGTGGTGGGAAACGAGCAGAGGAAGAAGCAGGAGGAAGCAATGAGAGAAAAGTTATTGGCTCAGGAGGCTAAACAGCAGGAACCTAAGGTACAGCCCAAGTGCAGGCGACGCAGATGAATGAAAGCTATCAGATGTTTACTCGTTGCTAAATAAAGCTTTGTGGCGTGCCAAAGAAAGTGAACAGCACAAATATCCTCTCCTCGCTGCTGCAGGTCCAGGCCCAGAAGAAGAGGCAGCAGCAGGAGCTGATCGCAGAGCTGCGCAAGCGGCAAGCCAAGGACCACCGGCCTGTGTATGAGGGCAAGGACGGCACCATTGAGGATATCATTACAGGTGGGCCAGACAGCACCCTAAAAAGACCCTGTGTGGGTGCCAGCAGCCCTGGTCGCCCCAGGCCGAGGATGACTGTGGTCATTCACTGCTCGTCTCCTTTGAAATGCACCTTGTGCTACGTGGTCCAGACACAAGCACATCTGGAGCACAGCACGTAGCAGCTAGTTGCTCCGTGACGCGCTGTCTCGTTACTTCTGAGACCAACAACACTAAAAGCTGCTGAGCCACAATATGTTGATAAGTCAGACAGGTACTTTTGATTCCTGTTGTACACGAACTTCAGGATCTTTATAGCATCTTTATTTAAAGTTTTTGGAGTTTTTGTGATAATGGTATTTTGTTACAGGATTCTGATGACAATTTTGTGTGTAGAAAAATAGGACAGTCCCAGTGAAAACCGATTGGGGACTGTGCAAGTGTCCTTCTTGAGTCCACCACCAGGAGGAGCCACAGTCAGATATATTAAAACCTTATATATAAAGGCTTCAATGGGAGAATATACAGAATCTACAGCCTCAGGAAATCCTCAGTGCTCAGTACTTATTATGTAAATAATACGAATGTTGCATCATTGTCAATTGTAGTCATGTTAATAATGCTTCTACGCTGCTACTATCAGAGCTGCAACAGCCCTTTTAATGCACCTGATGCTTAAACTCAGTGTGTCCTAATCCTATTAAACTCCCCCTGAGGCTTTTTTTTTTTTTACAAGGAGCTACAATAAGCTCCACTTATCTCACGTTCATTATCATCACCTGTATGAAACACGATGGCGGTCCAGTGCCCCCCCCCCACCCCACCTTTCCTCCCCGCAGGTGTCTCAGGTGTGACATGTTTTTCTCTTCCTCCCCCTCCTCCCCCCTCAGTACTGAAGAGCGTGCCCTTCACAGCCCGCACTGCTAAACGCGGCTCACGGTTCTTCTGTGAAGCCAACCTCTGCGACGACGCCAACTGCTAGCCCTCCCCTCCCTAATGCCAAGGTTGTCCAGGTGTCTCTCGTGCGCCTCCTGACCACTGTGCATGCAGCATGACCACCCACCTCCACCCCCCCACCCCCCCTTACCCTATGAACTAACTTGGGCCATTACTGGTTGTTTGTGTTACTACCACTAGAGAAGACTCCTATCAGGCCATTTCGGTGATAGGAGTCAGCCAAACCTCTTTGCCTGACGCAGAGCTACATGGAACAGAAAGGAAAAAAGAGAAGTGTCAGCATATTGTTGCGCGTGAAAAATATGTCGAGACACTCACAGTTCAATCAGACACGGCCGTGATGAAATGATCACGTCAGAGCATCATGCATGATACTTTTAAAAGGCTGTGCATCATTTTTGGCATCGTTTCTTTTCATGAAGCTGACGAAAAAGAGGTTTGGCTAATTGTTTTTTTTTTTTTTTTTTATATCAACGATGCTTTGTTCCATGAAACTAACTTGTTTGGTGTTGGGGGTTTTTTCCGGCTAACATGTGACTCTTCTTTCCTCAACCACCACTGTTTATTCTACCCCTCCCTTTCAGCTGAAAAGAAGATTAATGACAGTATTTCCCACTCCTAAGAGAGGGTAAGGAAGGTACAGCCCCGGCTGACACCCGGCCCGCTTGGCCTTCCAGGTCCTGTGTGCTGCTACAGTGATGTCAGCTGCTTCAGCTATAGTGCTTCGGGCGCAAACCAAAAAGATGCTTTACGACACTGATATCTGCTTTACCACACAGAATATCAGTATATAATTATAGTGAAGATCATTTAAGAAACGAATTTGTGTTTGGTTTTAGAGAAATTCAATATCACTTGCCCCAACAGTCATTAAAACACGAAATTAGTGATTTGATTGTCCACCAAGTCTCAGTCTTTAGTTTTCAGTTCATTATTGTCATAAACATCATCATCCTCACCCCCTCCTATTACATGTTGCATGTTGTCCACTGTTCATTCACGTCTCACCTGTCATCAACGTCCGCCATGTTTTTGTCCGTGCTAACTGTCATCCGCAGTGTGCCGAACTGCTATTTGGTCAACAGGCTCTCACATTCAATCACATGTGCACGAACACAGTCTGATTCCAAAACGGTCACAGAGCGAATAAAGATTTTCTCTCACTTTAGTGGCACAGAGTTCTCAGCTGTTGCTCCACAAACTGGAGAGCTTGTTGACCATCATATTGTCACTGTTTGTTTGTTTTTTTTTCTGCTGCATTATTCGTGTTACAACGTTGCTGAAACCATATTTCCAAAACCTTGGATTTCTCTGTTTCATGTTTCACTGCCACCTGTGGAAATGCAAGGTCGTGGAAATGTGTCATTCAATGTTTATTGTGCATTGTTTTTGCTTTTATTTGCTATTTTTTTATTTTTCTAATAGACAGTTAACAAATCTTAACTGCAGAAGTTATCGCAGAGTTCCTATAATTGTTTGGAATATGCTACACTAAACACTCAGTCGGCAGTTTATTAGGTACACCTAATACAACAGTCCTGCAAAAACCCTCCCTGCATTAGTTCAGTTTTTAGGTGTTAAAGGTTCAGTGTGTAGAATGTAGTGACATCTAGTGGTGAAGTTTCATGTTGCAGCTGAATACCCCTCACCTCATCCTCCCCTTTCAAACATGAAGGAGAACCTTTGGTAGCCTTCAGTTGTCATAAAAACTCAAAAGGGGTTTAGTTTGTCCAGTGTGGGCTACTGTAAAAAAAAAACATAGCGGCCTCCGTAGAGAGGACCCCTTCCCGATGTAAATATAAAGTATTTCAATATAAAGGGCCCATTCTAGTGTAAAGAAAACAACACTGTAGCTTGTTCATGTTGCTGTTGAACTGAACTACCCAGAGAAGTGTTTCTGTTTCTCAGCTTAACCTCAAAGACACAAATAGGTGGACAACATAACAGGAACAAGCCAAATTATTAGGTGTACCCAATAAAACGGAAGCTGAGTGTATGTTTGCTACATTTACAGTTTAAAAAAGTTAGAGTAAGTAGAAGTAAGCAGGAGAGAATTTACGGTTTGACCTCTGGGTCCTCTAACATGTGTGTCCCCCCCCTTGTCTCTCACCCCTTTCTCCAAACCCACTCACAGATCTTCGAAACCAGCCCTTCCTGCGAGCTGATGCGTTGATCCGAAACGGTTGGAAGAGACCCTAAACCACTTATTCATCACTTATCGCTCCCCTCCCCATTTAAAACCCTCCTCCCCCGTGTCCCGATGGTCCATCTCAACCCTGAGGCTGCAGATCACAAAGACTCAAAATAAAAGGGAGGACAGGACAGAGCCCTTGTGTTAGCTGGGTAATTTATTTATTTATGGAGGCAATTAACAGCCACTTTAAGCGAGCAAGGCGCCGCTACAGGAGCACAGTGGTTTACTCCTCTCTCGCTGCACGTATGAGACTTTCCCTGCTCTGTTGGCGTCGAGGGCCTGACCAGTCGGAGCACAGGTGAGGCGAGTTGAGGACTGGCGGACCACAGCGCAGACGGAATTGTACTTTCACTAACAAGTGCCTGCCAACATGTGGATCTTATTCCCAAGACCATTCATTTCCTCAGATGATGCAGTCATAGCAGGACTTAGACTGGGAGGCAGCCAAGGGAAGATGCCAACCACGCTGCTGGGATGTTTTGCCTCCAAGACACTTTGCAAAAAAAAAACCTTCCTCCAAATCAGAGAGAAGCTACTCCACACATTCAATCACAACTTAATACCGACGATGTTTTATTTAGATTTCAATCACATGTATCTCGGAGGAAAGGGCATCTACAGTGCATGTTCCTTTGTGACAAGCTAGCCAAACCAAACTTTCTTGAATGTCTGATGTTGTTGCTTAAGAAGTGCCTTTTTCTTCTCTGTGTAACCAGTGTTATTTCTCATGGTTCAGCCATAATAAGTTTATTTTACACCCGTCATTCGTTAAATATTGTATTTTCATTGCCTTGTACTTGTAACATTAGCCTTATAATACCGACGATAATATGCAAAAGTGGAAATCTCCAGATCTTAAGGCACACGAGAAGAAGGAGAAGAAGGATTTGAGGATCGCTCTTGTATTTACCTTCAGTGCATGGATGTCTTAAAGCTTCCTCGGATTTGACTTGAGTCATTATGTTTCTGTGCCTTGTTAAAAACTGAATGTTGAAAGCCTTGACAACACTTCCTGTCACACTTTGAAGTGACATTTGGGAAGTGACACCTGTATGAAGAAGCGGACTGCTGTTTGAGGCCTCGGATGATGTTAACCTGCTATAGATGTGGTGATGGATGAAGGATGTTTCCAATCTTAAAGAGATGTTATGTGTGTGAAGATTTGTCTTATATCCTAGATGAGTTTCCTCCAAACAGCTGTCGAGAGGTACAGCCCGTGTTTTAACTTAAGGGAGCGACACTTTGTACACTAATTAATTTGGCTTTCGTTGTATGAGACACTATTCTTTACATTAATGTACATTGAAATCAAGAAATTTACTTTTTAGAAGAAATTATCCATTATATTTGTCTATTGACTGAAAGACACTTCCTTTTTAATAAATAAGATGAATTATCTAACTATAAGACCAAAGTCTATTATTAAAGTATTATATGTTCATGTTTAATTTCAATCATTTTTTTAGGATAGCTGATATTCATTTCCGATTTTCTGCGACTGCTTTTCCTCTCCATTTCTCAAATGACGGACAGAGCCACCGTGTAGTTCTACTATAAAAATCCATTTAATTTCTTATATCAAAAAGAAATAGAATCATAACAAAACAATCAGAACCACAAGTATCCATGTGGGTTTCGCCACCGAAAATGTTTCTCCAACTGAAAAATGATTGTTCTAATTTACATGGTCAGGTGGAAACCTAACAGAGCAGGATGTAAAAAAAAAAAAGAAAAAAAGAAAGAAAAAAGCACAAACATAAAAACCCGTTATGAATACTGTTAAAAAGATAAAAGCCGTGAGGGTTTCCTCTAGGATGGATGTGTGAGAGCACCGTGCGGTGTGTGTGTGGTGCGGAGGCTGAGGAGAAGCCCAGTGAGAAGCAGCGTGGTGAGACACACAGCAACACTTACTGAAGACCGAGAACCAGGCTGACTGACGGACAGATGGTTAGCGTTAGCAGCGAGGCAAAGGAATTAACAAAGGAATGCTTATCAGGAAGCTAATCAGTCTCCTAACTGGGAATGCACTTAACAATGAGCATTAACCTAAATTACATGTTCATGTAATTACATACAACACACACACACAAAAAGAAAAGAAAAGAAAAAACTCCCACAGAAGTACGTACCATCGAACGGGCTCCAAGGGCTTTCCTGAAAGTACGTTTACAATCAACAGACAAGGAATGAGAGCTAAATGTTACCATTCTCAGTTAATTATTCGTTGCAGATCGTTTTTCAGTGATGATTGGAAAGAATTCACAGACGCTTGTTGTCACTTCTCCCCCCCAAAAAGAAGAACTTTCTCGAACAGTATCAGAGCAAAGTCCGGCTGCTGTCCCGAGTGTCCTGCAGTTGGCTAATACCAAAGGCCACAGATATCCATCCCAGACTGTTCCTCCTGGAATGTGGACTTTATTACAATCATCTTCATCCAGCACACTCACACACTGCCATTGACTCATTCATTTCTGACACAAGGTAGGTCAATTATACCACTTAAAAAACAAAACAAAACAAAAAAAATGTTAAAAAGTACAGACTGCTATTTGTTACTGATGTTTGTATTCCTGGGTATATTCTCAAGACACTTTGTTAATAGGTTTATATATATGCAAATATATATATATATAGAACTTTAGTCTGTGCAAGGAGGTAAAAGACAATCACTTGAATGTAGGTTTTTTTTTTGAGACAACAGAACAGACACTGTCCGCGATGCTGAGTCCTCCATGTGTACATGTGCAGTTAAACAACTTCTCATTACTCCCTTTAGACCTCCAGCAGCAAACTTACATATACACATTGATGTGAGAGACTGAGCCGAAGCAGCATCCAGGAAGCATTCATAGTGACGCTGACACTTCTCTTTCATGAACAACAAAGACTTGGCAACGTTTTCTACGATGGAACAATATTCTCTTTTTTTCCCCCCTATACAATTCATACAAAAATAAAAAATTAAATTTGTTCCACGGCCATCCGGATCGCTCTATCTTTTACATTTGCACAGAGGTAGTGGCTATATGCGTGAGATTGTGAGGAGGAGGTGAGCAAAAATTAAAAAGAACTGAATAAATGTCTATAAAATGGTTCCTTTTTCATCACCAGATGATTTTTTTTTTTTGTCAAAGAACAAAATATAATACTGCAATCACTTAAAAAAAGTAGTCCTTCATTTTATACATTTTATACAGTGTTCTTGCTTTTTTTTGTTGCTTTTCTTTTCAGTTGGTAAAGGCAGAAGACGAGCGAGCTTGTCGTCTCAGCACTGGGTTGGGCGGGGCAGGGCGACGTTGGCAGAATTCAGTTCATGCCGAGCTCTACGCTAGTGGGTCACTCAGGTCCTCGTCGCCCTGGGAGAGGAGCTCCTTCTTTTCATCTGTGCTGGCCAGAGAGTTGCGGCTGTTGTGGGCGCCCATGTATAGTGTGGCATACACCGGGTTGGTGAAGTTGGTGGGCTGCGGAGCAAAGGAAATTACATGGTCACTCCAGGGACATTTTTAAAATGGGGAAGGAGCATTTACCACATTTTGTAGCTTATAAATGGATAGTTAAATTAAACATCTGCCTCTTGCCACCATGTTAGTTTTGTTCTATAGTGTGTCTGCCAGCTGTGGTCCTACAATCTGTAGGTCCATTTCCATCCACCTGTTTTTATGTTCATTTTTGAATTTGATCGAATTTGATCGTAAAAAGAGAAATGCCAATAAATGTAAAACCATCTCAGAAATTGCACAAAATGTAATATTATGAATAAATAATGAAGCACATGGAGTTCGTGATTTAACACATTACTGA
Source organism: Verasper variegatus (assembly GCA_026259375.1). Lineage (NCBI taxonomy): Eukaryota > Metazoa > Chordata > Actinopteri > Pleuronectiformes > Pleuronectidae > Verasper > Verasper variegatus. Next base: position 14,321,928 of record CM048045.1, read on the forward strand.
AGCTCCCAGTCCACAGGAGGGAAAAAAAGAGGCAAAAGACCAAAACATCCGATCTGTGTGGACCAATGAGGAGACTGTCCATGAAAAGCCAAATTTCCTATTTTGGAAGATTTGGTTAAAAACTGGCACATTACACGTCAGTGGAAACCGGGCTCGTGGCACCTGACGCGCTATGAGCCTGGGTTTCAACATATTCAGCTCTCATTGGAACTTTACTGACATCAGAATATATTATAAAACCATCTTTCTGGTTAGATACCACGAGAAGTTTCTTCCTCTCAAATGAGGGATTTCAGCTGTGGTACCTTGTCTGGGTCCAAAGCAAAATCGGAATCCAGGAGCTCCCCGGCGTCATCGTCAGGGTCTCCCTCATAGATCTTATAGGCAGGGTTTCCTATCTCAACATTCATGGCTCCATTTGTCATTCGGTGGTGCTGGAAGCCCTTGGCACTGCAGGCAGACAAAAAAAAAACAACACAATGACCATCAAAGCAATATGTTTAAAATTAGACTTAAGACAAGATGATTACAGATGATTACATATTTTGGGGAGAAACCTTAAATTAAACAATTCAGAGCTGCTTTAAAAGTATCATAACTTGGCATAACCCAGGTACTGACTCAGCACCAGCTACACACAATCCACAAAACCAAGACAACATGTACTAAAGGTTGTCAAATGAGCTTTTTGTCAAAAGGCCATTTGATCAAACCCGGAAAATATACAGCAGCATGTCTATTGTGGAGAATGCTGGATTTTCACATTGCAAATATTCAGCCGACTGCAAGCATTTAAACATTGTACATAGATGCACAATTGTACGTTTTACTATGCAAGCACACGGCGTAAGCCCATCATGTACACACGTCAACAAGGGAAGGTATGGAGATGCAAGAAGGACAATCACAGTTCAATTGTCTGTGCATCACCAGTAAAACCATTTCAGATAAGTCAATAGGTCCCTGAGCTGCTGGGCTGGAAACCCCAGGGAGGAAACACAGGAGATGGCAGGCAAGGACAAACAGACAGGTTTTCTGCATCGACCAACAGAATGGACAACAGAAGCATGGCCAGTCTGATTGGGTGTTAACAAATGGAGGGGACAGGGTTTGTGGGTCGACAGTATATATATATGATGTAACCCTATAAAGTTACCGCGAGCACTGAGAACGAGATTTGCCCGGCCATAGAGACCTGGGAGACAGGAAATAGATGGTTATCAAAAGGTAGGAGAGAAGAAGGAGAAGATAGAAAGCACAGGTGTGAGGACCAGATAGATGAAAAATGGGAGTTTGAATAAAAAGAAGGTTTCTGAAGCCAGGTCCTACCCGCGCATTCTCCGCTTGTACCACAAGATGGCGCCAACCACCAGCAGTGCCAGTAACAGCAGCAGTAGCACCGGGATGACGACGGAGGCGGTGCCTGTGAGAGAGAAAATAACATGAACAAAGGGCAAAGTGCATGTCTTTGCTAAGGACACTCAGCAGTCAGGTGCTGTGCAACTTACTTCCACTGGAAGTAGAAGAATCCATAGCAGCAGCTGCGAATTCACATCTGTATCCTTTCCATCCAACAGGACACCTGGACGTGCACAACGAGCCCGTTACAAAGTGCGTGTGTTTTTGTGTACGTGAGTTAAAAAGACAGAAAATTACAGCGTGTGCGTTCAGGTCGGGGCGGGTGTCATATCTTACTTGCACTGAGGAAGCAGTGTGCGGGTTTCAACTGTACATTGTCCATTTGCGCAGAAGTCCAAACAGGAATAGCAGCTGGGTTGGGTCTGACCATTGGGACAGCTACACACACACACACACACACAGCAGCATTAATATCTGTAGTTTTAATGATCGAATGTGGGTGCAATGTTCAGATATCCACATATTTTGGGAACTTGCAAGGAGTGTGATATTTGACCTTGCTCACGAGCCACCGAGCCGTCCAGAATAAATGTTAACAAATATTTACGATGTTAGCAAATATTAGCAAAGTCCAAGTCTCGTTTATTTTGTGCAGCGCCCACGTTCCACGGCGTACCCACCTGCAGGAGACCTCCCCCGAGGACGACTTCAAACATTTGCCCGTTCCGCAGAATAGACATTTGTCCAGCTCGCACTGGTGCCCGATGTACTCAGTGGTGCACAGACACAGTTTGGTGCTGTTGGAGGTTTCTAAGCACGTTCCACCGTTCTCACAGAACCCTTCACATTTACCTGAGGGTCAGAGGGAGAGTTGTGAGAGGTGCGGAGTCACAGTCATATATTCTTCATTAGATCAGGACAGTAGAGTGTGGCAGTTTTACACATGCTATTTCGTGTAAGTAGTGTATGTCAGAAGGCTAAATATTATATCATCCATCCAGTAAAACTCTGAAGCAACATATTACTGTAACACTTACTGTACTGGCACTGGTCTCCCTGGTACTCTGCTGGGCAGCTACAGGTTGGTTGGTTGCCCATGTTGACCGAGCAGTTGCCTCCGTTCAGGCAGTGGTCCTGACAAGTTTGCCGGTTGCACGTGGGCCCCGTGAAGCCCTTAGGGCATCTGCAGGTTGCAGCTCCTGCATCCAGGTAGAATAGAAATTAAAAGTTAAAAGAAATCTTATACTAGGTGAAACTACAACTGAGTTCACAAAGGCTGCAGCTGGGCAACTTGACAACTATTTAACTAAATCCGGACAAAGTTTTTAGGCCTCGATGAAAAAAGTCAGGCATGCTTAGGGGACTGATATCTATGAGTGTTTGTAATTTAGTGCAGCCTGATTTAATTTACAGGGATTGTTGGACCTTGGCCGAGGTATGATCTCTGCCGAGTGTCATTCTAGCTCAGTATTTAGATACATTTTCCTCACAAGGAAAAAACTGAAATATACATCACTGAGGATCAGTAATAGGGAAGAAACTAAATACTACATATATTACATTTTCTATACTTTAATCTGAGTGTGTCAGGTGTTCACATATCAATAAATGATCCAGTGATTACAGATGAATGTACCTGTATGAGAGGCAGTGCAGGTGCCTCCGTTCTTGCAGTAGTCCCGGCACTGGTTGATCTCACACCTCTCTCCGGTGTAGCTGGGCTGACAGCGACACTTGGCCACCTGCCGAGCGTTGCGGAAGCAGCTCCCACCGTTCTGACACTGAATATCGCAGGGCCCCGAGGGCGGAGCTGCGAAAAGGGGAATTCCATGGTTAACCCACATTTGGTTTTAGGGATCGGAATTTAAAACCACACTCAAGCTGTTAGTGAAAGTATGGATCAAGTTGTTTACGACTATACAGCCCTCCATACAAGTAGCTAAGTTTGCTGTGTGTGCAGACTTACAGAATGGTGACTGGGTGGGGTTCACTCTCTCAACACATGTGCCATTGTCGGCCACGTAGTTGTTAGGACAGGTACACACTGGGCCACTGGGGCTGAGTAGGCACAGCCACTCACACTTTTTCCTGTCACATGGGTTGGTCACTGATGCAGAAAGAAACAAGACATGCAATAAGAAAAACACGTGTGTGTAGCATGTATACAAATTAATTTCTCCACGGTGCATCATATGTGAACTCTTAGTATTTACATCAGAAGCATGTGTGCGCAGGAAAAGCCTGAGACAACTGAAGAATCTTTTCACACTCACTCTCTGGCTGCTTGTAGCGGTGGTACAGCACGATGTCAGTAGCGTGGTTGATGCCTGTGGTGAGATTCTCCATGGGGCCTTTGCCAAACTTGTTGACGCGGAAGACAAAGTTATTTACATACGTGACCCCGTATATGTAATCCTCGAAGATGTCTATGCTGAATGGATGAAGCAGCTCTGGAAATAAGAGAAACGAGAAAGGGCACAAAAAGGAATAAATAGGCCGGCAACATGATTTCTGTGTCATATTCGGTTTTGTTTTGAGCGTGCCGGGAACTCAACTGTTTTTGATGCCGGAAACAGCGATGACGGCATCAGAGCCATCCAGGCGAACACTTCCAATAACCGAGAGCTTTGCATCGGCCCAGTAAAGACGCTCGTTGAAGTAGTCCACAGCCAAACCTGTAGAGGCAGAGAGGAACAGGGGCATGGATAAAAACACAACAAACACCTGCAGCTCCACAGTGTGAACGAATGGGCGCCGTCAGCTGACTTGTGTCATTGGGTGTCACTGACCTGTGGGCCACTGGATGTTCTCGTGCACCAGCGTCTGTCTCAGAGTGCCGTCCATGGCAGCAGTCTCAATTTTAGGGTGGTTCCCCCAGTCTGCCCAATACATGGTACTGAGGAGAAACACACACAGTTTCTACTTTCCACACACGATATATAAAAAAAAACAATGATAGCAATGACATATTTCATTTGATTGTTTTGCGCTGAGCACAGCGCTGTCCCTCACCCCCTCTGTGGATCCACTACAATGGCGTACGGCTCGTCGATCATGCCGGAGATGAGAGTTTTGCAGTGTTGTCCGGACATCTGAGCCACTTCGATTACATCTCGACCAGAGTCGGTCCAGTACAGATTACCAGCCACCCAGTCCACCGCTATACCGCGAGGCATCTTCAGCTCCTTGATCTGAAGCAGCAGAAACGGTATTTACACCATATTCACGTGTTTCTGCTGTGGTGGTGTGATGCAGAGTTGTTTTAATGTGACCCTTGTTACCTGCAGGTTGGTGATCCTGCCCTCGCTCTGCCGTCGGTTCCGGTGAGAGTTGGAGGAGGTGGACGACGACGTGGACGGTCCTGGAAGTTCGTAGGAGGAGATGCGGCCCGTGTGCCAGTTGGTCCAGAAGATGCGGTTGGTCTTGATGTGCAGGTCCATTGCGTCGATGCGCACGCTGGCGTCGCCTTGGAAGGTCTGCTCGTAGCGCCAGTTGGGCATGCCAGGGTCCAGGCTGCGGATTTCATTGTCGTCAGCTATGTACAGAATCTGTCTGCTGCTGTTCATGCCTGGAGGGAGAGGAGGAAACAGTCACGAGTGCGGCCTTAGAAATGAATTATCATGATGAAAAGCTTATAAAATAACCAAAAGGGGGGAAAACTCACTGTCGGCCTTGCATGTGTCGTTGATTCCTGGTAAAGTATTTGTGGCAGCTGCACTTGTAGGAGCCTTTGGTGTTGTTGCAGATGTGGGAACAGACTCCAAACTGCAGACACTCATTCTTATCTGAAAACAAATCATATTAAATAGATTAGTTCTCCTTAACTTACTTATCCTAAATATTTCAGGTGAGTTACGATTTGTCGTGACAGTTGCAGTTTTCTGCGTGTGCACCTCTACAGGTCTGGTGTCCCAACTTCTTGAAGCCTGGTTTGCAGGAGCAGAAGGAGTCGGTGCCGTTGATGACACAGTGAGCTTCGTCTCCGTCGCCACACTGAGTCCTGTTACTCCTGCAGTCGTTCAGCTTGGTGTCTGAAAACAAGCAAGTGAAAGATGAGTCAGTGGGTTTTGCATTTGAAATTTTTGCTTTAAAAAGATCTGAGGTCAGCTGTGGTACAGAAGTGAGCTTTGACGCGAGGCACCTGTTTTGCAGTTGATCTCGTCGGAGCCGTGGTCTTCACAGTCGTTAAAGAAGTTGCAGCGCAGAGTGGAGCTGATGCATCTGCCGTTTGCACACAAGAACTCGTCCTTCTCACATGTGGGAACAGCTGGAGGGGCCTCTGTAAGCATAGAACACCACACACACGGGTCAGCAACCTTCTCAATTGAAGTTGAGGGACCAGGGGTTTTCAGGGCGATTTTTCAAACGACTCACGGCAGTTCAGCTCATCCGAGTTGTCGCCGCAGTTATTGACACCATCGCATCTCTTGGACACTTGCAGACACACGCGGTCGTTCCGGCAGCGGATCGCCCTGGTGGGAGGACACTGGAACCTCCCTGAGAGTCGAGCAGAGAGAAGAAGACGAGGGGAAAAAAGGGAGAAAGAGGTGAATGAAAAAATAGCTCAGGACAAAAAAAAAAGAAAAGATGACCCTCGAGAGCTTTTCGAGACGTGTGCGATCCACGCGGCTGCACTCACTGCACTCCTCAGGATTCTCGTCAGAGTTGTCCCCACAGTCATCCTCCCCGTCACACTTCCAGGCGAGGGGCTTGCACAGAGTGTTGTTACACTGGAACTCATCCTGAGGGCAGTGACGTCCCGCTGAGGAAAAAACAAAAAGAGGAAAGAAGGAGAGGGTTACTTTCATTACTTTGCAAAAAACTTTAACATCTGGGTCTTTTGCGACAACCAAACAAATGTGTCTCATACATTTTTGTCTCATCACAATGTCAATTTATCTCTAATTACTATGGAGAATTTGTTTTCACCCCAGTCCCTTTGTTTGTTGTCAGTAAGCAAGATTACAGAAAAACCACTGAACGGATTACCAGAAAACTTGGTGGAAAATGTGGTGTGGGTCAGGGACGAACCCATTAAATTCCTGTGTGGAATTTCTGTAAAATTGTGAGATGGGGCTTTTTGGAACATTTCCCCAGGGAATAATTCCTGGATCTTGCTGAAAAGAATCAGCCACATTTTTGGCACTAATATCTATGAGCATGTGACCATTCTTGTTACATTTTTTTATTTTATTCATGCATTTTAAATATTAGTAAAAGAGTTACGATATAACTGGAAACGGGCACTTACCAGCACTGCCACAATTCTCCTCATCGCTGCCAGTCCATGCAGTCAGGGTCAGCGTCACACCGCCAGCGGATGGGAATACAGTGTCCGTTCTTACACTGGAACTGGTCGTTGTCACACTTCAGATCGCAACCATTCTGCAGAGACACCACTGAGGATCAGCTTTTATACTAATACTAAATACATGAAATTAGCATTATTTTCAGTTAAAATGAATTGTTATATAAAAGGTAAATGTAAAGACAAATGAAGTGTCTGTACCTCATCCGATCCATCAGCACAGTCGTGGTCTCCATCACACTTCCACCTCCCGGCAATACAGCGACCGTTGGTGCAGGCGAACTCGCTCTCCGAACATTGTCGAGGCACTGCAGAGGAAGACAGACGAGGTTAATTATTGTCTGGCAAACACCTTCAAAAGCACAAACCAAAACAGAACTGAGACAAGCACAAAAAACTGAAACTTGAAGACAGCTTAGGGAGAACGAAAGGAGATCAGTAAGTCTCAATTTGAGTATTTTATACATTTGCAGCTGGCATCTATTGGTAAAGGACAACATTTTTTAAAAAGCCTATATTCTGAGCTATCTTCAAACTCTCACAGGTGGGAGGGGATCACAGTTGCACCAGAATGAGAATGAAGACAGTGTAGAGTAAAAAGAAACAGCAGGGAGGTGACACTGAATATGGAAGTAGCTCATATGAAGGTGGAGTAACTTACCTCTGGCTCATGCCAACACGACAGTATGAAATGAAACAAACACCAGATGAGGTAAGATGCATCAGAAATGACAGGGAACAGATGTTAGTGGCGAACAAGTGACTTCATGTGCACAGTTAACAGGATTAAATGTGCAAAGTGAGTATGTTACCAGCGGAAAAGAGCATGGGCGCGAATGTAACTGACACGGGACGAGGTGAGATAACAGGTAGTTAAGAGCATGAAGGTGTTGTTTCGAAGCTGAAGGGGACACGTACTGCATTTGTCTTCATCCGAGTTGTCCCCGCAGTCGTTGTCGTAGTCGCACTGCCAGCGGCCCGGGACACAACGGTTGTTCTTACATCTGAACTGGTACGGCTCGCATGTCCTCTCCGCTAAAGGAAAGAAAAGATGATGGAAATAAAAGATAATAAAATGAAAAAAGAAAAAAATAGAAAACATCTGTCAGTGCCGCTAGTGCATCTTTCTAGTAATTCCAGAAATATGTGGGACCCACATCTCGAGAACTGTTTATCTTATTGGCCTCACACTTTCCATGCGTACTGTCAAGGGGCCAAGGAAGTGCAGTGTCAGATTTGATGCCATTGGGCCACATGACATGTTCAATTCGAATAAACTGGCGACCAGCGTTCTGTAGCAGTGGTGGCTGGGACTCATCAACCTAAGCAACGTTGCTGATCACGACAACATCTGATTCTCCAGTTCAAGGTTCTTGCGAACTGAGTCGAGCTTCACTGAACTTTAATAGAACAGGTGAACAGCTCTTTGTGCAGAAGCGGCGGCCTCAAGACCGAGTCCTGCAGCTGCTCTGTGTTTGCTGCGGTTAAACTACTGTCGGTGACTTTTGCATTTTCAGAAAGAAACTGCAACCAGCATCACCACAGGCCGAGTGAACAGCCCATTCCAGACAGACGTGTTCAGAACGGGCACTGCAAAGGTTTTACTCATTTTAAAAAGGGAGAATCTTACCACACTCTTCTTTCGGCTCATCTGATGCATCGCCGCAGTCGTCCTCGCCGTCACACTTCCAGCGAGCAGGGATGCAGCGTCCAGAGTCTTTACATCTGAACTCGTCTACACCACAAGTCATCTGGGCTGCAGAGGCAAACATTCAGGTGCAGTTATTTAGACAGATGATCGGGATGACTCAGAAACAAAAAAGGAAAAATTAAGCTGGGAGTCTTACTGCAGTTGGCGGGTTCATCAGATCCGTCCACGCAGTCATTGTCGCGGTCACACACCCACACACGAGGTATGCAGCGTTTGGTGATGGCACACTGGAACTGGGTGGGAGCACACGTGACCTCAGCTGAGGGAAGAACAGATTTGTAAAGGTTTAACACCAAAGGCAAAGAATAGCTTTCAGATTTGGCACTGGGAAAAAAAGACAAAAAACTAAAAGGCTTCAAACTCACGACAGTCCTTCTCATCCTCTCCTTCTCCGCAGTTGTCCTGACCGTTACAGCGGAAGATGCCTGGGATGCAGCGACTTGGGTGGGAACATTTGAACTGGCTTGGGAGGCAAACATGAATATCTGCAGGGAAACAATGAAACAAGCAGAAGATATGAGATGCTGATCAGTCAAATCCATCAACATAGGCCACGCAGGATGCAGCTTATTGAACAATTATAATTTAGGAATGAGCAGCTGCATATACACAGAGAGACATACCACAGTTGGCCTCATCCGAGTTGTCCTGGCAGTCATTGTCTCCATCACAGATGTAGGCAGGGTTGGTGCAGATGCCTGTACCACACTGGAACTGCCCCGGCCTGCATTTGAATTCAGCTGGAAGAAAGGGTCAGATTCTCAGGATCACTCTGAACTTACACCAAAATACTGTTTTGAACAATAAACTCCTCCCTGCAGAATTTTCCCTTCGATTACGAGTTTGATTTAGTTTTGATCTCACATTTAGCAGAAAGTTATACTGACGTCTGCCTAAGATACTCAAAACTTGGATTTAAGGATGTTTTGACAGTCCACCGGGCCACCGAAGGGACTGTATTCCATCTGACTGTGCTGCAGATGTGTGATAATGAGTTAATATCGAATTTGCTACTATTTATGCTGCTGTTTGCACGTGTAAAATTAACCGATAGCTAAAAAGAACATTGTTGTTGTGTCAGACTCTCGTTCATTTTATAACATTTTAATCTTGTCGGCCAATGGTTAAATCATCGGTGAACGTGAGTCGGATATCAGTTAGAATTTCTTATTGTGTTCCTCTAATACTTACGGCATTCTGCTGGCTCGTCCGAGCGGTCGCCGCAGTCATCCTCCGTGTCACATTTCCACCAAAAGGGAATGCATTTGTCGTTCTTGCACACAAACTGGAACAGGAGAAGAGAAATGAATCAAAGTGATGATACGACATGACATAACAGAGTTTCACTGCCGTCGACAAACCAGAGGCTAACTACTGCAGCGCTGGGCCACCGGCCAGCTGTCAATAGACAATCACCAGGTATAAGGAGTTCCTCAAACAAGCCACAGAGAGACATGGAGATATGAAAAGCCACTTATCCACAGCAGTCATTAAGTCATATTCACATCGATGATGAGGTGTTTACACAGCCTCTCCTACCTGGCTGGCTGTGCAGTTGGACATGCAGGTCCGCTGATCGCTGGCCAAGTAGAAGTTGGTGGGACAGGCACATTTGAAGCCTCCTCCGGGTGAGAGGAGACAGAGGTTACTGCAGCCGGCGTTGTTCATCTGGCACGGGTGGTTGAGCACTGGGAGACAGAAATATGGGAACATTTGATTTTATGGTGTTTAGATGAAAGCAGGAAGAGTTACACTTAGGGGGGGGCTAGGGGTTGTGTTTGTATTTTAATACATTTAGTGAACCCCGAATCATTAATGGTTCATATCTTTCCTGGCATATTTTATTTGACAATTGTAAAAACTTTTAATAAAAATGTCTGATGTGGATATTACGGGGTAAAGAATTAGGGCTATTAGGGGGTAAACATAAATGGGACATATTTTCTGAATTGCATATTTTGTCAAATAAAAGTTCATATCAGCAAAAATAAAATAAAAAAATTCTGTCAGAGAACCCTTACCCTCAGGCTGGCGATAGGGATGGTAGATGTGGATGTCCATGGGCCGGTGCAGGGTGCTGATCAGGGTGGTCTTGTTGGTCCCCAGACTCTTGTGAGCCCTGTTAATGGACTTTGTCTCCCAGTCGGTCCAGTAGATATACTCCTCAAACAGAGTCATGGCAAAGATGTGCGGGATGTCCTGGCTGAGAACTGCAGAGAAGCATTCAATCAATAAATCAGTCAGTCACGAGAAAATAACTGAGTCAGTCATACTGAAGATTAAACTTTCACGACTTTACAACACTATCAGCGCACCAACATAACAAAAATGTAGCTTTTTCTGATTTGTTACAAATGTTTGGCTTAACTTGATATGAAGTGTATGTGAAACATAAAAACAGCTTATTCCAAATTTAAAAAAAATTTGAAATAGATAAATATGATGCACATCTCAAATTCCCTTCTAGATAATCAGCAATCGATTGTTTCTTCCTGCTCCTTGAGTGTAACTGTAAAACAGCAGGGTGGGGTAAACAGCTACTATAGTGACTCCACTCTATCTGCGTGTTATGTAACAAGCTACACCTCATTAGGCTACACTCAAACTTGTTTTTCATGTCATATCATGTGTTTGCTGTCAGTGTTTGACGTTGGTGCATTATGGAAACATGCTGGTTATTTTCAGCCCAAATACATCCCACATGCATGAGTAGGTCTATGCAGAGAGACACACATGAAACACACACACACCTTGTTTTCAACTAACTGGGATTTCAGTTCACTAACAATATGCTTTGAAAAATCGAAATGGTTATAAATTGTATTATAGAAGTGGTTCGACAACATCTGGTTGAGCTGAGATATTGGTCAGATTAGCATGAAGCGCGGTCAGTCCTTATCTGAATTCAAAGGCCATGTCTTCTGCACACACACAAGGCCACACTGGTGTTTGTAGTGTGCGTTTGGTGTGTGTGCCAAAGGAGGGGTGCAAAACTCACTGGACATACTATTGGTTTTCTATCACCAGCAGTCAGTTTCTACAATGAGATGCCTTTGTAATTCCCCCCCAGCTGCACTGGATTTATCATCGAGTTGAATGAAAAAAACTGCTGAAAACTTCAACACAACACAATAATTGTATACAATCCCACACACCCACATGTTTACATTATGTACTGTGTCCAGCCAAGGAATGATGGGATGCCATAGCTGTTTATGTGTAGAGCAGAGCTTAGCGAATGCGAGAAACTGCCATGCAGACCCCCCGCTGAGCTCCAGAATTCCTCTGCGCACCCGGCTGTCTGACAATATCAACTATTGTCGCGAGTTTGCTGAACAACTGGGAGCTATGCAGACGTCATACATGCTGGAAGCCTCAGTGATGAGGACAATCTCCCCTATTCAGTGCCTTTGCTGCAGGACTCAGACGGACAAACAAGCTGCCTGCTTATGCTCAATGGCTCCCAAATAAGTGTGAGTATATATTCACTTGAAAACTCGGTTTAGTTTCTGCACTTCCTTTTTCCACTACTAGTGTGAGTTTACATAGTTATGTTTGATAATAAGTCACTTTAAGAAAGACAAACCCATGAGAACACAGTAAACTGCACATACAATGTCATTTCTAAAAAAGATCAACTCCTCTACTGGCAATGGAAAAGGAGTAAAGTAACTTCATTTAGCGAGTTTACCCATGTTTCGATAAAACAGCGTATACCTGTGTTTGGTGTTTAAGAGGTATTGCTGAATCCTGAACTCCTGACCAAATAGTCCATCTTCTTCATTCCTCTCTTGTTTCTTATAACAATATACAATAATACTTCCTGCAGAACAGTCATGTTCTGCAGGAGAGTGTCACACTGTTTGTTTCAATGCAACCCTTTTGGTCATATACGCTTTTTTGTGTTTTACCTCAGACACGGCAAATGTTGAAATAAAAAATTGGGGTGTTTTTTGACAGGTAGTGTACATATCATATATTACTACACACCTAAACATATACCTGGAGTCTCACACTGTCAACTAGGAGTGGGGAAAGTGTAACCCATCATGCTCTGAGTGTGTAACATCAATAGTACTGCAAAGTTACCTGTGTGTCTATTGGTGCCATCCAGACTGGCAAACTCAATGTAGTCCTCCCTGGCATCAGCCCAGTATAAACGGTCATTGATGAAATCCAGGGTCAGTCCATTGGGCCAAGTGATTTTATCCTTTATGATCACGCTTCTGTTGGTGCCGTCCATCCCAATTCTCCCAATGTGAGGGTTGTCTCCCCAGTCAGACCAATACAGGTACCTAAAGATCGAGGCATGAACAGTGTCAGAGTTGAAATGACTCTTTCCTGACATATCTTAGAGGTTGAATAAATGAGCTTGGTATAAGATCAACTATCTCACCCGTAGCGTACGTCCAAAGCAACAGCACGAGGTTCCCTGAGGCCATTGTTGACCAACACAGTCCGATAGGCACCGTTGAGTTTAGACACCTCGATGGTGTCCCGACCTTTGTCGCACCAGTACAGGTTTCCGCCAACCCAGTCCACTGCCAAACCATCTGGGTTACTCAGGGAGGTCCGGTGTAATACCTGCCAAGTCAGTCAGTCACAGGGTTGGACTGGGGATACTTACACAACTTCCACGAAACTAAGTAACTACTGTGGTTAAATAATGTGCTGGCTGTAACTTTTGACCAGTGGTCATTATACATTATAGCTCACATTAAAAGTGCAATCGATTTCCTTCACTCACCTCTATGTTGCTGCCGTTCATATTCATGCGTCGGATCATGCTGCCCTGAGTGGTCACATCTGTCCAGTAGATCATCTGCTCTGCATAGTGGAAGTCCAGCGCCACTGCATTATTCAGACCCTGAAACACAGGTAGGTATACAATGAAACAGGTGTACAGAGGGATAACTGTGTTTCAGTCCGTCAAACAGAGAACCAGTGGTAACAAGTACATTTTCTTTACTGTACATTTTTCATGTATGTGTACTTTTAATAAATTTACTTTAAAGTAGATTTATTTTCACTGTTTCTCTACTACATATATCAGCAAATATCTGTACTAAAGTATTAAAAGTAAAAGTACTTGCTGAGTGTAGCCTTTTCCCCTAATGCACCAGACTCCGCCATAATAATTTACTGGTGCATTAGGGGAAAAGGCTACACCTAGCAAGTACTTTTACTTTTAATACTTTAAGTACATCTAACAGCAAGCACTTGCGGTTACTAAGTAGAAAAGTTAATGTTTGAGTACTTCCTCCACCACTGGAACCAGAAAAGGCGAGACGCTTACCTGTTTTATCAGAGTGTAGTTGGAACCATCCAGGTTAAGTTTCCTCAGGTAGTAGCGGTTAGCAAAGATCAGATAGGGCTCCTCCTCTGCACACAAAGACCAAACAGAAAACGTATTGAACGCAGGATTGAACTGGCTATGGACTAAATCTGTCAAATTTAAAACGTGCCCGTGAACCTCTTACCCGATGTGGACTTGCAGATGGTGGGGTCGTTGGGGCTTAGTTCAAAGCCGTCCACGCAGAGGCAGTGGAAGCTGCCATGTGTGTTGATGCAGCGCTGAGAACAAGGGTAGGTGGTTGTGCACTCGTCTATATCCACACACGTTTTCCCATCTCGCTTCAGCTGGAAACCGGGATGACAGCGGCACTGAAGAGGGCGAGAGCACAGAAGACAGGTCAAAATCTCTCTGGGCCTTTTCACCTTTAGTCTGGACCAATCACAAGGGCCTCCCACTGTTTTTCAAAAAGATCAATCTGTGTGTTTTCTTATACCAAAAGCTTAATTTTGTTTTTGTGGTACCGATATCTCAACATCGAAATAGTTCCTTGTGGTTTTCAGTTGAAGCTCAGTCCACAGCCTCAACACCACAGACATGAGGGTTCACACAGAGTTCAAGCTGTTCCAGCACTGGCCTCCAACTTTCAAGAAGCCAAAACATGTTTTTGTCTTACATAACCACATGCGCACCAGTCAGCGCTTCCAAATTGTTCTATTTTCTATTTTTTTTTTTCACTCACTCACCAATAATAGCAGACACCCCACTGTCTCTGCCTGTTGGAGGTTTCATTTATTGGCCACTCAAAACATGTGACGTCAAAGTTTGTTTGATTTGCTCTAAGCTGTTTTCAGACATGAACTGTCATGAAATGTCCACACAATTAGGTCCAGACTTTCTCCCGACGTTTACAACAACAGGAAAGCGTTCAGGTGAGGATTATGTGACGCATTCATTCTGTTGGGGAATTCACGTTACACCAAAAGCTCTTGAACTCATCTTTTCTTTTTAAGTTGACGTCTTCACTGGCATCCTCTACGTATATGGCACCTCTTTTTCGTCCTGAGATATTTGTGTTCTTTTTGTTTTTCCTCAATTTTGCTTCTGTTGTCTCATAGAAATGTCCTCAACACGCCCACTCAATTTTCAAGTTTTGAAATCGGGAGCTGGCGGGAAAGACTCCAGAGATTGTTCTTCGGAACAGACTCAAACCTTTGTGTTCTCGCAAACAGAGCTCGGTGCATGTCTGATAGCTGCTGTGGTTTCACTTCAGCAGGCATTCGTAAAAAAAAAAAATTAAAAGTAAAATACTTTACAACAACCAATGAGAGGGCTTACCTTGTAGCCGATCTTGAGGTCATCACAGAGCTGCGAGCAGCCACTCAACTTACTGTTGAGACACTCGTTGATGAAGCAGTTGAGTTCATCAGAGCCATCGCCACAATCATCATTGCGGTCACACAGCAGAGTCTCGTTCAAGCACTTGCCGTTATGGCACATGAAGGCTGACTCATTGCACGTCCTCTCTGAAATCACAGACGAGTGGCTTGTTACATGTGTGTCTTGTCTCCGCCTTTCAAGACGCTACTCATATCACAACTAATGCCTCATTATTTTGGTAGAGAAATCAACGGTGTATAAAATGGTCACTATAAGGTCTACCTGAGTCAGTGCAGCGAGGGTTCTTGGGAGCTTCATCAGAACGATCCTGACAGTCAAACTCTCCATCACACTCCCACTTCTTCTGGTTGAGGCAGCGGCCGTTGGCACAGCGGAACTCCTCTGGGCCACATGTTGGATATTCTACAACAGGACAAGAGCGTTAACCTTTACAGAACAGCATCACTGCTTTTACCATGACTCATCATCTGTGAGTCACTGGGACCTTCCTGGTAAAATTAAGAATAAATCAAAAATAAAACTAGAAATACTACGCTGCTGTTGTACGCCTCAGAGCTTGTGCAGTTTCAGTCTCCATGCATTTTTTTCCCCCCACTCATATGAGCTCACTGGGACCTTTGACCTTTGACCACTCAATTCTAATGAGTCCATCTTTGAGTCCAAGTGACAACTTGTCAAAATGAGAAGAAACCACCTAAAGGCAGACTTGAGATATCATGTTCAGGAGGCTAAAAGATGTTTTGTGAGACCAACGTGACTTTGACCCTTGACTTCTGGCCACCAAACTAATGAGTTCCTCTTTGAGTCCAAGTGAATGTTTATACCAAGTTTGGAGAAATTCCTGAGCTGTCGCATTCACAGGACCATAAACATGTTAAGCGAGGTCACAGTGTCGTTGACCTTTGACCACGAAAATCGTTTATGCTTGACTCAAACTGAACATTTGTACAAGATTTGAAGAAATTCCCACAAAGCGTTTTTTAGATATCGTGTTCACAACAAGAAACGATCACCAATCACATTCTCTCACAAACTCTCTTTTCTTTCACCTCGATTTCTCTTCCAAGACACAAAAATCACAGGCACTCACCACATTCTGGGGATTCATCTGAACCATCGGAGCAGTCGATGTCGTGGTCGCACACAAAGTGTTTGGGGATGCACTGTCTGTTCTGGCACATGAACTCATTCTCGGAATCACACGTGTTGTTGGTGTAGGCTGGAGGAAGAACACACACACACTGGTCAATGGACATGGAAGGTTTCTGCATATTTTTCATGGTGTTATTTCAAAGTGTCCCACTCACTGCAGCCAGCCTTCACGCTCTCATCTGCTCCATCAGGACAGTCTTTGTCTCCATCGCACTTCCAGCGCTGTGAGACACACATGTGGGAACCAGGACACTGGAAAGCCTCGGGACTGCAGGTCTTGGATTCTGTGACGTAACGTTATGGGAAAGATCACGTTAAGTTGAACGCCTCGACCGGGCTTGGGCGTATTTCTTACATCGGTGAGTGTGAGTAATATGTCACTTACTGCATTTCTGGTCCTCATCAGAACCATCGCCACAGTCATCAGAGCCGTCACACACCCAGTGACTGGAAATACAGCGATGGTTTCCACATTCAAACTGGGTGGATGTGCAAAACTTGTCTGCAAAGGAAAGAAGAGAGGGAGAGCTCAGCATTTCAGAGAAATTATTTTAATTTACTCTGACCGTAACTCATGTTTTCCATGTGCGGCAGGAAGTCTAAAGAAAAACACTGGTTATTCTGGTATGCTTTGTGTTCTAGAGGACGACTCTGTAGAGGACTGACCACAGTGAGTCTCATCAGCTCCGTTCTCACAGTCGTTCTCCTTATCACAGGTCCAGCTCATGGGAATGCAGCGACCGCTGGGACAAGCAAAGAAGTTGACTGGACATTTAGGCTTCCTCTTATCTGTAGGGCAACAGTCGAAAAAAACATCATGTAAGATCTGTGAAAATGTTATGAACAGCTGAATTCACTCAGAGGGGGGAAAGAAAGCACGAAACCTGGGCAGTTCTTCTCATCGGAAGAGTCTCCACAGTCGTTGTTGCCGTCACAGACCCACGAGGGCAGATAACACAGAGTGGTTTTCTCACAGCTCTGGAAGGACACGCCTTTCACTCCGAGGCGGAAGAAACGGGAACAATCTGTGGCCTCTGAGAAAAAAAGGACAAGGATTTTTAAATACGACCCTTAAAAAAAACTGCCTCACCGCCAAGGAGGTTTTGTTTGTCAGCGAGTTTACTGAATAATGGCAGATTACTTACGGCAGTTCATTTCATCGCCTGCATCTTCACAGTTGACCACCTGGTCACAGCGGCTGAAGTTGGAGATGCAGCTTCCGTCTTTGCACTGGAACTCTCCTACTTTGCACAGGGTCACTGCAGGAAGCACAGCATAGAGCATTATAAGCATTATATATAAAATGCATAATTATTACGCTGTATAGCTCCTCTCAGACTGAACAAATGCAGTTAAGGTGACATTTAAATGTGCAGATCCAGCAGTTTGATCAGCAAAAACACTGCTGTGTTGTGTCAAAATGTGCAATAATCTGACAAGATGTGATTATTTTATAAGAGCTATTTTAACTATGCTTTATACTTGGTTTCTCTTTGCAAGTACAAAATTTAAATAAAATAAAATGGACATAAATTACTTACTGTTACAGGGCAGTTCATCTGAATGGTCACCACAGTCATCGGTGCCGTCGCACCAGAACTGATGACCGATACAGCGACCGTTTATGCAGCGTCTGTAGCCTTTCTTACAAATACGATTGGCTGTGGTGGAAGAGCAGTTCATTAGAGATCGCTGAAGTGCAGAGTCATGTTTACCTTTTTTTTTTTTAAACACAACCTAATCCACCAATTCATCACTGAAACTGATAATCAGTTCTGTACATATTGATTGAAACTGATTACCTGTTCTCGCTCTCGTTCTAAATTGGTTTGAACATGATAATCAGCCAATAATCTCTAACCTGTGACAGCTCGTTGTTCCCTAACTAACAGCTCCATGAGGAAACTCACCACAATACGACTGTTTCTCATCAGACTTGTCCTTGCAGTGGGCCATGCCGTCGCAGGTCAGGCTGTAGTTGATACAGTCACCGTTTCCACATTCAAAGCCATCCACACTTCCACAGGATATATTCAGTGCTGGTGAGGGAGACACATCTGATTTCAAATGACAAGCAACCTCATGATCAAGAGGAAAGTCAAGTAATATTTGATCCTGAAATAGTGATTGAGGACTTTCTGTTTCACTTACACGAGCAGGTGTTGTCTTCCAGAAGCTGTCGTTCTCCGCGGCAACTACAGTTGACCCGTCCGTCGGATGTGGGCAGACACAGGTCTTGGCAGCCTCCGTTATTTGTTCGGCAAGGAGAGAACTCACCTGAAGGATGTATAACGCAGAGTGTCAAAGAATTGTTTCTCTCTACGTGACAAAAAAGCCCAGCATCACATACTGGTATCTGCATACTGGTATTTAAATTCTATTTTCACTGATTTTCCAGGAAATAATTGATGGATGAATTAAAAAAAGGCACATTTAAGAGACTGATTTCTATGAGTGTGTGAAATGTGGTGCAGCTTGATAACAATTCATGGGACTGTTGGCAAAGGTGTGCACTGTACTGAGTGCCATTTTAGTATTAAAAGTTATTTGTAAGACTACGTGTTTAACTGTTAAATATCAAGTTAATTACACTTCTCTGTGATAAGGTTTGATAATGACATCATGAAATATTTTAAAAATAAATATGTTGGCCGCTGTATCAGAATCCCCCCCCCCCCCCCCCATATATATATATATATATTATATTGGTTCCCAAAAATCAATATAGCTTGAGCTCCAATTTGTTGAGGTATTCCAGTCCGGAGCAAAATGGTGGATGGTCCAACTAAGTGACAGAGCAATGTGGTCATTCAATGAACAATACTCACAGCTGTTGGAGTCATTAGCCACAGCGACGATGCCCATTGGCTGCTGAGGGATGTCAGCACGCAGCACCTTCATGTCTCCTC
Organism: Verasper variegatus; assembly: GCA_026259375.1. Lineage (NCBI taxonomy): Eukaryota > Metazoa > Chordata > Actinopteri > Pleuronectiformes > Pleuronectidae > Verasper > Verasper variegatus. Next base: position 14,341,061 of record CM048045.1, read on the forward strand.
CCGTGTACTTGTCCGCTCGGAGGACAGCCCTCCTCACCCAGTCGGTCCAGAAGATGTAGTCTCCGTACACAGCCAGGCCAAACGGGTGGACGGGCTCATTCTTCAACAAGACCTGGAGGAGAAAATAACAGGCATCAGTTCACCGAACGGCTCGATGCATCTTTTTTACAGCCACAAGAAAGAAAAAAAGAGATAGATTATGTCTCACATAACGGCTGCTTCCATCATATTCACAGCGTTCAATCTTGTCCAAGGTGGCGTCAGAGAAGTAGAGTTTCTCAGCCCGGTGATCTATGGCCAGGCCGTTGGGAGTCTTAATGTCGCTGCCGATGATCACAAGCACATTGGCTCCATTCAGAGACGCCCTCATGATGCTGGGAGCCTGCTCGTTCCAGTTAGTCCAGAACATGAGACTGTAGCGGGAGACAAACACAGGACGAGCATTATGTGGAAGCTCCCAAAATGTCTCGGGATAAAAGTTACGGTTCAGTGAAGTAAAATAAATCTTGTGTTGGAAAAGGAAAACAGAAAGAAATACGACTGGAACTGGGCCCCGAGTGCAGAACACCGAGTTTCAATATCAATGACTCACTCCTGACACTCGTCCAGCACAAAGGCTCTGGGGTGGTCTTCTCCAGACATAGTGACCACAGTGTTGCGGTTATAGGCCACAGAGCGGCTCTGAGCCACAGTGTGGCGAGTGATGGTGGAGGTTGTGTAACTGGTCCAGTACAATGTATCCCAACCGCGGTGGTACGCCAGGCCCTCGACTGACCCGACATCTACGGAACAGAGAAGGAAGAAGTCAATATTTTGGACCCTTTCACAAGAGCTTTTCCACCTCTGGTTCTTCAGGCTTGAGAAGAACCAAGTTTATATTTCAGTATAAAATAATATCACCCCTCAGGGGTGTTGGTAGCAGCTTTAATGAGGACCTTCAGTGAGAATTCAACAAATCATTAATCACCGTCATGGTTGTAACAAGTTGCCTGCGTTAGTGAGACTTCATTAAAGAGGCAGCAGTAAATGCTTTTTTCCCCATCTTCCCTCATCAGTCTGTGAATGTTGAAACGCTGTGAGGAAGGATAAGGTTGAAAAAAGAAGCGGGTAAAATGGCAGCAGTACCTAACTCATCTGAGTATTTACCAAGCCTGCTGTTCCTGGAAAGACTCTACACAGTTTGGATCATCCTGTCATTTTATAGCCGACTGCCTGCACATACAAACACAGCTCCCTGCGGACGCTTGCACGCACGGCGAAAATTGCAAATAGAACAGCTTGAGTCACTTTAGGGACAGAGGGCGCGGCGAGGAAGTCAGCCGTGAACGGCAGAGATAAAGCGGCTATTCTGGATACCTGTCGTCCTTTTTTTTGCCATGCGACCCCCTGCACTCACAGCACACATCATAGGACACTGTTCATATCTGTGCTGCCTGCATGACATCATGGAAAAGGACGCCGTACTGTGCTGCAGTCTTTTGGGCTCCAAGGTGTGTGCATCCATCTGTTTTTCATCACACTAGCAACCATGTTTATGAGCACTTACCCCCACCAATAGAAACCTGAACACTCACAACTGTTTGCTTTTGGCTGAAAGTCAATAATTGCCCTTTAATAGATGTTTCAGATGAATGACAAAGTGCCATAATCAACCTTAATTTGAATGCTGAATACGCTGGAAACCAACCTAACTAACCTCAACTAAAAGAGCAGTTTAGGAATAAACACAGAGTCATGGGAATAAGTTGGTTTTTTTTATGCATCAGGCTGCAGGAGACAGATATGAGAAGAAGGTGAGCACGGGCAGCTAATCACTCGGATTAAAACGCGACCCCACTTTGAACAGGAATGAATTAAGTTTGTTCAACGCAGTACTATGTAATGAGATTCAACACGGTGTCCCCTCCCCTCGCCGAGATCAGCTCAGCCCCTGTCACTGTGCAAACAATAGAGACAACCTGAAGGGAAGAACATTGCCACTCAGCGACAGGAGCCTCTCAGACAATCGCAGGAGTCGCGCTGTAATCCACCTGAGAATTACTTCATTTTTGATCACTACCTAAATTCATGGGGGGTTTTTTTCTTCGATGACTGAAAGCCACGTTGAATCGAACAACTCTTCTGCCCGCGGCGTCTCCGAGGAGCTTCTAAGTGGACAACGTGCCTCCTGCTGCGGTGGCCGCTCACTGTAGCATTGACTGGTTTTCAAAGTGGAAATGTCTGTCAGCGGCTACTGGGATGAATTCGTCCACCATTGTCTGGCTTCAAGAAATCAATAGAGCATCTCTCCAACTTTGACTTGAACGGCCCCTCCTTGGATTACAAAGGAGATGCTGATGCAGCCCAGGGAAAGCCTGCATGCTCTTTAAGGTCATGTTAAAAAAAAGAAAAACTGTTTCTTTCTGAGACTGCTCTTTGATTTTTGTTGTCAGCAAAAGGACTTTGCCACATTATCGCCCTTAAGAGATTTGAATTACTTCAAAGAGCAGGAAAAACAAAAGAGTTGAGATACATTTTAGATGGACGCCAGTGAGCAACAGAAAAACCGGACATCTTTTTAAGTGACACTGGACTGCAGATATCTCTTTGCACCTGAAAATGAATTTCCACTACATGATAATGGACTGTCTATCTTTCAAAGTTCAATTTACTCTTTCTCTTCTGTTGTCAAGACTCTAAATGTCAATGAGGTTGTCGACTCACCAGTACGATCTACTCAACTTATCTAACTGCTTTTATAGTGAGAGTACCGATTGTCTCTATGGAGTGTGGTGATGCCTGTGTTGAACGCACTCCCACTTTGTGAAAACGCTGCTCGGATGCACAGTACCAGGCCGTTACATTAATCTGACTCTTGTGTGTGAATGCATGGAGACTTTGGGGCAGCAAGTAAACACCAGCAGCCTTGGCCAAATCACCCGGGCTGATGAGGCTTTGGTTAAAACCCTGGTGCCCATCTTAGACGGGCTGATTCTGGTGACTGGCCTTGTGGGCCAAACCCTCGTCATCATCATCCTCACAGGCAGGCAGAGGAGGCAGAGTCAACCCCCGCATGGCACGGACACCCTCCTGCTGGCCCTGAGCGCTGCCGACCTGCTGCTGCTGCTCTGCCTGCCCTTCCACACCTCCGCCATCACCCTGGGTTTCTGGCCGTTTGGCAGCTTCCTGTGCAAAGCCATCAGCTTCCTGGGCGTGGCCTGCTCCACCGCCTCGGTCTTCACCCTGGCAGCTTTGGCTGTGACGCGCTACCTCACCGTGGTACACTCCGCCTGTGCGTACCGTTTGCGAATGCACAGACGCATTAAGCTGACAGTGGCGCTGCTCTGGGTCCCAGCCTCGACCCTGGCGGCGCCGCAGTTCGCCTTCCGCACGGTTACCATGTCCGGCGGCGTGTACTGCTTCGCCTTTCTGTCTGATTTCAGCCAGCTGGTTTACAGCATTGCTCTGTTCCTGTTTGGCTTTGCCCTACCTCTAGGCATTATTGTGTTGATGTACGCCAAGATCTACTGTTTCCTTCGACATGCGCGGCTGCTGGGGAACGCTCTCCAGCTGGAACGCTACCAGAGTCAGGTCACTCACACCTCAGCTCTCCTGGTGCTGGTCTTTACTCTGCTGTGGCTGCCCTCCTACGCCCTCATGTTCTCCTTCATCGGTGGAACAATAACAGACTCGCCTGGCTACAATATCATTGCCATCCTGGCCAGACTGCTGGCATCCTCAGTAGCCGTGGTGAACCCTGTACTGTATGGATTCATGTCTCAGAAGTTCAGACAAGATTTACTGGAGCTGGCGAGAGAGCGCTGGGCCTGGTGCAAAAGCTGCCTGATCGTGTGTCCTCAGGTCATGAGCAGAGACATGGTACAGCCCTTTGAGCTGGACACCACGTCAGACAGAGGACTTTGACCAGAAGGAAACACAGAGCTACCTCATTACTTAGTTCATCCTGGAAATAGGGAAAGTGATTGTGATTTTAATGAGAATATTATCATTTCATTAAATGCTATCACTACACAGATAAATGTGGAAAGTATGAAGAAAAATATTCAAGGTGATGTGTTGCCAAACAACCCCCATAAATCAATAAAGACACAAACCCTATGTATCTAACTTGTTTTCCTGTCTTTCCTATCAAAGAATATTGCTTTTCCAACAACAGCTTTGGTCCAGAGCTTTTAAAATGCCATGTTTCTCAGGATGGAGTTCAACAAGCTACTCTTGAATCATTTAAAAAGACACTTCAGTGGTGAAACAAGCCAAAAGCACAGTCTGTGTGTGTGTGTGTGTGTGCACGCATCTTCTTCAAGTGGCAGCACAAAGTGATGTCAGTCTCTGTCTCTGGTAGAGAAACTGCAGCTGTGTGTGTGTGTGTGTGTGTGTGTGTGTGTGTGTGTGTGTGTGTGTGTGTGTGTGTGTGTGTGTGTGTGTGTGTGTGTGTGTGTGTGTGGTACAAGGGATCCTCCTGGGTGTTTGTGTTGTCAGAATGTGTGATGACAGCTGTTTACAGTGTCGGTGGATGAGGGACAACATTCTGTTATTAATGGTGATAACAGAAAAGGCTTAAATGTGTTTTCATACTGAGCCGAGGGAAATGTTTACATGCAGTAATGACTGATGTGTAATGGCACTCACACTTCCTGATGAAAAAATTGAAACGCCACACTTACTGTCCACCACAATCTTGCGGTCTGTGCCATCATCGTTGATCTGCTGGATGTTTCCGAAGTGGATGTCGCTGAAGAAGATGCGGTTGGTACCCTTCCCTCCGCCGCCGTGGTAGTCGAAGCTGAGGGCGATGACGTTCTTCATGTGCTCGGGGTCCTCGAACGGCTTGATTGGCGCGTTGAGGTTGGTCTCGTCGGAGAGGTGGATGCTCTTCAGAATGGTACGCTCCGAGTACAGCAGGTAGCCGTCATAGTCGCGGCAGCTGCGGTTGTCCTCTGCCAGCATGCCGTGAGCACAGGCGCAGGTGCGCTCCGCGTTGCCACGATAGAGACACAGCTGCTCACATCCGCCATTGTTGTCTTTGCAGACATTGGTGCCTGGGAAGAGTGCGACACGTTTATGAGGTGTGTTGTTAAACAAATAATGAGCCTGGTTAAATGCAGCATTTCAGCGATTCCTGGTGTTTTTCATTAAGTTGGGTTTTTATTATTGTGCGTGTGAGTAGTTGTTTTGTCTACACGTGAGAACATGCATGGGCAGCTCACTCTTCTTGAAAACTGATTTTTATGGACATTTTTTCATGAAATTCTGAGAGGCTCACGATAACTTTAGGTGTGTGTGTGTTTTGTGTGTTTTTCTACCTTGCTGCCTGGCTCTGTTGAAAACCTTGATGTCTTTCAGCTGCACACCAATACCAGTCCTGAGCTGCACAGCATCTGTAGCATTGTCTTTGCTGCCTCTCTTAATGGAGCCATTGGCATGAGTCCTAAACAAAAGACAACAAATCCATGTGTCAATTAACACGACGCTACAATGTGACATTGTCCCCATGATTGAAATGCTGTTCAAGTATGGATAGATTAGAAGGATGGTTTAAGAAACAAACTTATTTCTCCACTGGACTGACCGATCGCTCCAGTAAATGTATTCCTCAAAAACAGAAACAGCAAACATGTCCATGTTGTTGTTGGCCAGCACCAGCTCCCTGTTGTCTCCAGTCTCCAGGTTGATGCGCTCGATCTTGTCTGTCCTGGCATCGCACCAGTACAGAAAACCATCCTGCAGACACAGAGCCAGACATGAAGCTGTGCTGATTATTCAAGTCACATTTTCAGAATGCAGATTATGAGTATTGAATTAATATTAATTTTCCTTTTAGCTTCTTTTCTACAGCACTCTACATCATTTTTTTCTGATCTATTGACGCTACATTAAAGCAATGTAATTATAAAATATCATTCAATAATTCAGCTGTCATTCAAATATATTAATAAACCACTAAATTTGATTTGCTATGAATAATAATTTTCCAAACAAACCAAGGTCTCAAAAAATCCTAAAACATTTGTACAAACTACACATTTCTGCTGCATGATATCAGCTGTAGTCCGCACCTCGTAGTCGATGGAGATTCCATTTGGCCAACTGATGCTCGAATTGACCATGACCAACCTCTGGGTGCCGTCCAACCGAGAGCGCTCGATACGAGGGTACTGACCCCACTCCGTCCAGAACAGATACCTGCACACAGAGACACACCACAGATGATTTGAAGGTGCATTTCAGTGAAAAATAACAAAAGAACTCCAAGTACATTGCACACTATTTACAGGGGGCTGTAATGGAGTTAAACTGTTGGCAGGAAGTCTTACCCTTTCACTGGGTGGACAGTGATGGCTCTGGGTTTGTCCAGGCCCTGGGAAATGACCACATAGCGGAACGAGCCATTCAGCCTGGCCACCTCAATCACGTCAAAGCCCTGGTCAGTCCAGTAAATGTTTCCTATAAAAGCACAGGGACAGAAATCAGCTATGTCGTCCTTGAGCAAAAATGAAATATCCACAGGTGATGGATAGAATAATATGTATAAACCTGCTATCCAGTCAACGGTGATGCCCTCCACCCGGCCAATGCCGTTGGTGACCACATCCTCTCTCCACGTCTGATCTCTCTTCGCCCTGCTGATGGTGCTCAGGCCCATGTCCACCCAGTAGATGGTGTCATTGTCTGAAAAGGAAAAGGCCATTCGTGTCACTCTATAAATATTCGATCCACCGGGATAATGACAGCTTTAAAATGCCACCTAAGCGCGGCTGCATAGTCACTGATGTCCCTCGGCATCACTCACCGGCGTGGAAGTCGATGCCGACAGCCAGAGAGGTGCCAGACACCGGCACCAAGGCGTCAGATTTGTCGGCGGGGTCGAGTGGAATTCCTCTGATTCCCTCATGAACCGAGTAAAGAAGGAACGAGCCCATACCTGCGCAGAGAAAGCACATTCACTTTTTGTTCTGAGGACACTTTGCATTCCTACTGTATGTGTGAATGTAGCTGTGGCGCGGCGTCTCACCCTCGCAGGACTGCTGTCCCGTCTTGAGGCTGTAACCTGCGGTGCACATGCACGCCCTGGTTGTTGGTGAGGTGGGGAGACACAGCTGGGAGCAGTCGCCGTTGTTGTTACTGCACAGGTTGATACCTGCTGCAGAAAAGGGAGAAGATCAGTGAGAAATAAACACACAAAAACAGAGAAATGGCTCTGAAGAGGAAGAAGATAAAACCACCAGAAGTAACCGTATTTTCAAATGATGTTTCGTACCTTTCTGCACGTCCTCATCATAGATCCTCATGTGCATCATAGGAGAAGTGTTGTTTCGCAAAACCTTCCAGTTTCCTCCATCGCTCTTGTTACAAGTTCCGATCTGGTCAGTGCCCTGATCGGCCCACCACAGCTTGTCTCCTAGAGTGAGGGGAATTGATTCACATCTTTATTCCCTCATCATGGGCTAATGATTCTGAGATATGGATCTGCCCAGAATATAAGTAATAATACGATCTATCTAATATTAAAAAAAATGTATCTTACCCATGATAGCCAGCGCAGTAGCCTTGGTAAGCTTGCCTTTTACACCCTCCAGGATCTCCAGGTTAGATCCATTCATCTGACACCGGCTAATGGTGCTGTTCCCTGAGCTGATCCAGTACAGCTGCTCTTTCTCAAAGTCAATAGAGAGGCCTGTGTGGGGAGACAATTATACATGTACAACTCTTACATTGATCCGCTTAGTCTGTGCTTTTACCCTGTAGAGTTGTATAGAAATTCAGTATTATTCTGCAATCAGTTTCTTGGAGGACGGAGGGAAACGTTTGCTCACCTACTGGTCCCTTCTGATCAGTGAAAAGTGTGGTGCTGTTGCTACCATCCATGTTGGACATGCTGATGTTGTCACCATCAGTCCAGTAAAGCTTCCTGTGGAAGGATATGGATAATATTAGATGCAGAGAGGATTTGAGGATCTGACAAAGGTCGCATTGCAGTAAACGAAGCAACAGGAGCATCACATGTGTAAAAAGCTAATGTATCAATGAAGAAAAAGAAAAAGAGACTGATCACTGTGTCTCAAAAGTGATTTCTTCTAAAAAATAATCCACAATAATTTAAGAAGTAAATGAAGAAGACTGTGAGAGAATTATGTGTTACTGGGAGAAATGGCAACCAGAAAGCGTTCACATAATGTATTACAGCCCTAACAAACTGGAGATGACACTTACCCCAGTAGAGGATGCAGCACCAGGCAGTGGGGCTTGTCTAATCCCTGGATCACAGCGTTCTTGAAAGACCCATCCAGTCTGGCCACATTGATCTGCTTCTTATTGGCATCATAGCTGGTCCAGAAAAGGTTCCTGGACACCCAGTCCACAGCCAGCCCATGGGCGTTAGGAAGGTCTGAGGAGTGTCCACAGAGGGAAAAGGTTAGAGCTTCCAGGGCATGTAGTCAGTTATCAAAAACATTTCATTTCAAATAATTACTTCAAAAATAGAAATCAAAACATTTTTATAAGAACAGGATGCCACCAATATTCCTAGGATTGTTCTTACCAGCCGACACCACAGTCTCCACCCCTGTGCCATTGATGAAAGCTCTCTTTATTGTCTGCGTTCGAACGTCTGACCAGTAGATGCGATGCTCCACGGCGTCGTAGTCGACCGCGGTCACGTTGTCTATGTCCGGCACAGTGAAGGAGATGATGTAGTTGTAGTAAGGGTTGTCGATGTCCACGCCTCGGATCTCAATCTGACGAGCGTAAAGAAGGAACTTGCGAGACTCTGGAGAAGAAAAGGAAACGTAGAGGAAAGATTTTCATCACTTGTGTTATTTTTACTTTCTGTGATATCTACAAAATGAACAAAATGTTTAAGTCCAATATCAGCAACAAAGATTTAACATAAGATTTTCAATAACCCCTTTTCACACATTCTAGTTTGTCCCATTACACTGGTATGCGCTCACTGTGATTAAAGGTTTAGTTCAGTTTATGTGTTTTCTTACTCAACCGCCAACACAATTAAAAGGCAGCCAGCCGGATTCCCAGGAGACAGATGCTCGAGAGGGTCAAAATAACCAGTAACATGTTGCGTTGTTTACCCTCTGAGAGACGGGAGGTGGAGATAACCGGTAACTCCCCCTCAATCAAGAATGTGATGTGAAGAAGTGAATGAATCAGAGTTCAGGAAAAAACAAACTGAAATCTGTTAAATCAGCTGAGACTCACTGAAAACTCCCTCGTTACCGGGGGAATGCATCAGATCCAATTATCCTTCCATCTACACTGCTGAGGACTGTTCTGCTGAATGCTAAACATTTAGACAGACACTCAACATCAGAGCGTGTGCACACATGCACATCGAGTCCCACGGCCCCCCCCCCCTCAAAACCATCAGGAAATCCCACCGCAATAAATGAAGACTTCAGCACATCACTTGTGTGAAAGTGTGGCACAAACAGGGGAGATGCAATCAGTGACGCTGGTGTCACACTCGGAGCAGAGTTCACTAAGATCCCTGCAAACAAAGAGCTGTTCCCTTGCTCCTTAATGACACGGATTATATGTCCCAGTATTGTGTGCACATTCTCTGTCAGAGGGGATTCACGGCAAGAAAAGGAAAAAGTCTGCAGGTGTGTGCTTGTGTGTTCTTACCTTTGCAGGTTCGCTTGTCAGGCTGCAGCTTCATGAGGTGAGGGCAGGCACAGGAGAAGGTCTGGTTGAAGTTGATGAGACAGAGGTGGGAGCACGGGCCTTTGCCATCACTGGTGGCACATGGGTCGGGAGCTAAAAGAGAGAGAGAAAAGAAATATTAAATAAAAAGTGAGAAAGATGAGTAAGATGTGTAAACCTGCTGAGGAGGTGTCTCAATTTAGGGGCTGCATCTTCCAGAAGCTGCATTTGAGGACTGGACCCTAACCCCCTAATTTCCTTGTTTTTGTCCTTATTTTGCAGACTGCATTGGATATGATCTTCTCAAAAATGTAGAAAAAAGCATGAAAGTAACATATACATGTCGTAACAGGCTAAGCTAACAGTTTTGCGGTTGAGATGCGGTTTCCAGAGTATCACAGTCCAAAGTTATTTTCTCATTTTCCAGAGTGTAATGGACCCACAAGGAAAGCGAGGGTGCAAAACCTGTCAACGCCGCTTGTTGCCTCGTCACTGTCATGGACACTGGTTGCAGCTGTCAATCAAGCATTCCGTGAGATCCCTCTTCCCTGCCTCCAATTACAGGACCCAGTGCCTCTCTGCCGCCCACACACCCCTGGGACCCCCACAGGCCATCGGCTACTAAACATCAAGGTGACAGCTCAATGTGACAGAACACTGCAAAACAGTTCCAACGAGTCCGACTGCCATTTTGTCAATCATTGTATGTCTGTGAGATCAACGCATGACATTTAAGTCACAGGGGGAGGGGTTTTATTCCCCGCCCAGCTGGTGGGAAATACCAAACAGTGAGGTGACTTTGAGCGAGGCAGCGGGAGGTGTCCAGATTGTTCCCGGTGCGAGGAGACAACGCACCTCACAGCTCTGAAAAGGTCAGATGTCTACGGGGGAATAGGAGCTGAGAGACAACATGGTCGGCAATTAACCGCGAGCTTGTCACCACTCGCCTCTGAGTTAGAGTCCAAATTAGTCGGCTGTGCTGACAAGCAGGGGGAGTCAATCTTCTTTATGAGCATTTGATTCTGCCGTGCGACATACCATAGGGTTGTCTGGACGGGTGATAGACCTGCAGGTCAAAGGGCTGTGTGTTGGTGCGCTGGACGACAGTGACGTTGTGTCCCGTCCATTTGTTGGCTTTGGCCAAAGTGTTGGTCCTCCAGTCGGTCCAGTAGACCTCGCCGCCGTACATGGTCACCGCAAACGGGTGGGACAGATATTCGTGACCTCGCAGCACTTCAATCAGCCCAGAACCGTCGTACTTGGCGGAGTAGATGGCGTCTGACCTGGATGAGAGTAAAAGGCAGAGGTGTTCGCTTTACATAACGGGGGTACCACGTGCATCGGCTTCAGGTATGTGCATGTTGTTCATGTTACTAGATGTGTCAGTACTGTGTGTTGGTAGTTTTACATAAGCATACCACCTCTGCATGTTTATCAAAACAATTACATAATAACAAGAAATGGGGGGGGAAAACAACGAGTGAGTGATGCAATCAGTGAGTGGGTGGCTGCAGCGCGATGAGAGCGCTCTGCATATTCAGAGAGGAGAAGCAAGTGGTACCTGGCATCAATCCAGACAATGCGTCTTTCCATGTAGTCCACAGTGAGTCCGTTGGGCCAGCCGCCACTGCCTGTTTCCTTGTGGATGGTGCGTCTGCCTTCACCGCTCATAGATGCGGCCTCAATCCTGGGCAGACTGGCATCCCAGTCAGTCCAGAACAGAATACTGTAGACAGATGGTTAAATTCATAAATTGATTTAATATATGCATACTGTTGCCTACAAGCCACTTTGAAATGAGCACAGTACTCTTACCCATCACGGGGGTCTAGGGCAATAGCCCGGGGATGCTCCACCTCCCCAGCCAGCAGGGTAGTTCTCATGGTCCCGTCCAGTTTGGCCACCTCAATCTGATCCAGATTGCTCTCCACCCAGTAGATGTTTCCTGCGATCCAGTCCACGGCCAGGCCCTCGGGAGTAGCCAGTCCGTACTGGATCACCACCTCAAAGCTGGTCAGAGCTGAACCGAACATAACACAGAGGAAATGGGATTTTGATGCATTTCACAGTAGAAAAAAAAGCAGCTGTAAGACTCCTCATTTGGTTTAATAGCTTGGCTCATGTAACACTCCCCAGGTTGAGCAGATCTCAAGCCAGCACATATGGTTCAGTGTAATAAAAAAAAAAAATCACTACAACACTGAACTGTTTAGAATTCTTTTCTCCTATGGAATCCGTCAGTGAACGACATGCACTGCTGCCGCGTCTGTCAGTGTGACTTCAACCAAACCCACTGCCCCACTTCTAAGACCTCTCGCTTTTTTATTATTTCCCAGAAACCACTGGCTCTCACGTTAACCAAAGTGCAAAACCAAAATGTGTGATCATCTCTGGCTGAAGGAGATCGGACAAGTTTTTCACAAGTCCTTCCAGTAGTAATTAGAGGGAGAGGGATGGGTCTACTTCAGTTCTCTTAAAGGAATGCTGGAGTTGGACGGGCTTCCTGAGAGGATGTGTGGGTTTTGGGCATCTTTATTAAGCAGTTGGCACTAACCGGTGAATGCCAATAACATTGGAGATGCTGAATTTGCTTCGATAACAAGCAACAGGAGCTAATGCACGAGTTATTCACAATGTCTCCGCTCAGAAGCCCTGTTTTAATGGTGAAGTTGGAGGGCTGGGAACGGGAACTACAGCGTGTTGTGCCTCCTACGCTGCATCAGTGTTCTGGCTGCAGTCACGCACAGCGAGTACTGAGATAAATGGGAAGAGACAAAGCCTTCCGTGTGCCCCCTAAGTGCTGTGCTGGGAACACAACCTTGATTGGCAAAGAGACCTGGGGTTTTGGAGCAGGAAAGGGCCGACAATGACCTGGGAGATTTATTCAGGGTCACGAACCGCCGCTGCTGACCACAGACTCTTTCTGGCTCAGAGAAATTACAGAGTGTACTCGCTCAGTGGAAGTTCATTTCTCAGAAATGCACAGTTAAAAGCACAAACATGATTTGCTATCTCATAAAGAACAATCCCCTCCACTGTTTTTATTTTCGCTCACAAAAGGAAGACGCTGAAAAACGATCTCATTACAATGTAAATTACACCGTTCTGAGTGGCCGTTCATCCCACTATCCCCATTGATCTTTCACCGTAACCTAAAATTACAGAGAGCTGCGGCTGGGCTGCATGCCTCACCTCCATTGTCTGACAGTTTCCCACGGTAGATTTTGTCCTCCACCACATCAGTCCAGTACAGGGTGCTCTGGTTCAGGTGAAAGTCCAGGGCGATGGTGTTCCTCAGGGCTGGTACCAGCACACTGAACTCCCCCTTGTGAAGCTCAATCCTTCTGATCTCGTGGCGGTTGGAGAAGATGATGAAGGGCTTGAACGGATCTGAAGGCAGAGGAGTAAAACTCAGAAGAGGGAAAGCAGCGCAACAAAGTGAATCTCATCTCCGAGTCCAGATGAAAAACAAATTCAACCTTTTTGGTGTCGGGTTAAAATCCAATCAAAGGAATTGAACTAGAGAAAAATACCTTCAAAAACCATGATCCACTAAATTATGAAGGACAAAAAAATGACATTTATAAAAGAATAAATAAATAATGTTTAAGGTAAAAGGGGCTATTTCTGTATTTGTTCATTTATACATTTATTTATTTCTGTATTTCTGTCTCCATATGTCAATCAGGTAGGCGGGCTTAACTCAGTCTGAAGCCTGATTGGTTATATTGCTGCACATGTAGAAATAAATGAATATTTAGGAATGAATAAATAAATAAATGTAGGAAAACAGCATTTTTCATTGCAAATTAAATATATTTATACATATATAGCTGAAACCTCGGAAAGTCTTTCCTCACCAGTGCTTTTGCAGCTCTCCATGTCAGCCTCCAGTTCCCAGCCCTCGTAGCAGGAACACTTGACGCTGGATTTCTCCTGCTCGCACTTCTGGCTGCACTTGAGGTGTTTGGCGCAGAAGCTCTGAATCTGGCAGGTCTTGTTGTCGGCTCCCAGCTCCATACCCAGGGGGCAGGAGCACATGAAGCCTTCCCCGGGAATGATGCTGCAGTTGTGGCTGCAACCACCGTTGTCCAACGAACACAAATCTGCAGGCAGGAAACAGATGACAGAGCTGGAGAGCATCCAAGACAGAAGGTCTGTGTGCGGTGTGTGCAGTGTTTGTGGTGTTTTTGAATATCACAGGACAAAATAACAGGGTATTGAACACATCTCCGTGTTGTGCTCGATGTACAGAAATGTTTCTGTGTGTAAAGAGTGTTTTACCACAAAGCTTCTCGTCAGATCCATCCGGACAATCGTCGGTGCCGTCACACAGCTTCTCGGCGGGCAGACAGATGGAATCGTTGGTAGCACACATGTGGTGAGACAACTTGCACACCAACGCCTCGCAGTTGTCCTCATCTGAGTTGTCCTCACAGTCGCTGTCGCCGTCACACACCCAGGCCTTGCTAATGCAGCGAGCTGACAACGCCAGGAAATGTCAACTTTCAGATTTTGTTGTTTTCCATATTTTAATCTTAATATATTCATAGAAATCGGTTTTAATAGGTTTCAGGGCTCTATAACATCAGAGTGAAGCTTAAGTTTGGAACTAAAATCAATTCATTTCTATAAAAATGACCACAATCAGCAGATTCGCTCAGGAAGGAAAAAAAGTGACACGAAAATCGGAGCCGTTAAAAAATCATAAACCATCATGACAGTGCTGACATTTGAGTCTAGAATGGAGGAAGCTTGTAACATAAAATTTTATAAGTACTCCTGTTCGCCAAATGAGACGCAATGGTAATAACTTTCCTCTTTGTATCCAGTTTGCCGCAAAGAGCAGCCACTGCATGACGCACATGAGATAAATTTCCCACTGACGCTTTGCGGTGTGACTGACCATTAACTCCTTTAGTAATCTGTCACAATTAGAGGAGGATATAAGTTTTAGAAATAAGAAAGCTTCAACACTCTTAACTAACCTCTAGTACGTCACACAGTTTAAATCATCCTTACCAGAGTCCCTGCAGCTGAACTTGACCGCAGGGTCACACATGTGGGTGACCCCCTCACAGTTGTTCTCATCACTGAGGTCCATGCAGTCTGTGTCGCCATCACAGCGCCAACGCATGGGAATGCAGAGACTGTCCAGCCGACACTGGAACTCGTCTACGTGGCAGCCGCCCGGAGGACGAGTCGCTGCAGAGAAAAACCAAAACAAAGACAATGAGTGAAAGTGAGAAAAAAAAAAAAAGAGTGTGCAGTTAAGCCGATTTCTAAGAAGTAACAAAATACCATTATAAATCCACAACTGAAAAATAACCAGCGTGGAGTCACAGCCAGCAGACAACACTGACACACAGACCACACACACACACACAGACCACACACACACACACACACACACACACACACACACACACACACACACACACACACACACACACACACACACACACACACACACACACACACACACACACACACACACACACACACACACACACACACACACACACACACACATTGCCAAAACTGAGAAGACGAAGAATAGGCCATTCCAGACATTAATTAATGTGTAGGTTTGCTGGAAACAACCTGACGCTGAGCCAAGTTAAACAACAATGATGCACACAGCTCACTGACTGATGTCAGAGGCAGATTAAAGGCCCCACTGAGGAGGTGGCACAATGACATCCCCTCATGGCAAAGGTCAGCGCTTGGCACGGCTACAGCAGGAAATGGACCGGGGACCTTTCAGCAGAGAACACAATATACAGGAGGGGAAGGTGATAGTATTGCTTTTTTATTTCAGCTAATGACTTCCAGACGGCCGGCTGAGAGAGCTCACAAACGCGCGCACACACACACACACACACACACAAAGCACAGCTTGCTTATTAAACCAACAGGTCAGGCTGTGCCCAGTATTTGCATGCTGAGGCTTGACAGCAGTTGGCTGCGGTTCTGCATGGATCAAACAGGACATACAGCACGGACAGCGTACAGGAGCGTATGCTTTCAGGCAGACCAACAGCTGAGGAAAGAGCAGAACACTGAGATACGGCAGTGTCATAGTCACCATCACAAAGAGCGGTTAACCACCAGTCAACGTTCTGCTCCGGACATGTAAATTCATGTCGTTTGCAGCAGAGTCAAAACATGTGTGCCTTGAAAGAGTTTAATTGTTATCTAACCACAAAACATAATCGCATCCTGAACAGTGCCACAGAGAGGATTCTCTGTAAATGATAAGTGGAAGCCCGGAACAGGCCGGGGCATGCAGAGCAGAGGAAATGGGATCAACTGCAACATGTACAGTAAACAACGTGAGAGACAGTGCATGATGTGGTGAGAGCTCGACGAGGCTGAGGACGAAAACATTTGCAACACTGAGATAGAGGAGACCACAGCTGAGAGCAGTTTGGTGTACACAGTATAGTCGCCTACCCTGGTTGGTACAGTTGGCGTGAGTCTCGTCACTGTAGTCTCCACAGTCGTTGTCGCCGTCGCAGGTCCAGTATTCTGGGATGCAGCGACCACTGTTACATTTGAACTGGACGCTGGAGCAGGAGTGGCTGCAGCCTGCTTCGTCGCTGTTGTCTCCACAGTCGTTGTCTGTGCACAAGCAGTCACACGAGATTTCATTGTCAGCTGCTGGGTTGTTTGAAAGTACAGCTGCATGAAAAACAAAAGTGGACGATGCTCACCGTTGTCACAGCGCCAGTTGATGTTGATGCAGCGGCCGTTGGCACAGGTGAACTGCGTCAGAGGGAAGCAGGTTGGGTATGCTGGGAAGAGGGAGGAGAAGAAAAAAAAAAATCGTAAGCATGTTTGTCATCTTTGCAAATCATGCAAAATCAACAGTATGACGGTGCAGTAAAGACTCACCACAGGAGTCGGGTTCGTCTGAGCGATCTCCACAGTCGTCATCCAGGTCACATGTCCAGGAGACGGGGATGCAGCGCCCGCTGGCACAGGCGTACTGGTTTGGTGGGCATGTACGAGCTGGCAGGGGAACAATGCATAAAACAGTCAAGTCCTCTTTCCTTTTGTAATATCCCAACATTTCTCAGCATTATGCATCACTCAACATTTCAGCGTGCATTAAGTGATGACTGTTAAAGAAAACATCTTTAAAAGACCTAACGGAGGAGGGCTTAACTTAATTTCCCGTAATCGATTGCTACAAAAAGTGATTAACAATCATGGAAGCTCTTAATTGAGTTAAAGACAATGTGTAATCTCCTTCAATTTATGTGGGACACTGACACAGCTCTTATGAAAAGCAACAAATTGTATTGGCCAAGAGCCACCACTGCATCTCAGGAAGAAACAAAAATCCACCACTGAATACTGATATATTTGTTAATTCTGCAGTCACAACCCCACGTGATTCTCTTTGTTTCATTGCTTCGAGTTGCAGATCATGATTCCATACACATTGCACAGGATGTTCATTTGCAGCATATTAAAAGATGAGAAGAACTCACATGATCTTTCAGTAACAGGAGACATTATATAACTTTATACGCACCAGAACAGGTGGTGTTGGACTCATCTTCATCGTTGCCGCAGTCATTGTCGCCGTCACAGAGCCATCGCAGGGGGATACAGCGGTTGTTCTGGCATTTGAATCGGTCAGCTGGGCACGTGTGCTGGTCTGGGAGGGAGAAGACAAAACGGAAAATGTCTGATAAATAACCCTATAACTCTCCAAGTGTTTCACTTTAAGAATATCCAAGACCAATACGAGTCCCTGTTTCTCACAATCGCCTGATGAGGAGAAAGCTGGCCAGTGAAATTACAGCCCCATTACACAGCATGGAAACAGACAATCTTGGAAACTATAGTTTGCGTTCTGCCCGTTCACATTAACTAAAACCTTTTAACTGAATTTTTGTTTATCCGTGTGTTGCTGCGTAACCAATGACGACAATGACGTGGCGCGCTTACGGCACAGCTCAGGGGCCTCGTCGCTGTTGTCCAGACAATCGTTGTCGCCGTCACACTTCCAGCGCTCTTGGATGCAGCGGTTGTTCTTGCAGGCGAACTCCCCGGGCTGGCACTGCGGCGGGGGCACGTAGGAGGGGTTGGCTGGAGATGAGATCAGGGTTAGAAGCAGAAACAGATGGGCCACTGAGACAAGAGCAAATCTATATCGTGCTTAGGTCAGCTTTTGTCTCTCTTTTAAAGTTGCACAAATATCGGTGGAGGTTGTTCAAAAAAAAAAAAAAAAAAGATTTAGAGAAGAGGAGCACACAGAACATTGCAAAAGTACAAGCGAGAATCCTTTACCAGCCTCAACGCCTGCTGAGTAATGGATTTTCCATGACCTTCCACAGTGAGCTTTAAAACCCCTCGACTAGTAAAGCAGCTAAGTACCTTTGCAGGTGACATTATTGACATCCAGGATTTGATCGTCAGCACAGCCGCAGGACCGGCCGTCAGGGATAGCGAGGCACAGGCTGCTGCAGCCGCCATTGTTCACTCGACATGCGTTGGAGCCTTCACACAAAGACAAACCAAGGACACCGACTGAATACAGCAACCACAATACACTCATCACTGTTTTTAAATGTAATGTCATTATTTCATTCTAAGCTAGAATGAAGGGACATATTACCTTGCTGCTGGTGTGCATCGTACACTCTGATCTCGAAGATGGGTGGCCTCTCATTGCGGAGTAGGGTGACTGTCTTAGTGGCCTGGTCCAATTTATAGATGCTGCCTCCTCGATACTCATTCCAGAAGAGGAATTGTTTATAATGACACAGGCCGAAGGCGTGGTTCAGCTCTTGGCCCTCATACACCACCTGAGGCAACAGAGTATTCCGCATTTTTAAAATCATTAAATTAATAATTTTCAAAATAATATGGGCCATGCCGAAGAAATTCATTCTGAGATTTTGAGGGGGAAAAAAGCAATACTCTGATAATAATATCATAATATTACAAGAAAAAGAGAACTTTTAGGAGATTAAAGAATAGAGTAAAAATATAACAACAATTAAGTCATTATTAAGTCAATATTTTGAGAATAAAATTGAAATCTTACAAGAATAAAGTCATAACATTATGAGAAAATTAAAAAAAAATACGTTTACGACCATATTCTTATAATATTGTGACTTTATTCTCGAAGTCTCATACCTTTTCTTCAACATGGCCCTAATACTCTGTTGTACTAATCAGCTGTAAACACACTTAAATCTATTCAAATTCCCTGAGCATCACCAACCTTTCGCTCTGTGGTGTTGAGGTAAACCAACTCAATGCGGTCGTAGTAAGCATCTACCCAGTACAGGATGCCCTGGGGAATGTCCAGACTCAAGCCGTTGGGCCACAGCACCGTCTTGCTGGTCAGGAACACTTGGTGATGTGACCCATCCATCCAAGCCTTCTTGATCTTGCCTCTGTTGCTCTCCGTGGGGTCCTCCTCCCAGTCCGTCCAGTACATCCATCTGGGAGATAAGACGACATCACATTCAGAAGGCACGTGTGATAAGACATTTCTGTGAGAGCTCGACACGTGAAAATTAAGCTTTTAAGTGTTCCTGCTCTTTCATGGAGCAGCCTACAAAAAGAAAAACACAGAAGGTCTTTCCACAAAAAAACAATATTTTTGAAAACTCACCAGCTCCCACACACAGATGTAACCGACGGGTTCAACAAAAACCTACAGAACAGGCCGCCCACGTAGCTGCAAATAACTGAACCCAGACCTTCCCGCTAGTGAATGATGCCGCAGCCAGAAATTCTAACTGGAGTAACAACTTTTCTCATTAATGAAGAATCCATTAAAATAACAATGCCCTCCCTCTCCAGTGTCTCACCCATGCTGGGGGTCTACCACAATGGCACGAGGATGACTCATCTTTCCCTCGATGAGAGTCTTGCGGGTCTGTGAAGCTTTTTCCAGCCTGGCGACGCTGATAGTCTTCTTAGGCCCGTCGTCTGTCCAGTAGAGATTACCTCCCATCCAGTCGACCGCTATCCCCTCCACTGTGTGGATACCTGAGATAAGTAGAAGAAGCCAGTGTGAAAGAGGAAACTGTTAGCAATTCAGGATAAATGTGCAGAGAATAAAGTGGAAAAGATACAGAATAACCTGACTGAATACTTATCCTCTCCAAAGTCTTTGTAGCAGCTTGGATTTGGTTAGAAAGAAGAAATATACTCTGGATTCCTGTGCTAAGCTCTCACCTTCTTTCAGGATGGTGTCCCTCTCCGTGCCGTCTATCTTCTGTCGTCCAATTATGTAGCTGGTGGCATCAGCGAAGTAGATGTATTCACTGGCGGCGTGGAAGTCCAGAGCTCGGGGGTTCATCAGGTTCTCAATGGGGATCATGTACTCATCGGGCACCTTTGCATTCATGTCCATGCCCCTGATGATTCCAGGACGACCCTTACCATAGACCAAGAACAACTCGTGGTCTGGTTCTGGGTTAGGGGAGGAGGAAAAGGAAAACATTCTCAGTGATGCTGCTTTTTCAGTTTTTCCCATTAAAATAATAACACAAATTCAAATAATGAATTTGATCATGAGCATAACGTGTCTCCTTTAATTTCTTAATCGTTCTTCCATCATAGCTGCTTAAGCTAATGGGGAAGGGTTCGTCTTTGCAATATCAAAAATTCCACCTCAGGCTTGATACTCACTCTTGCAGGACTTTCCATCACTGCCGAGGCTGAATCCAGAGCGACAGCGGCAGGTGCGGGTCTTGTGGCTGTTGCTCAGCAGACAGATGTCAGAGCAACCTCCAGCCTTGCCAAACTGATCCAGGGCACATGCATGGCTGCGCACTAAGGAAGGACAACAGGGCACAAAAGCAACAGTCATGCAATGGTAAGATTTGTCAGCGGACGTGAATCAGAGGTGTCAGGCAGGCAAGTTCAGATTTGAGCTGTGACGTCTTGATCGCGCACCTTGTGGTTGGCGCCTCTGGTGATACACGTGCAGCGCGGCGCCCCGGTCTACCCGCGTCACCACCTGGAAGTCGGAGCTGTTGAATCGGTTCACTCGGATCACGCTGGTCTTGGGGTTGAGGTTGCCTTCATCCGAGTTTGTCGCGTACAGATAGTTCTCAAACACAGTCAGGCCGTACAGGTGCTCAATCTGAAAAGGCAATGAGACGATTAAGCACATTAAAACGTTGTCTTGAGTTTGCCTTTGAAAATGCTGACGTTTCCAGTAGACCAGCTCATGGTGCATGACTAATAGCTTGAGTGATATCGTTTGTTGTACTTGTTGTATCATAAAAGCTGCCTGGCAAAATTCTGCATAATGAAACGTTCTTATCAAACTATTTATCAGCATCAAACAGAGACAGACTAAGCACAGACGCAGAGAGAGTGTTTTTGTAAACTTTGGCACGGGGCAGCGCGATGGCTCCTCTTCCTGTATGCTGCTAAACAGAGGTTTAACTTTTATATGGTTATATTCTGGTCAACTCTCCTCTACTGTCAGAAAGATGTATGGACTGGGATCACCCCCCCAATACACACACACACACACACACACACACACACACACACACACACACACACACACACACACACACACACACACACACACACACACACACACACACACACACACACACACACACACACACACAGCCCCTGATTTCATTAAGATCATTACTCCAGTTTGAGCCAAGCTTCCCGAGGAGGAGACTAATATGTTTAGAGAGACACTGGCCAGGAAAATCACACACTCCTCAAGTAATATCAATCAAGGCAATAAAAAGGACTTGTGCCCAGGAGAGGAGGACTCTTTGTCCAGATTCACAGGAGACAAGTGGAAAACAGCACTGCCTCCGAAGATGAGATCAAATCAATGACTTTACAGAGTCGGAAAACAGATGTTTTATGTTCTTGAAGGGAAGATTATTGCCGTTTGGTGATATGCAACCTTTCAAATGGAAGCGGAACAATTGGACATCTACAGTTTTCGGTGGAGATGTGTGGAACATTTCTTTATTCAAGAGCGTGGTCTTTCAGTGTGAGAGAAAACTATAGGGTGAGAAAGAAAGGAAGAAATGTGTACATGTATAAATTATATATATCTGGTTAGGATAGGTGCAACAACAGTAGTCTGTATGGAATTAAGTGTAGGCATGTGCAGTTTATGTGCAAACATGAGCTGTGCAACATCAGGTTGGGGTATATGTGGTGTTCAGCGTGAAATAAATATGATAGAAAGGATATGGAATATTAAGAAATGTAGGGGGGTGAGGTGTAAGTGGGTGTCGTGCCCGAGGTGTTGGCCTGATCGAGTGTTTGGATGGCCTGCAGGAAGAAGCCCTTTCCATTCTCTGTGTTGAATGTGTTGGCCACAATGGAGCGGAAGCACTTCCCTGACCGCATCAGGGAGAACAGTCCAAGAACTGAAGCTGGAGCGTAGTAATCTAAGCACAAGCAGGGTACATTTGAGTAAGAGCATTGCAAATCTGAACGTGAAATCAATAAGTCCCGCTCTCAAACTGAAAGAGCACCCTCTTGAATAAAGATAGAAAGAAAAAAAACAAAAAAAAAAACATGGAGTAGCTGACTCATATGTGCGTGACCACCAATCCAATGCCTCACAGCTCACCAGCAGGCCCTGGATGATGGTGTGTCTGTTTTTGCCCTCGTAGTCGACCACTTCGATGTAGTCCAGGTATGCGTCAGCCCAGTACACCAGCCGGTTGACCAGGTCCAGGGTGATGCCGTGTGGGAACACGATCTTGCTATCCACCAGCTTGGTGCGATTCTGGCCGTCCATGTCACAGCGCTCCACCCTCGGCGTTGACCCATAGTCTGTGAAGAACACTTTACTGTAGCAGAGGAAAGGGGAGGGAAAGGATGGAGAGGTTAAGATGAAGGCAAGGAGAGGGAAAAAAGAATTTCACTCACGAGAGAGAATTTTATACTACAAGATTTATACAGTTTAAATTCATGTAAAAACACATCTAGACATTACACAATTAACTAAAAATAAACTTGTTAAAATAGAGAAGTGATACTCTCAAAAAGAAGGAACCACAGCTAAATACCAGATTTTCAGTATCAGGAACCTGAAACACAAAGTGTTGTGGTATGTGGTACACCAGTATCTGTCTTTCTTTCCATCTGGAAGAAGTGCTTTGATTTCTGACTGCATGCTTTGTCAGCACATCGCCTGATCATAAGACAGGTTTTTCCTCTCAAGAGTTGCTAAAACAGCACTGAGGGTAACGTTAGGTCAAGAGGGACTGGAGGGAAGTACAGACCCCATGGCCGGGTCCAAAGCGATGCCTTTAGGGTTGTACAGCTCTTGGTCCAGCAGGGTCACACATGTCTGGCCGTTCTTGTTGCAGACAAACACGCGGTCATCCACGTCGTCCACGAAGTAGAAGTTTCCGGTCAGCCAGTCGATCGCCATTTGCTCGACATCTGAGCGATGCAGAGGAGCGAGGAGGAGAGCACAGAACAGAAGCATTAGAAAAACAGAGTGAGCGTGAGAGTATACAGTCAAACAAGTCTTGGTCATTTACCTAGATGACATGGCATCATTTTATGATACTATGACCTTCTGCTCACAAGTGCCCACTCTCTTGAAACACAAAATAATAGCAGGGAATTAATGAGCTTCTGTCCTTGACTCCACTTGTCTTTGATTAAGGCGAGCGGTGCATGGGGGAGGGACAGAAACACAAATGGTGACAGATAAAAAGTGAGAGGTGAAGGCCTGTCAGTGGACCTGAGCAGTAACACAGGACTCCATGTGCAGGGAGAGTCAACACTTTGTCTTTCCCTGGGTTTGTGGATACAGTGTTAAAAGGGGCTGTGAACCCTAAAGCCGAGAGACTTAAACATCACTGACTGGTCGAACACAGACATCTGTGAAAGTGAAAGTGGTGCATTGGTTAACATTAAAATCTACTCGAGTCAAGAACAATTTTCTTCTACCGATTTTTTTATTATTCGTGTTTTGGTGGTAGTGTTGGAGATCACCAACACATTGTTCCAAAATCATTAAACCCATCAGTGAACTCTTGTGCAATGCAGTTCCTGTCTCTCCGCATCTTTATTCCAGTCTTTAAACAAAGAAACATGACTCATGCATTTTAGGAGTCAACCCAAGTATCACTTAAAAAAGTGATGTAAAAGAATTGTCGCAATGCCTCTCACAAAAAGGAACTTGAAATAACGTAACCCCGGCTGCTTACTAAGCCAAACTGGAAAGAGGAAGCGCTCCGGATGGACCGAGTTATTTTAGATATATGACCAGCATTAAGAGTTGTGAAGTGCTAAGTTAGCAGTGGAAACATTTCTCACTCTCTGAGAACCTGTGGACGCTGAGGTCCCAGACCACAGGGAGACCGAGCTTGAAGGGGGGGCTTGGAGATACATACAGCCTTGTGTTTTAACAGCTGCCGCCGTGCCTCCTTTTCAAAGCAGTGCACTGTATGCACACACGCATATCACACAAGCTCACTACTCACACATGCACTATCAAAGTAACCACAGGTGTTTCTCCGGTTATTCCGAGGGACAACTTTGATGTTGAGGTACACAAGTGGGGTATCACACTTCTGCCGTCAGCCTGTCTCAAGGCTTTGACTATTCATTGGAAATAAAAAAAAAAAAAATGTCAGAAGCTGAGCCCCTGACAGTGACAGCCATGTTGCACGGAGACAGATTGTTGCACAACAGAACATAGAACATCTGGGCCCAATGCAGAAACCCTCTACCCCACCTACCGAACGCACACACAGCTTCAAAAGGCCTGCCCCACATGGGACTTGTGTTATGCTTGGTGTTTCAAAATAAGCAGTAGATTGGAAGAGAAACCATGGAGGATGGGAACGTGGCAAGAAAAACAAAAGAAATTCTGAGAGGGAAATAAATTCATATCAAGACATTCCATGTTCTGGTTCACCTCCAATGTGGAAATCATTTATTGACAGTCGTTTCACATAAAAAAAAAAAAATTGATATATGGCGAGTGAATACATGAGCTAGTAAAAACATGAAAAGGGAAGGAGTGAAAACCAGTCCAAGATGTTTCATTAACATCAGTACCAAGTTGTGACTAAGGGGGGAAGTTTGTCATGCAGCTCTGAGGGATAGTGATACTCCCATTGGTATCAGCCCTTAACCCATACGCCTCTAAAGAAATCCAGCTGGAAGCCTGGCTGCACAAGGCATTGATTAGACTCACAAAGAGAGCGGAGAGCCGCTTGTGCAATGCAGCAACTGGTGGAGCCCGTTATCCAGAGAGACAGCCAGTCTGACGACGTCGTCACACATTCGGCTCCTGGTAAGTGGACAGTTTGCTGGGAAACGGAATGAACCCACCCCTTTCTCTTCACGCCAAACAACCCCTGCCCTCACAACCTCTCTTCACTTCCTGCCCTAAACACCTACGAGCTCACGCTACACTGTGGAAACGTTTCACAAACCGACGGGGGGGGGGGGGGATCACTGGCAACAGCAAACACACATTCTACCCCAAATTACACAAGTATATATACATACAGGACCCGGCTCTGTTTGCATGCGTTTGCATACTTTGCAAGTATTCTTATGTTTACCTGTTAGAGCAAAGCAAAAAAGCATCATCAGGCAGTTTCTTTAATTCTCCCTCTGCCATGAAGATCCTCTTAATCTGAGGAAACCTCTTTGACCTCTCGGGAGCTCAGGTTGGAAGTTTAGCGGTTATGATTTCCCGTAAGGATCTGACACGTGGCCTCAGTAGAAGAGGCAGTAATTTAGGTAATTTAACGATAAACGTCGGGCAATTTTTAAATCCCCTTCGGCTGCAGTAAGTGAAAAAGCGAGGTTATTGGGTGGAGAAAATAAAATGGTGGATAGAACAAAACAGGTCCTTTGGGTCAAATAGACTGTTTGGATTCAAGAAAGAGCAGCTTTAGATGTACACATACAGCTACTTAAATCAGTATTACATGAAAACTACTAAACAGATCTCCACAAATTTGGTGGAAGGTTGAAGGGAATTTCGAATTTTGATTCAATTTCGATCCGGATCAGGGGGCGGATCCAGGGTTATTTTCCTGTTTTCTTAAACATTGCAAGATATGGTGTTTTTTGATGTTTTTACCATTTTTTCCAGGGAGTAATACATGGATCTAAATGAAACATATTAAGCATTAACTGTTGGTGTTTCATCTGAGGTGTGTGCTCTACTGGGGGAAATTCTAGTTTGCAATGAGAAAGAGAGACAGAAAGCCCTGGGCATTTTTGCTCCATGAAAAAATAAGTTAATGTATTCTGGGTGAAGGAAAAGGTGCCAGTGGGATATGGGGAGAAGTGCTGGTCCCTGCTGTGGAGTTCTGCTCAGAGGGTGGAGAGGGAGGGATGAGTAGGATCTGCTCCCCTTTTATCTTCCCAGTCGGGAAATGGCACATGCAAACATAGCAGGGCCACATCTGCAGCCCTCGTCTACTTATCTGCCCTCCTCTCTCTCGGGCTCCCACAAGCTATAAATCACCCGGTTTGTGAGAAGCCTGCAGCAAACCCCCCTCGCCTCCACACTTTCATCAATATCCATCTTACGCCAAACCGCAGGTCTGCCCATCACACTTTTAGGGAGTGCACCTGAACCCTGCTGGTTATAAAACAGAGAATAGAACTGACACACACCACATGTTGGTACATTCATTATCAGATTATTGTACAACGCAGAATTCACACAGGTCAAGGTTAACTAACATTTAAAAAAAACCACAAGGGAAACTATAAATTTGACTAACAGCCTTGACTGGGCTCAGCTCCACCAAAGTAAGCGAGGTCGTTTGCTCTCTTATCGCAGCTAAAAGCCCAAAGTGACGAAACGTCGAAAAATGTGGAGTCACTGCCAAAATGCAGAGAGCCTCTTGTCCGTTTGCTCCCTGAGTGACTTAGCAGAGCTGAAACCCCCCCCCCCCAACTGACCCCAGCGCACTCGAACAGTCGGGGTTCCAACAGTTCCGGGCCACCTCACCTGAAATGAGCACGTCAACACCCTTCAAAGCGAACACACTGAAATCAAACAGCAATCAAACAGCATGTGCAATGTACTTAATACGTCAAGATCTAATTATAGACGCTGCAAAACTAATTCAACAGAAAGTCATTTACCTGATTGTCTTATTCTAAACTAATCAGATATCAGCATTTGATTATACTAAATCAGAAATGTTCAAATCAGAGGAAGACCCATGGAAAAAGTAAGAAATACAATAATCCACTGCAGCAACTGAGGGTGATGAAAATAAATAAATGTATTGATTTTAACTGCTGTCTCTTATTTGACTCAAATGCACAAGGATCCAGTGGAAGCATTTCATATTCTAAGGAGAACACAAACACAAAATCTCAATGTGTCACTATGTAATGAATCCATGAGTTAAAAGGTATTTGGGTCGTGTGTGTGTGTGTGTGTGTGTGTGTGTGTGTGTGTGTGTGTGTGTGTGTGTTTGTCTGAGCCCCAGCTATGAGCATGTTTAAGTGACCTGACTGGACAGGACCTGAGCCGGCCAGAGGAATGTAGAGGCTGTTCAGGCTGACATAACCCAACCGAGGAATGTAAATACCATCTGCATGACCACTCGCGCACACGCACGCACGCACACGCACACACACATCTCCACGATACAGAAAATCACTACCTTCTTTCTCTCCCTCTCATTTTATCTGTCCCCTGTGTCTTTTACTTGACTGTCCCCCCCCCCCCCTCCCCTCGCCCCCATTCACCCATCAGAACACTTAACAGAGCGGGGACTGAAAAAAGCCACAGAAGCACACCAACACAATCGGGGTGAGATGGGATGTGGTCAGCTCATGAGAGAGAAGTGAATCAACTGGAAAAAAAACAAAAAAACATTTTAGGAAGCTGGGGTTCACTGAGCCCCGTAGCCTCGGCTCAGCCCCGGCTGTCAGAGGTGGCAGCAGTTACACAAGCTTCATTCGAAGCGGATATGAGCCGAGGTACTTCTAACCGTGTCGCGGGTTTTCCTGAGCCACCTTTCAGAGTCTGCACACCCAACGTCTTCACTTGTTTTCTTCACGTCTACTGTTCCATGCCCGGGGCTAATTCTCTAGGGAACCTTTCCCACACGCACCCACGTATGAGCAACGGCTCAAACCCACAGCCTGGCTTTTATATTTTGTCTACACCTCTGCACCCCCCCTTTCTCAGAGAGTAACGACTTTGTCAGCCAGGCAAATAAAAACAAAACCTTGTCTCTCATAATCAGAGATCTCAGCATTACATGAGAAAAGCCTGATGGGAGTTGGGATGCATCCGATGACTAAGGATGGGTCTGAATACATAAAATGTAGTCCATTATAAATACAAAATACATAACAAATTTAGTTAATAGCCAGATAATCCATTGGATTACATAAAAGTTTGATCTCATCGGATAATTTTTGGATTACTTTTGAATTCGTTTTTTACCTAATACTAAAGAAATGGACGTCACAAACAATTTTGAGAACTACTATATTATATATGTATTGGTTACAATGAGTAAAGTTTAATATTTTTAAAATAGCTATATTTTAAAAGACACAATCAAAATTAAACATGTAGTCCTCCACAATATAACCATTATCTATTTTTATACAAAATATGATCTAGGCTGATGAGAATGGCTTATTTTGAGTAATGTGATCATGAATTCTCTTTTACATGAAAGCCGTTAAGCTACAGCATCTTGATCGCCACGAAGACATGAACCAAACCAAAAAGTCAAAATGGCTTCTGTCAATGCAGGTAGTTCTGTCATGTCCACGTGGTCAGTTTGGTTTTAATGAGTTATTTGATATAAAAACAACATCATGATTGACAGTTGAGATTGACATGCATCCGACAAGAGAAGCGGAAACAGTAACTAAATCAGACGACACAGCCGATTACTGTTTACATGTCAAGAAAAGTGCAATGTAACATGTCCAGGCTTGCTGGCAGCCTTCTACACATCATATCACTGTAAGTCAGCTGCACACACACTGGCTCGATCAGATGATTTAGTGGTGTGTCACAGTCCCGCTGTTCTTCAAAGAAAAACCTTTGGAAAAATAAAGCTGGCCTCAGTATTTTGAACTGCCGCTTTAATGACGGTATCGGCATATCCTGCATTGCTTCACATCTTACATTTGCCTGAACTGGCAAATGCAAAGTTGACCATTTGATTCCTGAGGCAACGTGCGGTCACGTCCCGTAGGCTGAGCCGACAACTCATACTGATTACACGAGCGCTGCTTGTGTGCTCTTGCGCAAGGCATCGATTTTTCATTCGCTGGCAGATGACAGCTAAACCGTCATGTCCTCAGTGTACTTTTTTTAAAAGGAACACTGTGTCAGCAGAAAGTACCATTACTGGAAATGTGAGTGAGTGAGTGAGTGAGTGAGTGAGTGAGTGAGTGAGTGAGTGAGTGAGTGAGTGAGTGAGTGAGTGTACATCCATACTCGTACATTTTCATTTGAAAGCAGCATTATAAACTGAAAGCGAACTCTGTCCACATGAGCAGTTTTGCTCCGCATCAAGTAATAATCCCAGTACAGACTAATGCCTGACACGCATTACATCACATTCACTGTTGGAAGTCGAGTTGAGACTGACAGGAAGTGATAAGGAAGCCAATGTGGGCGACTGCATCATTGTTTCCAAACATCTCCATTCCTGCCCGCCCAGACTTCAATGCAGTCCTGGAGTTTTCAAACTAAAGCAACGATTCCCAAATTCTCTGTTTCAGGTGCTTGAAAGCTCAGTGATGTGTGTGGATGGAGCCTGATTGAGTGAGTGACAAAATTACACCATTGGTGAGGTCGCAGAGTGCTTGGGCTTTTCCCACTGGCCATTACTCTTTAGAAAAAATGTTGGCGTGAACGGTTACTTTGATGTTATCAGAGCGATTCATTTCTGTTAAGTATTGAAGCCCTTTAACAGTATTCAAACGCAATGTGTTAGAGGGCCTGTTTCAGGTGTTTACAGTGTTCTGCTCGCCTGTCACAGCTAAAGCGGAAACAACCAATGATGAGCCGAGTAAACACATTGTAGGATTTTATAACTGAGCTATGACCAAGACACCAACTTTATGTCAACAGTAAATAAAAAAGGAACAAGTCAAATTAGAAATTTGGCATCGCCATACGCAGAAAATCAAACTACTACTCACGGTGCAGGCTCAGGGTGATGTTAATGGTCTGGATGTTTGTGGCAGTCTTGAGGTCAGGGATGTTGGCGCACTTCAGCTGGGTGGCGGCAGGGGTGTCGCCCACATCGATCCAGCAGACAGTCTCTTCCACATAGATGAAGTCCATAGCCATGGCCTGCTTGGTGGCGATGGAGGCCAGCCGGGATGTGGAGCCGCTCAGGGAGGTGCAGCGGATGTCATGGAGGTTGGCGATCAGCAGCATGGGCAGACGATCCACTGGCTCTGAGGACGGTCGAACGACACAGTGGAGTGGAGAGGGCGAGAGGATGAGCGAGAAGAGGTACAAGAAAAGAAAGAGGTGAAGAGGAGTCATGGGTCATATATTTATCACACACCTGTAAACACATCTCACTCCAGCATAACAAGCTCGTAAAAACACTGAGGGTGTCACACCATGCAGATGTAATTATCTGATACAATACAGCAGGGAGCCACCTCCAACAGAGAAACAAATCAACTCTAATCTTTTGTGGGTTTAGTATGAGCTGCATCCGTGGTCTCTGCTGCTCTGTGTGTGTGTGTGTGTGTGTGTGTGTGTGTGTGTGTGTGTGTGTGTGTGTGTGTGTGTGTGTGTGTGTGTGTGTGTGTGTGTGTGTGTGTGTGTGTGTGTGTGTGTGTGTGTGTGTGTGTGTGTGTTTGTGAGCTCTCTCAGCCGGCCGTCTGGAAGTCATTAGCTGAAATAAAAAAGCAATACTATCACCTTCCCCTCCTGTATATTGTGTTCTCTGCTGAAAGGTCCCCGGTCCATTTCCTGCTGTAGCCGTGCCAAGTGTGTGTGTGTAGTCTCACCATTTTTGGCTTTACACGAACGGTTGTCTGGCTGCAGCAGGTAGCCCTCCACACAGCTGCAGGTGTAGGAGCCCTCAGTGTTCGTGCACGTCTGACTGCACGTCCCGTACACATTGCACTCATTGAAATCTTCAGGACAAGAAGACAATGTATTAACACACACACAGTCTGTGATGAAAAACATAGTGATTGAACTATACTTATACAGAGTTTACTGAACTGGGTGCATTTTGATTTTCTTCAGGGTAGGCAACACAAAACAATGGTTACTACCAAACCCTGGAACATGCACTGATCAAGGTTAGGAGGAGTTTGATATAAAGTCCTGCAGCGGGTCACGTAAGCCACAGAAAAGCTGTGTAACATTTACTAAATGTGGACGGGCAGCGAGTGAGAACTAAAGTTTTTATTTATTATTTTTAAATCACAAATTAAAATGTTACAGCAGTATTTTTAACATCTAAATCAGCGTTTTTGAAACCTTGTCAGCTGCAAGGATTTGCTTCATTGTCAAAGCCTATAACAACACCTTCACTTCCACTCAAATACTAGCTAATGCACATGTAGCATATGTGTTTAATCACAGGTGAATGTGGGGTCGCAAGTCGTATGTTATTGGGTCCGGGCAGGTCCGGATGTGACTTGGAGGTTATAGCAAAAATTGACCTGTGCAGGACTCTGGTTTGATGAAGAGGTTTTTTATCAACAGGCAGAAAGTCTGACTAATCAGATGATTACTTTTGGTGTTACTTGGGCCAAGCTAGAATAAATCTGCCAAGTCACCCACTCACCTTTACATGTCTTTCCATCTGCAGCGACCTCAAAGCCGTTTCTACAGTAGCACTGAGGCCCATCATGAGTCACAGCACAGTGAAACTGGCACCCATGGGAGTCACAGTCTGGTGCTCGTTCTGTGCCGGAGAAAAACACAGACAGAGGGAACGTTACATACTGAGGAGGCAAACATTGATGGGGGGTAGGTAACTTTGATTTAGAGGGCAGAGAAATCGGGATAACAATAAAGGCTCAGTGAAATCTTCTGAACTAATTGTTTCCTTGATCAGGTTTGCGCACAGATAAGCTTTCAAATGTTTATGCTAATCTTCACAGAGCCATTCTGTCATATCCTATCACATCTCCCCTGTGTGTGTGTGTGTGTGTGTGTGTGTGTGTGTGTGTGTGTGTGTGTGTGTGTGTGAGAGAGAGAGAGAGAGAGAGAAAGAGCAGATGTGTTCATCTGTGCATGTGACGGACGGGGTGATTTGAATGCACGCGCGTTAAAGGTCCTCTTATTTCCCGCCCTCAGAGGGAACTCAAGGACACACCTTTTTGGCAGGAAATGAAAGAGGGGCATCCACACATGCTCTCATCTCTCATCTCTCATCTCTCCCTCTCCCTCCCTCCCTCCCTCCCTCCCTCTCTCTATATAGGGTGTGCACGTGCATGCAGATATGTGTGTCAAGGCTCGGAGATAATTGGAGTAGAGTGTCTATCGTAGGTTGAAGTGATGTGTCAGAGAGGGGGTGGGCTCACATCAGATGTTACAAAACAAATTACATTTCACTATCAGCTTTAAACCTCCAATAAAGAGTCCTGTGACACTCTTGAGCTCAGGTTTATAAAATATTTCATTACTCAGGTCATGGGTGCTTCCACCAAAAAGAAGGGCGTGATCCACAGGCCCCCGAGTTCAATAAACAATTATGACTCTTTAACGCTCCACTGTGGTTACAGAAGTGGACTGTTATGATTTTACTACTGAAATGAGAGAACCTGGTACTATTCTGATGATGAACAGCACTCGTTTATTCAACAACATTCCCTTTGTCTCTTTGCGTCCCCGTCGCTCCCTGTCACCACGTCACACACTTCCTGCCTCACTGTCTGAAAGCCTTTATCTCAGAGTGAAGACACTGGCATGAAATATAACACGTCTGTATTCATGGCACAATCCTACAATCCAACAACTTATAGCTGCACTTTGAAGCTCCTGGACAGCTGCAACACAACAGTCCACAGTGAGCACGGCCAAAGCTGTGTCCCGACACTCACTGATCTAAAGAGTCAAACTTTACTCTAAAATTGATTGAACTGGGCGAGAAAATTTCCCATTTAGTGATGAAAGTGAGTATGACAAGACTGTGATTAAGTAAAAAGAGAAAAGAAGCTTCCACTAGGAAAATAAAATTTACTTCAGTGGCTAACAAAAAAAGAGGGGTATCGTCATGGACGCACAGTAACAAGTGATAGCATGGCTGTGAAGAGCGGAGACCGGACCAGTGAAGGGCTTATTATATAAAGCCTTTGGCACTCTGGGCCACAATGACCCTTTTGTTGTGGCCCCACTGAAAGGAAGAGTACCCCAGCAAACACTGTGGCCCATATCGAATCCATTCACCAAGCCTCAAACTGTGAGGGACCACAGGCAACCAGGGAGCTAAAACACCCACCAAACGCAACTCTGTTCAAGGTCACGTCGTCTCTGCTACGGGTGGTCAATATGAACAAAATGAAGATTGCTAAAAACACTAAAACGTTATCTCAAAGTCAACCTCTTATTATGCAAAGTATATAAATTGTAAAATTAAAAAACAATGTTTATTACGTTCTCAAAATTAATCATAACACTATAATTGTCTTCAAAGGTCAATTACTTTTGTTTTAGCATGATAAGACCTTTGTTATTTTATGGAGTGAATCCATTTGAAATGATATTGAAAGAAAACAGTGCTCAACTCTCTCGATTCACATTAAGGCTTTTTCTTGTAAAAAATAACATGTTTTGGTTTTTGCCAAAGTGAATCATTTGCTGACTCCTACCAGAGAACATTTGTGAATGGGTGGAAGCAGGGAAAGGCTACACAGGGAGTGAAGTGGCGGTAGATAATGTGAGGAGAAGAACAGAGGGCTGGAGAGGAAAGGAAAGGTAAACAGAGGTGGAAACGAGCACATAAAGGGCTTCAGGATATAGTAGTTAGAAAGTTCCAGCTCAAAGCAAACGAGAAACAGCAGCGTGACAGAAGTTTGACCAGGGGTTAATGAACGAAGCAAACAAATCACACAGTGACACACTGCAGGCCTTCAGTCCTAAACAAGCATACCAAGACCACAGATTCTAGCCTCTTTAAAAGGCAGGAATGTTACACCTTTATTCCACCTTGCCATTCAAATACAGAATAGGGAGGCGTAGTTGTTCCACCTGGCAGCAGAGAGTCATAGAGCTGACTCTATGTCTTTGTAAAGCCTAGTTTATATTTCTGTGTAGGATTAGCCTCTGCCGAGGCCTACACAAGTCGCCTACACTGTTTTGAGCATTTGTGCCCTAGTTTCATTCTGCAATCACACAACCAAGCCCGTGGCAGTGGCGTTTGCCAATTTTGACATTTTGCTACGTCATGGCGCTGATTTCGGAATGCCAGAATAATACAATCACAACTCAAGACCAATTGTTCAAAAAATAACCCTGAATGAAGGGGGTGAAATCTGCCAAAACAAATATTCTGAAAATTCAGACCGGACTTATGGTGATCGAGCTCTTTACTTTTAGATTCTAAGATTGATTTAATGTATTACTAACACACAACATGCAGACATCATGGAAAGGAAGGGTTTAGTATAAACAGGAACAAAATAAGAGACAACGATGAATGAAATATTAGAAAGAAGTCTGAGGCAGAACGAAGGAGGAAATACTCTTGGCCTCTGTCCACAACCCAGCGCTCAAGGAAATGTATGAAAGTTCAAATTTTTCCTCTGAAATCCAATCATGGGGCTGACGGGTCGGTGCAACAGGGTAGCGCAGGTTGAATGAGACGGAGACCAGTTGGTGCCAGGGTCACGGTTGTAGTTACGTAACAAACCTGTCACGACTGAATGATTTCATAAACCTCTCTCCTTTCGATCCATTCATCTATCCATCAACTGCCTTGAAGACAAATCCCCTTTCTAAGTAAAAAAGAAATCAAATAAAGCCCTGCTACATTTTCTACAACCGTAGCGACTAAACATTCACTTGTGTAAACAGGCTATTGGAGTGTGTGACAGTTTAAAAAGTGGTGATTCCCAGGACATTCCTACCTTTGTGCTCTCACTGTCTGGAAACAAGTCCACACATGCCCTTGTCCTCTACCTGCAGCTGACAGGAGCCCGTTTCCCGACATGGTTCCATCAAATTACCCAATTTCTACTTCTTAAACTTAATGGCTCATACACATACATCAAGATACTATTCTTAAAATATGGAGCATACCTATGTCCCAGTCCAGGTTGTTTCTATGGCACAAAAACCCTTTCAAACATTTTTTTATTGTATATCTGTTTCTATGCTCCCTATTTGTGTTAGTTTTGTATGGATAGCCACAGCTTTCATGATTAGTTAGTATTCTAGCTTAGCATAATATTCAATATTAATTAAATAAATTTAGCAGATTAACATGCTCAATAGAACTGAATCACACAGAACACTCAGACAATACAGCCGTTTCATTCTATGAACCTGCTTTGTCCTGATATGGTTTCCTGGTGCACACCATCACATATAATACTACTTAGTTGTAAATGTTGCATTACTGCAAAGTGAAAGTCAGCACTGTTGGGTAAGGTAATTTAGAGATGGAGGTGATAACGGTGTGTATACGCAGGCATGTGCAGTGTATTTACTCAAGGTTGTTTGCAGGCTGCATAGTCAGAGGGGGCAAAGTTAACATTTGCAAACACAAAAAGGGCAGCGGCTTGAGTAATGAGCAAACAGTAGCTATCGTAGTGCCAAACAATGGCAGCACGCTGCCCCAGACACGTAGATCTAAACTTACAAAATACACACAGTGTGGCAACCAACCCTCCCAAACATGTGACTGAGTAACTTGCCTTTATGAGAATTTACAAAGCTACTGTCGATGTGCACACAGTGATTGGTAAAGAGTGGCAATAAAACAGGTCTTATCATGGAAGACAACTCTAACTGGAGCCCATAAACTAATCTCAGTCAAGACCCACTCATGAATAAAAGATGAAACTGTGGTCTTTCCGCCAGGGAGCTTTAAGCAGCCTATGACCGATTCTTATTCCATGTTTGGTGGGACATGAAGGACAATGAAAGCCCACTGCATGCATAAGCAATAGCAGGCCATGACAATAATCAGGATTCCCTTTGGGACAGCGAAGAACAGGATAAAGGTTTCAGGAGTCTTGCTATGACCCCATTTTCTCTTCTCTATCAATCAGTCGCTTCTGAGGGAGGCAGGTCTAAGGCCTTGCCCCCCCAAGAGACACCCATCACCCCCCAAAATGGCAGCGAAAAAGGACAAATGCAGGCTGCAGATCAATGAATAGACTCAATTTTCACCCATGTGACAGAAAATCTGAATAACTGTCACTTGTCTGTAAAGAGTATATTTAGATACGGCCTTTAAAATATAGACTGGATTGTTTTTGACCAAAGGATGGCAAAGATCTGAAGGTGTTCATTGATCCACAT
Source organism: Verasper variegatus (assembly GCA_026259375.1). Taxonomy (NCBI): domain Eukaryota; kingdom Metazoa; phylum Chordata; class Actinopteri; order Pleuronectiformes; family Pleuronectidae; genus Verasper; species Verasper variegatus. The sequence continues at coordinate 14,377,182 of CM048045.1, forward strand.
TAGAACAAAATCCAAAGAATACAAATTCTAGGTTTTTTAAAACTTTTTTTAAACTTTGGCCGCTACGGGTCTCTGAATCAAAACATTTGATGACGAAGCAGCATGGCCTTATGGGAGTTGTTGTCCTCACCACCATTGCCAATGAAAATCTACCTGATCTCAGGCACAAATCATGTTCACGGATGAGGTAATGTGTTAAAGTTATATTTTACGCTACGCAGCACACGGCAATGAACAATCATGATTCATTAAAGGTCAACCAAAAAGTCAACCAAAATGAAACGTCCTGTTACTTTAAATAAAATTGTCGATATCTCTGGGTTTGAACATTGATGGAAAATATGAAAAATATGGTTTCAATAATCTAATTTTCTCCTTCACAACAAATATGTTTTTACAACCATTCAGAGACTAACACTCAAAAACTCAGAATCGAGACATCTAAGAGTCAAAAAATACAAACTGAGTGAGAGTAAACGCTGAACCTTGGACCCCTGCTATCATTCCAGCACATAAAACATCTAATCCCAAACCTTGCCACACACTATGAAAACACTGAGGAAATGTATTTAAGCCAGATAAAATTCCTGCCTGACCTACCTCGCTACACTCCCTTTTTCTAACTACTCCTGTCAACAGCTTTGGCAGAATTACTCGGACACACTGACTGACAAAGTGTGCTTTCAGACATCAGCACCCAGGTACACTTGCACAACCCGGCAGTTTGTACAAGTAAACACTAGGGAGCTTGTGAAAGGCCAGACCTTTCCCTGAAAAGAGGGGAGCTCACAAACAGCAATGCCAAAGGCTCTGGACACACTATGTTTGTGTGTGGGGTGATGGGTGTGTTTGGGAGTGTACTCGCAATAATGTGACTGTGTGAGCGTATGTTTGTGTGCGAATGTAAGTGAGCGCATGCCGGCACTACAGGCACATGAACGCGTAGGTGTGTGTGTATTTAGGTGTGTCTTGACCATCGCCTAACTGGGGACAGCTGGCCTTGTGTCCTCGGGAACAGCCGGTGCATGTTGTGACTGGATGACATCACTGCTGTGTTAGGGAAAGGCTCTTCCAACAGTGATGACCAGTGTGTGGGATGCTCACACTCATCCACTCTGTGCAACTGTCCACTTCATCTGTCCAACAGTGATCCTGCTCCTCTGGGCTTATCGCACTTAAATGTTTGGATGAAATCTCTACAACTTTCTATCTAATAACTCAACCGTGATTATATTTATGAAATATACAGGGTGGTCTAATAAGAAAGATTTACAGGGTTTCGTATTAAAGATATACAGCTGTCTATAATAAATGTAATAAATTATGACTCTTAAAAGTCTGGACCATTGTCCATTAGTTTTGGCTTCACACTGTAATTTAGGGAGCAGACTAAAAGACTTTTGTATCAGACATTGGCGTGTTGTCAATTTGGCTATTGTATTCACTAACGTTTTTGAATTAAGTGCATTAAAAAAGTAGTCTTTCCGTTTGAATGGAGAAAATAAATCTTCGTTTGTTCATTTTCTTGCCAGTGAAATATTGTCATTTCATCTTATTGTCGAGGTGAAGACTACAAGCAGTCCTGTGAGCCGCTTCTTTTTCTTCTTCTTTTGTTTTATTACCGTCTCAACTTTCTGCAATTGATCAGAAAGTCTGAACAATGCCAAAGAAATTCCACACTGCAAACTAACAAAACCATGGTTCAGTCTGATCTACACTCAGAACTCTTTTGTTTGGACCAGATTTCGGTCCATTGGTCTGGACCGGGATCCGAGGCAACTTTCACGCCTGTTACTTTGGTTTGGACTAAGCTGAATGTTCTGAAAATCTGGACCAAACAAGGTAGATGTGATTCCCCCTAAAAGTACAAGTAGCCAATTGCATCTAAAATAACTAAAAATGTACCAATACAGAAGAAGCAATACAGACGAGAAGCTTTAATATTTTGATAATTATCAGAAAAGAAGAAATGATTCAAGATTACAATGTTTGAAAAGCTGGCAGCACCAACTATTTTCTATAGTCCTGTTTTTGAATATATGATAACATGATCTCCTATTCCAGGAAAGAGATATCGATAGTGCATCACTACTGCGACCAGTATATTCAAAAAATAAAAACACACATACACTGCAACATGGGGTTTTGCTGCTGCAAACAGGCAGCGCTTCAGACAGCTTTATCTGAGCACTGCCTTGCTGAACTGCCGAATACTGAGGCAACCCTCTGAAGGCAGACACTGTTGGCTCCTTTGTTTGCTGCAACAAAGACCAACACTATGGACCCAACGTGTTCCATCTCTCATTCTTCTGTCGTCCCCAATTAACAGTAGGATGGGATTCTTCTTAAGCTGCATCTGGGCTGAATGCTCATCGTTCCCCCGGGGATTGGAGAAACATCCTCAAAGCTGAGCTGACTGATTAATTAATTACATTTTCCCCAGAAAGAGAAATTCCTTTTTAACTGCACAAGTCACAGCAGAACAGCTCATTAAAGGGATAGTTCACCGAAAAATGAAAATTCACTCATTATCTGCTCACCACTATGCCGGTGGGGGGGGTGGGTGACGGGTGACGTGTTTGAGTCCACAAAACACTTTAGGAGTGTCGGGGCCAAGGTGACCTCTTCTTCAGACGTAATAAACAGTAAAAACACAACATGCCTCCATACTGCTCGTGTGGTGTCATACAAGTGTCCACAAGCCCCGACGTTCATATTCGTCTCGAAACAAGTACATTTACACCAACTTTTTGGCCTAAAAGTCCACTACCGAAAGTGGCGAAGTTAGTGGACATTCACACCACACCTGCCCTTGGGAGAGAGTGGGCCGTGTTCCATGTGCCTGAGGGTACATGAACACACCTCCGAGGAGGATATCAGATGTCTGGGCAGTATGGCAGTATGTCATGTTGTTTCTGTTGATTTATTACATCTGAAGAAGAGGTCACACTTGACACAGGGTCACACTCCAGAAGTGTTTTGTGGACTCAAACACTTCCCCCTCCCCTCCATTGGCACAGTGGTGAGTGAACTATCTCTTTAAGAGGCCTAATACAGGTGATTATTGGATAGATATAGTTAGTTTTGAATGGGAAGACAAGGAGATGTGCAGAGCAGAGACAGAGACAACGGCCAGCACTCTTGTCTGAATATGACAGAGAAGAGACCTAACCATGCCATCTGTTTTACACGTCAAGTCATTAAATGTGTAGGCATGCTTGTGTTTGTTTATTACCTCTGCAGTGTGGCCCCTCGTCCCAGCCATCGGAGCAGTCGGGGACGCCGTCACACAGTTTGCTCAGATGGATGCACACGTCCAGGTCCAGACACCCGTGTTCATTGACAGGACACTGGTTCACTCTGTTTTGTGTGCCTGTAACATAGGAAAAACATATCTCAGGAAAAAATAGCACAAAGCAACAGGGTCAAACTCCAACAAAGTGTATGGTGAAACAATGTAAATATGTGTGCATTTGATTTTAATTCGGGTTAATAACACAATTACATACAGGACTCCTTGTGGTCAGCCATTTAACCTTTTGTTTCAGAATGTCCGCACAATTGTGTACGGACATTCTCCAGACATTCACATATGAACAACACAGATCAAAATCTTCAGGTGAGAGGTGGTGCCTGGGCAGAGCATGCAGGAGGCAGGAGGTGACGTACGAGTTCTGCTACGGATATCAAGTTTCTGTTTACAGCACATGGCACAAGTGTCCGCTCTTATCCCCAGAAGCTCTTAAATTTCGTCGTCTTTCCAAGTTGACATCTAACTTCGGCATCTTCTGAATGTTTTGGGGTTTATTCTTTCAATTTTTAAATAGTAAATGTCCGAATGAGTCTTAAAATCCATTGTTGGTTGAGCTACATGTCGTAACTTGGGCTGTTTTTCCTGTACTGAAGCCCCTACTGATGGGGGACCTCCCAGCCTAACAGAATGTGTTGCTGTATCATTGGGTTTTAAGAGCAACTGGAGCCCCCGATGAGAAAGAAGCTTCATTCCCCCCCCACATGTGGCATTGTACTACCTGCAATTACTCCAGTATCAACCATCAGGAGAGATAACAAAGTAGCTTTACCAGTCACAATACAACAGGCTGCCCGTCACACTCAGAGCCTGTAATTACCATGAGCTCTGTTTTACTTTCAGATTCATTATTCTGTTCCTCAAAACATTTCGGTAATTATTACCTTATTACCTTACTATTATCTTTAGGGGGTGATTTCTTTCAGTGTGTGCACTTTGGTGCAAATCCAACTAAAATCTGGATCTCGTGAATTTAAATGAGGTTTCATGAGGGGACTGTGGGGCCTTGGGAGAGGCACGTGTTCTCTTAATGTGGCTGATCTGTGTTTAAAACTGTAGACGACTGCAGGGAGATAAAGGGTTCTGGTAGAGTGTGACTTTTTGGCATGTGAGAAACTAAATGTTCCTGAGACAGAGAAAGAAAGAGAAATATTATAAACATACTTTTAAGTGCACACGTGCAGTTACAGTGTATGTCTTCAATATGTGGTACAGTATGGCAAGAAGCACTCTGTGCCAATTGGATCTTTTGGCATATGGTGAAGGAGAAATATTAGAAAACTCCAAAAGCAAACAAAGCCATATGGAATCTGAAGGGCTGTGGAGGACAGAGGACAGAACACGATCTCCTCTGGCCCAAAAACAGCAGAGGTTTTTTTTCCACCGGTATCAGATCAGAACACACACTGGATACAGTCTCTTCCCCGCACTGTCTCCCACTCTTTTCTTTCTTTCTTTCTTTCTCTCTCTCTCTCTCGCTCTCTCTTCTCAGCCCACACTACACAGCAAACAGTTTGCTTTGGCTTTTTTTCTTCTTCCTCCTCCAACAACCTCACTCTCCCTCTCTCTCCCTTTATCTATCTTTCCCTCGCTAACATCTGCTGACCCATTTTAGAAAAACACTAGAAGCAGAGAAAATAAAGTTCACCTTCCTTCACAGGAAACGATCTGCAGACTTTTGCAGGTTGTGCGCACGACGCCGGGTTTCTGAGGGCATGATATCTGCATATGCGCAGCCTGCGGTGTAAAACCTGTTTCAGATACCTCCTTCAGAATCTCCCAGTCACAGGGTCTTTGGTGTCTGAATATTAAGAAGCCGTCGCAGCCAAAAATGCAGTTGCTTTGACCCTTATTTCTGCTTTCATCCATCTGGAGTTTTTACTTCTCTGAACTGAGGGTCTGTGGATAGAGGGTGTCGCACTGTATCCTGTCGAGACTGTGGAGCCGGCTAAGAGAAAAATCCAACATAAATATTTTGGACTTGACATGATGTATAGTATCTAATATTTGCTTTGTCATGCACAGCTGAGATGTGGGAACTTATATCAACTAAGAAAGTAAAAAAAAAAAAAAAACGCACCTCTCAATAGCTACGACTATGTATATTCTTAATTATATGTAATCTGATGAATAAAAGCGTGGATATGCATGAAGACTTATATGATGGAAACCATTTGCCTGCATGTTAAGTAAACCACATGCATTCCCTCCGAGTCCTCTCAATCCACTCCAGGGGATTAATAACCACACATAAAGAAGATAAAATGTAACTCAGTTCAAACAAGTGCCTTAAAGTGACGAGCGCTTCCATAACAATCCACAGAGGCCTGCGTGGAAAATGTGCCACATTCGAACAGAGAATTAGCCTCTAATGCATCTGGCTTAGGGAGAGGGAGAGCAGCTCTCCCATCTGGGGGATGCTAGCATATTAGCAGCCCTCCAACAGCTTCAGCCTCTAAGCCAGCCTGATTTACATTCAATAAACAACCTGGGGATTTCTGCATGAACTGCAGTAACAGGAATAAACTGCCACGCACACTGGAAATGAAAACCTCTGCCAAGGATTTAGCATTTGTCAACGCTTTTTCCTCTAAAGGACGAGACATGGTGAATGTCGATGATTCACTGTGGCTATGACACACCAGTGTCTTCGCAACTACACGTAAGTATCTTTGACAACGAGTGACATGTTAAGGATTGAGCTGTCAGACAGATTAACTAATATAACAAACTGTGTGTGTGTCGGTTACAACGTCCCAGGAACCTCTACTTTCTCACGCATGCACACGCACACACACGCACACACACACACACACACACACACAGGTTTGCGCAGCCATCCTTATTCAGACTTTCCATTGACTTGACTCATTGTGGAAATTAGAATCAAAATCCTTTCCTTAACCATGACTTTTCCTAATTTAAACCTTAATCTGACACTTCAGATTTATGTCTAACCCTAAACTTAACAAGGACCTCAGAAATGACCAAGCTTCGGCCCCCATCAGGTCCACTGGTCCTGACAAGGTCAGTGTTTATACTGGAAAAGGTCCTAAAGATGTAAAGAAAACGAGCACCCGCAACATCAACAGCCTCTTCTCTCACACACACACACACACACACACACACACACACACACACACACACACACACACACACACACACACACACACACACACACACACACACACACACACACACACACACACACACACACACACACACACACACACACACAAACAAACACACAGTCCTTCCTGTCCACTGGCCAATCAGAGAGCAGAATAGAAGTTTTTGGAAGTACACTACACAAGCTGCAAACCACTACACAGACAGAAAGATTTGTTTGAGATCAACAACACAGTAATACCTTGGCAGGAGCTGAATATGGACCAGCAGCAAAAAAACGAAAACACGAAATACAAAAGGACAATATGGAGGATTGAATAACTTTGCAGGCAGGACAATGGAGAGGAGCCCTGTACACTCTGCTCCAGTTTGAGAAGTTATTGGTAACTTCCCAAATGTGCCCCCCCAGCCCCCTCCCTCAGTAATGTCTCGGGGAACCAGAGTGATACCGCACAAAGCTGAGAGGAGAAGAGCACAGCAGAATTTTGTTTTGTGTTTTTTCATATGCACACAAAAACACACACTACACTATTTGTATCTGTTCTATAGCTTCTGGTCTGCGTGTTGGCAATTTTGCTTCTTGATTCAGGAAACATTTCAGCGGGTGTTTCAGTTCAGGTTCGTTAACATCGGTGTGGAAACAGTTCAACTTTATCTGTAATCTTTTGGGGGGAAATCCCTCCTATGTTCATTGTCACGCATTTACAAGAAATAGGCTGTGACCACTTTTCTAAAACTACCGGTTCATTTCCAAGCTGCTGTATATAACATCCTTTCCTTTCACATATTATAGCATCGCTCTGTGACACATTGATCTTCTGTCAGCAACCAATTCCATAATTTGTTAAAACTATAGTGGGGTTTCAAACCAGATTAAACTGACTGGTTTGAAACCCCACTATAGTTTTAGTGACGGCACTGCACCTAAGAACAATGCGAGACACTCGGCAGTGACGTGGCAAAGAAAAGGGGGAAATTACAACCCTCACTCCTAATAGAGGGCAGAGTGGGGATAATTATCTTATTGCACTAAACTGGGTGATCAGCTAACAGTGGCATTAGATTATCATAACTGTGTCTTCAGAGATCTGACCCGATGAAACCTTTCTCCAGCCTGCTGTGTGATATCTCTGTCTCTCTTATGTTTCTTATATGAATCACATATTAAAGAAATGAGTGCTGGGGTTCATCATGATTAAAACATATAAACTATATGAGTCAGAATACAGTTATTAAAACTCTTATTGCAGCGTGTGCTTGGTGCAAACACATAATATTACACGTTTCCCCTGAGTATTTAGGAAATGTATCACTGCTTGTTCTCGGCTCACACATATCCTTCGCATGTTGCTTTGGGTTCGGCTACACAAGGCATCAGGAGGAGGGTCTCTCCCCAGTGTGTGCTTCCCTCCAACACCTCTCAGCACCACCATCCCCCCACTTCTCAGTTATGCAATGACCTTAAATTTGGATCCCCTGTCGATCTTTTGTCCTGAGCATAAAAGACTCCTATTCTTCCTGCTCTTTGGGTTCCATGGCAGCCCCTGACTGACTTCCATAAAGTCTGCTGTCAGCTCAAATGAATATGTTGTGTAGGGTGACAGGCCGGCCTGCCCCTACTCTCACTTTATGTACGACTTTATGAACCAGCAGCATAGAGGACTTTAGGTGTAGCACATTCTGCTGTGATCTGTGATGTGCTGGCTTTCCCACCCACGCTTATAATTCATACCACAACCTGAGTACTGAGATAACAGATTGAAACATAATGAACAGAAATGTTTGTGAATTTGACTGTATGTAGTGACTTTACAGATCATGTAGGCTTGAAACATCAAACTAGAACAATCTCTGTCCACACAAGCATTTAGTCTCTCTATCAGTTTTATTCTGGAAGAGGGTCAAGTGATAGGTGCCGGACGAATCAGCGAACGTTATGACAGAAAACACCCAATCAGCTAGCTGTTGTGAGTGTCTCCATCATCAAACGTCTTTGTTTCTCCCCTGAGTTTTCAAACTACAACGGGGGCAGCAGCGTTTCCAACCTTCTCAGTTTTAGCGGCTCTAAAACTGCGTTTTCAAACTAAATTCGAAGCTAAAGGCACCGTGACCATTTATACAAATCTGCAGCATTAGTAACTTACATTTATTTGGTCCAACTAGATCTACAGTTTTTTAACAAAGTTGTAACGTCTTACAGCCACCGATCACGCCCACAGGGGTCGAGTGTTTTACCCTCAAAAGATGGAGCTCGGGTGGAGTATCACTTAAGGCCGAATTCTTTCAGTAAAACAGCAGTAAAACTATTAAATCTGGGCACCTGCTTATTCAAACATTAAAGTCTGTTAAAGGTGTTGCCACAGTGAAACAGTGCAGTGTCTAGCAATATATCCATCTGACTTCACTGCATAAAATCCACCACAGACCATTTCCCCACAGAAAAGAGACAGCCAACAAAAAAAAACCCAAAAAGGTCACTGTCTGCAACAAGGGGAAAAAACGTGAGGCGATTACACCAGAGGAAAGACTGGAGATGAGATATAGAGGAAGAGGGATCAGACGAGACTAGCTTCTCCAGCTGCTCTGACAGACAGAGAAAGAAGACAGAGGGACACGAGACAGATTGAAAGAGGGAGAGAAGGAACCGGGGCGTGGAGGAGACAGGAGAAAAGGGGAAGTGGTGCCTGTGTGGCGTGAGAAAGCGCTGTGTTCTCTGTCTGTTGATAGGCCGGTGAGGAGGGCTCAGGGCCACAGACCAGGGGGATTTACAGGGCTTTGCTCCTTCCTCTGTGGAAGCAGTGTGTCAACCGCTGCCACTACAGACCCTCCTGCCCCTGCCTGGTGCCCCCCGCAAGTACAGCTGCATGCCTGGGCGTTGAAAGGATCGCTCCCCCTTAACTCTACTGTAAGGAGCTGTGACTATAGAAAGAGGATCAGAGCTTAACAATGCTTTTTCCATTTTCCTCCTGAGACTAAAGGAGTAATCTGCTCATTTTCTCTTACACAAAAGGCTTCTTCTGTAAGATCATCCCTTCTCCTCATCGCTCTATCCCTCTATCCCATTCCACCACCTCTGCAGACTGCTCTTCCTGGTCGTCTCGGAGAGGCTGCCGGGGCGTGACAGTCGGATTGGCCGGACAAAGGCCCGGGCTGGTGGAAAGATGGACGGATAACCTTGCTGTGTGGCCCACAGCAGCCTAGGGTAGCTGCATGGAGAAGATAACTCAATCTTCCCCTCAGACCTTCACATCCACTGACTGGATGCGTTTCATGTATTTTCACCACAGTGATGTGCCACCGCTGCTCCGTCAGACGAACTATCTGAAGCAGTTTCCAGTCTGTTAGTGCAAATAGTCCCGTTGAAGGCACATCACATGAAATCAGGAGCGGGTCCGGATTTGAGGGTTCCACATTGTTATGTTAAATACTTTTAGCCTCTTCAGCCATGGGTCCCTCACTTTCATTATGAAACTGCATTCCAGGTATATCCCCTCAAAATTACTTTTTTAGCATCAACAAGGAAAACAAATGAATTTGTGTGTGCATACATGTGTGTGTATTAGCTCTACAAGCCTATGGAGATAAGTTAAGTGACAACTTGACAGTGCGAGAGCAGGGAGCGGCTTGTGATTTGCAAGTGTTAACTGCGTTGAGTTATCAGCTCATTTTCTCCCCCTGAATGAAAGTGGATAACACTGCATGGGAATAGAAAGGCGGTGTATTTGCATGACTGAGATGCCTCTCACCCCCTGCTTGGAAGTCCTCCTGTGAAACATTTTCATGCCAAATCGGGGGTTAAAAAGTCTAACAGAGAATTAGGGGCAGGCAGTTGTCGCATGAGGTTTTTTTCGGATGTTGAAAAGGATTCCTTCGTGGCGAGGGCTTCTCATGACGGGGAAAGTGCTTTACATGCTATGGCTTACTCAAACATCTGCCCCCATTCGCTGGCTCAACCACAATAATTGAACACAGGCTCGGGTCACAGCCAGGGAGTCAGGTGGTTTTTTTTAAACAGCACTGTTCAAAAAGAACAGTGAAGTTGTGACACAGTACTTTTAATTTTAACAACAGCACCATGAAAGTACTGTTACTAAAATAGATTGGAAATTAAAGCTATGGCTGTCAGAAGTCAAAGCCCTAATGATACAGTGAGATGGAAGATTTCACTGGAAAACCGTCTCATTTATCCAGTTACTTTTATAACATGTCATGACCTCATTACAACCCCACCCCATCTCTGCACAACAAAAAAAGCCCAGAAACAAAGAGCTGAAATTCGGTTTGTTAAATTTAAACTGCATTCTGCTGCAAAAACAATGCTGAGTGACAGAGAACCTTCTATTGGGAGGTGTCTCAGTGGATTTACCTTTGTTTCTGGTACTAAACTGGAAATAAACTGGATGTATACAAAAAACAACAACAACCAAGAGGCCTTAATCCACATCTTTCTGGCCGAAAACCTCATCGGTTATATGCAGGCTTGTGTAGTGTGGGTCTGGATTTACTTCTGAGGTTTCCTTTCACACATGCACAACGCAGCAGGAGGTTCTTTGCTCAGTCGCGCTCGCAACAACACAGAAAGCGGAAGGATGTCACATTAACTCTGCTGCAGAGATCGTGTGTTTTTGTTTATAGCACATCGACATTGGCTCTTATCACCAAAAGCTCTCGTGACATCTCCGTTGGTGTCGTGTATGGCACCACATTTTTTCATGAGGAGATATTTGTTTTCTTTCTGTTTTTTTTTTAAAAACACACTCCCTTGCGGTGAATCCCACAGAGAATCTCCTGCTGTGTTCTCACATCGGCTCCTCCAGACTTTCTGCGAACTTTATACAAAGGGGACTGGCAAGAGAAAGTCCGCAGAAAGACCTCAGACATTTGCGTTCACACATACAGCCCCAGACAATGTCCAGATGATTCTGTGTCCGAAAGCAGTTTTACTGGACAACACAAACACTCTCCCTCACCACTATATCACTGCTATCTCTTTTACACCAGTTAGCAGGTAACCTATACATGGGTTTACCTTTCTGCTTTTCTATTTTCATGTTCTACGTCGCAATGATACCAGAAACCAACACTTTGGAAGGGTGAAGTACATCATAGAACAGAGGAAAGCACCTTGCAGACCAAAGACAAGGTTACAGTGGTTGCACTTTTTTTTATCTTTCACTTCAGTCCCTCTTTCTCAACAGCGGCTGAGCGATTTGTGGTCGGTTAGATTTTGAATTATACGAAGAGATAAATCGCTGGCTATTTACACGCCTATTGCCTGGAGTTCAATGCGTGTCATAAAGTTGCCCTTGAAAAGGTGCAGTGTCTGTTAGACAAAAAATGAAGAAGAAAAAAGAAATTAGCACTTCCACCCATGAATGAAACCAAGTTTCCATCATTGCCGATCGGAGCAGGAGTAAATAAAAAGAGTCAATTCAGATTGTATCCATTTCCTGCACCGAGCACCATCGTTGAGACACACAGAGCATAAACTCCTGCCCTGAGGCCCTGTTTCAACCACTTCCGGAGCCCTAAGCCTGTATGTAATTGAGGTGAAATGGTTTGTCTGAAACCAATTGAAGCCACGCAGTGAGGGGGAGCGAGTGCAGTCCCTGGGAGAGGATGACAGGGTCACACCTGCAGACAGGGGCCTGTACAGGCAGCCTGCTGATGGCTATCTGAGCGTCTACTAGGGGCAATATGAGGGAGATGCACGGGGGGGGGGGGGGGGGGGGCGTTGACTTCCCTACAGCTGGCAGCCTGCCTACACCTCCACCGTCCATTTATCATGACAATTCATGCAGATCCATGTGCGAAACACACTTCCATGGACGCAGCTCCCCATCACTCCGCTTCAGTGCTCCACTAAAAAAACAAAAGCCCACAGGCTAATGATGCTAATGCACAACACTGACCTCTCATAGCATGGTCCGCCATCTCAACTACGGCACGTCAACGCCTCATGTGATGCAATGTTACAACCCCACTACTCTGGCAGATGCCTGTCTTTAGCTGCTCAACATAATTACAGCCCAGATGAATGGTTTGGAAATGACAGGCAATTAGACCTCCAGGCAGAATGATGCTGATGAGTACACTTTCTTCCGAGGTGTAGATCAAAGATCGCCATCGGACAAAAGAACAGCCGCCAGTCTGAACGCAAGTGGATTCACGATAAACAAAAGAGGTGGCATTCACTGAAACCCACTTGAGCCTGAGGATGAGCGGAAGAATACAGGCAGATTCTGGGGTTTTTTTCCCGCAATTTTCGGATGATGAATGCATCTAATTAAGATACAAAGCTTCGTGTTGGCCACATGCGGTGCCTGCGCGGTCACAGTCTCTGATCTACAGGACGGCCAGACTGCGGGACGGAAGCAGAGCCAAGCGTCCCTAGGAGGGACAGACGGAGAACAGACAAGAAAGAAAGTAAGAGGGAAATGGGAAATCTCAGTGCGCTCTCTTTGTAAACTAAGCCTGTAGTCAGTAATTAACTTGAACTGGAGATAATGTCAAAATTATAGGAGCATGCACCACCATAACTCCCATCAACATTGACACACAAACCTAGACTGTGGTCTGGGTGCATGTTGAAACAAAAGTCTCAAGAGCAGGGACTTTTCTTGGAAATGTCTGACTTTCACGAAGTAAGTTCGAAAAGAGGCAGACTAACTTTTCAGGGGATTAAACGCAGCCAGACACCATGACACAACGGGACACCTTGAACTTTTAAAATAAGAAATCGCACACAACAAAAAATCTGGCTCGCTGTAAAATGGATCTTTGTTTGGCCTGGACCTTCCATTTCCACACCAGCTCAACTGAGAGCAGAATTGTTTACAGCACGTCTCTGGTGATGCTTTCCAGCAGGGGAGTGAGCGGGCCGATGACCTCCACACTGTTTTAGCCTATGAATGGGGAAAGCTATAGGAAGAGACTCTTCCATTCCCCTTATTCAGAGCAGGACTTTAAATAACCGTCATACTCCACCTACGCTGGCTCAGGCACATTCATTCTGTAGCTTTATCTGCAGCCCTACATTCCTCACACTGCTCACTTTTTAATGGCTGGAGGAACTGAACGACTAGGGACAGAATCACAGTCAGGCCGCCTTACATTGTGATTCTTTGAGACACCTTGGCTTTCTTTGTACTTTTGAACCTGCTAAAAACACAGTGCTGCACAGGAGGAATAAGTGCATTAATTGCAGCAACAGATATTTATTATGAATGGCTCAGACACTGACATGAATAGAGAGGGGTGCTCTCACTGAAAAGGTAAATCCACAGTCAGAGAATAGCCCATGAGACGCGGGTAATTGAGCAGAACACATCTTGATGTTCTGGTGAAACACCGCTCTCTGTCTCTACATGCAGAAGATGAATCACATCATTGTCCCGTGTCACCAAATCCCATAAGTGCAATGAAAAGAAATTCACTCCGTTCAATTGATATACGAAAAAGGGGCAGAAATCGAATGGCCGCAGCTCGCTCAAGTGAATTAATGCGGGTCGCGCTTGCATACAAATTGCTCATGCTGGCGATCGGTGACATTTCCAAAACTACAGTTCCGATCATTTATTTCCCCTCCTGGAAAAAAAACTATTTATTTTAGCTACACGTTTTTGCGTGCTTCATAAATAAAGAGTCCAGATGTTAGCAGTAAATTCTCAAAGTGAAATACGTATGAATCAATAAACATAAGAAGACAGACAAAGAGTAGACGAGAGACTTTTCTGTTCAGCTCCACCTTTGTTTTTCAGCTCTGAACCAGGAATTACTCAATACCTCAAAATCATTTCAGCCACCGGATACGGAATACAGCAAATATCTGTGCACGGGAAAACTATTTCACCACCTACAGTTAATATTTTATGAACACATTCCCCTCAGATACATCACACATTTGAATCCGTAATCCTTTGTGTTAATACTTAATTGTGTTTTCACCCAAAAATAACAGGTCTCTTGGTGCATGGTGTCGTCCGCCTGTCTCTGCGTGCCAGGCTATTGTGAGAATACTTGTGGCATGACAGATGTAAGGTGTGGCACAGGCAGACAGTAAAATCACCATTAGCGCCTGCACATAAACAGAGGGGAGGCTTTTACCAGGGAGAGTTTATGGATGGAATGGCAGGATGGGGCGGCCGGCGGAGGAGAGTGGCTGGGACAAGACTCAGAGGGACTGCACAGATCCCGCAAGAGTCCAGACAAGAGCAGACACATCCCCGAAAACACTCAGACTAAACATGGCCACATAATTAGAGCTATAATTCAGCAGAGCAGCCAGAGCACACACTGTGAGCCTGTGTCCTGCTTAGATCAGGCCATAACCCATCCTCTTCTTCAGGCCTAAATTAAACCGTCTGAACAGTGTGCCGTCGTCTCCTCCGAGGCCATTTAGAAGAAGTGAATTTGATCTTTTAAAATCACGCAGCAGCAACAACATTGTGGTGAAATGAGGTTTGACAAATACTGTTTGAATAGGTGGATTTGCAGAGTAGCAAATTAAAGGAAAAAACGGAGTAAATCCAGTGGTAATCCTCATCGCTCGGAAACCAACAGCCGGGAGGGAACATGAGGACACAAAACCTGCTGAGAGACACTTTTAGTAGCTATATTTATGTAGGCATGCTCACAGATATCTGGTGATTCGTCTGAGCCATCTGGACAGTCCTTCTCTCCATCACAGCGCCAGCCCTTGGAGATACAGGTCACCTGGTCCTTGCACACAAACTGCTTAGTGCTGCAGGTCTTGGGATGGTCGTCAGCTTTGGGGGCTGAAAAAAACAACAACAAAAAAACAGGAAAGTTGATGTGTTACTAAAAGCAGCAATAGTTGAAAATGCTTCAAAAAGAAAAATCACAAATGCAATTAGAAAGAAATGCAATGCTCCGAGCACCAAATTTGAGCAATAGCTAAATGAAAGTGGAAGTTCCATGAAAATCCACGACCCCCTCCCCCGCACAACCGTTCTCTCCTGTGCAGAATCCACGTAGGAAATTTCCAGTTTGAAGCAGCACAGATCTTAACTCAGCGGGGTAAAGCAACATGCAAGGGTCAACTCAAGTTT
Source organism: Verasper variegatus (assembly GCA_026259375.1). Lineage (NCBI taxonomy): Eukaryota > Metazoa > Chordata > Actinopteri > Pleuronectiformes > Pleuronectidae > Verasper > Verasper variegatus. The sequence continues at coordinate 14,392,692 of CM048045.1, forward strand.
ACAATGATGTTTTTGTATCAAAGGACCCACAGGCGCACTCTATTCAGGAAAAAAAAACACTCCTCTACAAGTTTACAAGCAACAGTGGTGCCTTTTAGTTCGGGTTTGTTTGTTGTTTCCCCTCTTCTTACGGACATCTCATTTCTTTTAGCTTTTTTTTTATTTATTTTTTTATTACTCCTAAGGTGTTTTTCAACTCTCACCACAGAGGCTCTTTCATGTGTCGTGGCACAGACATAACAGGGCATTCAATCTCCGTCTGGCCCATGGGAAACTGCAGAGCGCGGTAGTTCTGGGCAGTAAGTCAGCGCAGATTGTTGAGGCGTACCACAGGCGAGCAGCACCGCGGCAATGCTGACGGTCCATCAGCTGCTTGACGCTGCAGACGTGCTTTCACTCAGCCGCCTCAAGTTGAGATGTTGCCGCTCATGTACAAAGTAGTTTTACCCCTAAAACTATCTCTGTACAGACAAGTGCTCTAGCTTGTCTGTACACAACTGAAAATGCTTGTCACATGATCATTCACGTACACTGAGCATGTGCGTCGTGTGTAAACAGGAAGCAGTTTTCCTACTCTGCAGTTGGTTGCTTAGTTACAGAAAAAAACTAAGAACAAGAAAAAGTAAAAAAAAAAGTAAGAGCAGGGATTTCTTTTATTGGATGGACAATGAGGTTGGCAAAACAATCGTCTCAGTTTCTGGCCGCGCAGACTAAAAGGTGGCCCCGGAGTTGTCAATCTAAATCAGGGCCAATTGTGTTGTTCTCAATTTTAGGCAGCTGGAAACTCTGGATTAGTGTGGACACCACGCGTAAAGCTAGCAACAGTGATGTGTTACAGAAAAACACATGTTATGAGAGCTGTCTCAGGTCAGTGTCTGAGATTTGCGCTGCCACATCAACATTGAGGTGAATAAAACTGTGATATAATCTGTCACTGGACTAGCCTCATCAAACCTGAACACAAATCATAGCAGAAAACTGACTTTCTCTGGCAGAATTTACCCTTTCTAAAGAAAAGTGGAAATAGAGGCTAAGTATAAGGAGGGAAAATGCTTCCTTGTATGCGAGTGGTCAAAAAAGACAGCACTGGCCATACCAAGCAGGAGGCTGCTGTTACTGCATTGTTGTGCAGCAATGCTCTGGGAAGGACAACGCCAAAGGTCTCATTGTGATTCTCTGCAGGGACTTAGCACTCTCTCATCCTGGATGACTTGCCTCCCTACGTACTTGGCAGGCAGGGAGGTGTTTGGGGTGGGCAGTCGGGCTGTGTGGGGGTGCACCGCAAGGGGGCTGGGATGTGACTGAAATCACAAGAGAGCATGAGGCTCCTGTATCATTGCAATCACGTTGCTTCAGGCTGTCAAGACTAAAGGGTTCAGACCCTGGTCTTTTTTCCCCCCCTCCATGTGACGGTGAAGTGTACGTGTAAGTCAAACATGGAGACTTCTGAGTGTCATGTTTTTCGTAAATACAATTAGATGCTAAAGAGTTTCAGGGATCAGATCACAGCTTTCCCATTATATGTACAAGACCTTGATATTTGAGGAGATTAGGAGGAGGAGGAAACACAGGATTTTAAAATGCAGAGCTGTTGACCCGCTCTCCTATTCACACAACGCCAGGGGCAAAGCTTACAAAACTAAATTCAAGTGATGCAAGAGAACAAGATGCCAAAAGACAAAGGCCATATTAAATGTCATACGGCTGAGATGAGAGTTGGAGAGAGAGCTGTAAAAGAGTTTAGATGACGTCCACACACCCAAACACTTGTGAGTTGCCATGGTCTTTAGCCAGTTTGTTACTTCTGCCTCTTTTCATCTTGCCCCGGTGCATTTGGTATGGTGATAAATACCCTGGCTTTTCCAGCACTTATATGTTCCCATGTAATCTGCCTAAACAACCACACTGACTGGGCCCTGAGCTGAGACGAGTAAACGCACCAGAACCTGTGTGCTACGTGAAGGCATTCCCTCTGTGTCTCTGGTGCCTGTGTGAAGCAGCTGGGCTGAGCCAGTTGTTCCCTGTGAGTGGGCATAAAACTGGAAATAAAACATTGTGGTTTCTAATTTTATCATCGCTTTACACACCAGCATGAAATGACCGCAGAGGGGGGAACCTCTGAGCCTAATTGGAGGTTGTGGCTGAGGAGGGGTTAGTGACTGGGGCAAATACTGGCATCCTTCCCTCTCAGTAGTCCTCTTTCAAAGCCCACTTAAAGTATCTCAGACAGAGATGCGAATTGTTAATTCAGCCGGCAAAGTCGCTTTTCCCCCAAAGTTACTGCCAAAATGCTGACCATTTTTTGGAGGGTCCAAATCAGGCCGGGATGTTAAACCATTTGAGTCGTCTTTGCCTACAAAGGGGGTATGAAGACGGCCTTTATTTTGTGTCTTGGGATCGGCCCAGCAGCAAACACCAATCCAGTTGAATCAAGTTACATACTCCACTTACAGGAACTCCTATAAGCCCCTTGTGTTTGCCTCCAGCAGAGCTCCCTGCTGATAATGCCATCCTTACCAAAGCATTTCCTGCCACAGCTGAATGGCAACTTGATCACACTGCTGTGACTTAACGGTAGGAAATCCCATTAAGGGGACAGGAAATCACATTTTCAAAAAGACAATTATAACTTCACCTTCTGTAGTTTAAAGTTTTTTTAAACTGCGATCAGTACGGTATGATCATGAAGAAATATACCCTCTGCATTGAGATGACCTGATAAGAAACAATCATCCTGTGGGTATCTATTAGAGCAAAAAATACATCTCATTAGAGATGAAAATGAGAAAACTCACTTTCGCAGCTTCAGTTGAAACCCTCCAGAGTTTTCAATTTCACACCATTATTCAGTAAAAACAACTTTGGACGGTCTTCAGGAAAGAGAGTTTCTATTTCTGTCCAGAAATTACAGCATGTCTGAATATCTTTATTTGGCTGGTTGAAAAGAAGTAAAAGAAAAACAGCAGCCTTCCACAAAAACCAAAATGTCTATCTCTGACCCTCTGATGTAGTTACAATATGTTTCAATGTGTTTAATGCAAAATATCCTAATCGGAAAGTGATACAGTACCGACTGTACGCTCCCAAGCGTCTGAAGGCAGTGTTTGTCCAGTAGACAATGGATTAGTGTTTCTACTCAACCATTTAATTCTCTACACTCAACTGAACATCAAATTAAGTTTATTTAATGGATTACAAGCCCTTACTTGAAGGACACTGCCTTTAGATGTTGGTGTTCAAAATTAAATCTAATTCTGCTTTCCTCATTATCTTGACAAATGTTGCTGTTTGACTGATTCCACAAAAAGCTTTTCCTCTGGTTATTAAGTCCCAAAACGTAGCTTAACCCGTAGCAAGTTGCAGAAAGTATATTTTAATTTCAACAATTCAACATGTGCGTCAGTTCGTCCGAGGTGCTCCAACAGCAGAACAGGGGGCGGAGCATGACTGTGTAAGAGAAGCTAACTGACTTCTCCACGGTGTTATCGCTAAAAGATTTAAAAAAAACCTCACTACTTTATGTGACTTAACTCTGGAGTCCAAACTGAAAAATCAGTAGGAAGATATGAAAACTTTTATTTTACAGAATAAACAATGCAGAAAAAAAGTGCCTTTATGTTGTAATTTTACATGAAAAATGTTTATCTTTTTGAATTGTGTTCTAAATATTTGTTTGTATTTGGGTTTACTTTGTATTCATGGTTATTGTAAATGGCTGTAAAATGTCAGGGGTTCGATAATATTCTAGGAATTATTAACACTTTAAAAAATATATATTAGACAGCCGATATATCCGTTTTGAAAAATTGGAACCTGAACAATGCATTTGAAGAATTGATGCACTTCTACCGAACAAATATTCAAATCCTGTGTTGACATACAGACAAAGATATAAATCACTGAGTTGCTTCCTGGTATGTTAGTTGTCCAGGCTCCAGTTGGCTGACACTGTTTGACTTCGAGCATACTGCCACTTGTATGGAGCACACACTGTATTTCCTTATGCAGGGCCACTGGAGCTCTATGCTGTATAAACAGTGCACACTGAATTGCCCCTGAGCACTGTGCATGGCAAAAAGCATTAAACACGAGCGAATGAGCAAATGCAAAAATGTACAGAGAGCTGGGCTCTTATAGAAAAGTCCTTCTCTTGAGTGTCTAATAAAAGCAGTGCTCTACTTTCGAGGTCTTCCTTTCATCTGCAGGAGGAAAGTTAAGTAAAAATAATAAGTAATAAGTAAAAAACTGGCTCTCTGTGTGATGGAGCAGGAAGGGACCGTGAGTTAATGGTGTTGTGGCACCAGTTCAGCAGCCAAGCGTTGGAGGCCTCCAGACACTATCACCAGCTGGGACTACACACTGCACCCCACCCCCCACCCCCCATCCGCGAGCTGTCTTCCTCAATATGGCCATCCGTGCTCTACAAATCAACTCCAGATCCATGCAGCACATTCCAGCGCCTTCTAATTGATTTCATGTGTATGGCTTTGCCTCCAAAGAGACAATCTGTTACAAAAGGAGCAGCTCCAAGCAGCTATGCATTTCAAAAACGCCTCAAATATGTGTTGCATAGTTTAGTTTAAACACCACAGAGCACAATGATCAATCAATGAAAGCTATGCACACAGAACACAGCCTCAGCTAAAATGTTCCCCCCCAAAAATGACTTATGAAATGTAACCCTTTCTCCCTCAAGTATGCCTCCAACACTGAGAACATCTCAGTATTCAACCAACCCGATCACCTTGTGGATCATTTCTAGGCTGGGCAACAGAGCATGGATTCTATTAAATGCAGTTATAAGATAACAGTACAAATGAGGATGTGAAATGACTTGAATGAATGAATAAATAAATGGTTCTCAGTGGCCTTGCTGGGTACAAAAGCAGTGGCAGGAGAAAGTGGGAACAAGACTACGCCTGTTTCTCATCACCCACCACTTCTTCCCTTCCTGGTCCTCCATTGTGAAACTCAGGTCCTCCACAGTCTTCAGGGGAGCAGGGGAGCAGGGGGGGGGGGGGGAAGCAAACAGAATACAGCATGTAATTAGACCCCTGAGGTCAAGTTTGAAGTGATTTCTCTGTGCTCAGTTTAGCAGGATTTCAAAGCAAGAATCCATGCATCATGAGCAAAATTGAAACCAAACAAGGATTACAGGGAAGAGAACGGAGGCAACGCAAAGTCATTATTCCTTAATTTCTGTGCTGGATTAATCATTCAGAATGGAAGAGTGACTTTTTTAACCGGAAACATTTCAGATGTTAAATGTGGAGTACAAGGAGGTTAGAAAGTGCAGAACACTCCCATATGTAAAAATGGAGATAATTGTGTTTCCAATGTCAGACCGTCCCTGTTGCTGAAACCACTGAGGCTACATCCATACTGCTAGGTTTTCATTTGAAAGCTGCATTTTCCAAACTAAAACGATCTTTGTCCACGCGAGTGTTTTGGCTCTGTATCAGTTTGAATCACCGTCCACTTTAAAGCCCACCTCATGCTTCTGCTTTGAAAGTATGCCGTAGCCTGGACGTGTACCCTACGCAGTCTTACGCAATACCCTGACGTGCGCCTCCACAAATTGTAACTACGTGTTGAGGCGAAGCAGAATGCAAGAGCTGTGATTGGTCGCATTTACGGCTGACTCGCTGCCATTTTTTTATTGATTTGAAGGAATGCAGAACCATGAATTGGGCTTAAAGCAGGGCCAGCAACGTTTCCAAATTCTTAGTTTTAGTAGCTCCAAGACTCCAGAGTAGTGTGGAGGCCAGGCATATCTGAAGCAGAGTTTGTGCATTCTTTAAATGAAAATGTGGATGTAGCCTGAATGAACTTCTTCAATGATAACGCTGTGCAGCATCTACATAGAGGAAACAGCTACTGAGCTTTGTGTCAGGCCACAGCCGAGCACTTTAACCAGCTCACAGTGCGCTTAAAATGTCCTCAAGCCCTGATTCACAATTTCAAAGAGGTTGAACTTGCATTAACATCAAAAGGCTGAGTTTGAGTTGGTGCCTGCTCTTGTGCCTGAAAAAGCCTTGTTTTTGTGTCGTCGCACAACAAAAGGGTGCAGCTCTGACCTCGGAGGTAACCCGATGAGGCTCTGCAGGATGTCACAGGCCACAGCAGTAAAATGCAACGCAGTTAAAAGACATGGCACTGAGTGAGTGTGATTGATGGACATAAAGATAAATGTAAATAGGCCAGTGGTGCTGCCAGAGGAGAGAGTTGGTCTACACACCGCCGGCCGTCTCCGCATAGCACAGTTCTTTGCATCCATAGCGGAAAAGTCAACCCAGAACCGGCTGTTACAAAAACAGAATATGGGAACCACAAAATGAAGGCTGGACCACATAAATTGAGGCATTCGTTGCAGCTGAGACAACTGTAAATCCGTGGCTCGCCTCTGTCCTTCAGTTACCTCTTTACTTGGGTTGAAGGATGAAATGTTTCTGTGATTTACTATGAGGGAATCTCTATGAATAACTCATTAGATTCACTCTGAGGGAGGTAGGAGGGAGTAACGTTCCTTACTGAATAATTGCTAAGAACGACTCATAAACAATGCACCAATGAGCCATCATCCACTTCACAGATGACCTCTTTGGTCAGTGGTGAGAAATCCTACAACCTGAGTGCGTTTCATGAACGTTTCATGAATATTCTTTGGACATTCTGAAAGTGACTGATGCTTGGCACCATAATGCTAGAATGGATGATTCAGTTCTCCTAAACTCTCCATTTTATGAGCGCGAGTGCGTGTTTGCAATATAACAAATGCTTGGATAATTTGAGGCTAATCTAGCAAAGTAGTTACTTTAAAAAGTACATCATTGCATTTTTGTGAAAATAAAGTCTTTCATTGTTTATTTTCAATTTGTTTAGATACGTGTCTCACAAACTCTCGAGCAAATCAAACAAACACAAAGTAAACTTCACTACTACAGTTCCTAATAACTAACTTATGATTAGTGATGGTGTTTATTGCAGCAGGGTAATACAGCACAGGATCTCTGGATGATGTCCAGACAATATCAAGAGTTAATGTCTGAGAACTGCGAGAGAGAGGTGTCCCTCTCGCTTGCAGGGCAGCGCCAACAATTCTCTTCTACAGAAGGTAGCTGGTGTTTGTCCAAAAAGTCGACAGATTCTTTGTTAAAGTGACAACGACAGAATCTGTTTGCACCAATTTATTTTTAAAAAAAAGCTACAGCCAATAGGAATTCCCAGCTGACCAATGGTGTAATTACAGTCAGTCACGCACCACTCGCCTGACCAATACTGCAACTTGATCACAAACTCAACTCCATCATTACCTCACAGAGATTCTGGGATGTGGCTCTGGAAAAACCGCAGACTCGGCCAAAAATAATAAATTAGCACCGTTACTTTACCGTGGTACTGAAAGTATCTATGTTTGTTAAATATCCGAGAGCCATGACGGTGACTCTGAAGAGAGTAAATACCTATGACGCTGTGCAGCAATCCACGAAATTGGAATCTTATCTCCATACATTAGATCCTCCACCCTGACCAGGTGTGACAGCGACCAAGGGTCCCTGCCATCAAATCGATTCTCCAGTCAAGCGCAAAACCAGCGACATCTGCAACATCTGAGACGTACATGGGCGCGAGTGGGTAAAGGCAGAATTCTAACAGCTGTGCCAGGTATCAGGCAAACATTGCAGCCCTTTGTAAAATTTGAACAACTATGTGTACTCCCTTTTCGAAGGGCATAGAAAAACAGGTCTATTTCTCATTTACATATCTAAAACGCGTTTTGTTCATATGTGGCAAAACCTGCATCCTAAGAGACGTTGTGATATTAATGACAGGAAGCAGAAATGCATAGACAGATTTAATCGCCTGCAAAAACCCAATGAATCCTGCAAAGCAGCATTAGCACGCACTCCCACACACGCTCCCTATTTTTGTTTAAGAAGCCGCTCTGTTCCTTTTTTGGGTCTTAGAAGCTAAATAGGGTAAACAGTGATGTAGCTCGCAGAAAACACCAATTACAGCGCACCCCCCTGCCATTCACAATTACCAAACACTCTTTCATCTGCTGTCTCACGCCTTCAACGTGTGGGGAACATTCATGTTGATCTGCTTTTACATTCTAGACTCAGTTCATTGCAATGCAGCGCAGGAAGCAGAGGGAGAAAGCAGGGGATCTTTTTCTGCAGCGTCGGTCAAGCCTGTCTGCTATTATCATTTCACAAATATTTTAACTACATTGGGACCTAAATGCGAAACACCTGCACATGAGCTTTACATCAGGTTTCACAAAGCCGAGCCAAAGAATGTTTCTAAACTGGACACTTGGCCACATTTCACTTCAAATATTTGAGGTTATATTATCCTCTCCTTCTTTGTGAAAAGCCTCTGAATGGCAGAAAACCATTCAGAGGATTCTCCGTGCCATCTGATAAGCGTGTGGGCGACAGATAACCTCAGGTGTGCAGAGTTACAATAACCGCTCCCCCCCCAGTGACCTCCGCTTGGAGGAGCTGCAAAGGGCAATCCTGTTTCCATTATCTGTTGAATTTGTATGAAGGATGCTGAATTTTTCCAGCAGATGTTTCCAGTGACAGTTCTGAGGAAAACGTATAGCCAGGTCTCAATAAAAAGGTCAGGCAAACAGAGTGCCGGCTCCTCAGGAATTCAACCTCTTTAGCCTCTGACCCACATCAACAGTTTTCACAAACAGGATTTTTCTGCCTCTAAAGCTTGTTGGGATCCTGTGATTCGCAGAACATAATTCAAAACAACACATGAATCGGAAAACAAAAGAATAAATATTGGGGAAAAATTATATTGACAGCTAAAACCATGAGACACAGCAGTTACTGACATAAACAATAGTTGATTGAGTGATTGGTTGGAACTATTTTGACTAACAATTATCAATGGGTTGTGTCAGAAAAATGTCAGAAAAGAGTTCTTTTGTCTCATCAAAAAGTACATTTCCAGACAAAGGACTTTCTGTATAATAATTCCAGCTCTATAATTGATTGTATTATGCCATTCATTTAATAGTTCCAATATGCAAAATACTAGAATTCAACCCTTTGCTTGGTTATTATAAAAAACTGAATATCTTCTCGTTTTGTACCCTTGGTTGGACAATCACAATTAAATCACGTTCACTGTGTGCAGCATTTTTTGCAATATTCTTCCATTTTGTAGACCTAACACTGTAAAGATCAAAAATAAAATTCAGCAGAGCACATAAATTTGCCAACAATCCCTTTAAATTCAATCCAGCTGCAATAAATTGTACTCAGATATCAGTTCCCTGAGAAATCAGAACAAACGTTGCAAAATGAACACAATACCTCTCAATGTTAAAGCAAGTGAAAAATAAACTGGACGGATTACCACCAAACTTGGTGAAAGGATCCGGTATCTCGATCACAGGGCGGATCGGTACCAACATTTAATCTTCCCTGACCCATACACTGACCCATCCCCCCCCTGAAGATCTGGTCAGTGTTTTCTGTGTAATCTTATTCAAACACACAAATCAACCAAAGGAACAGGGGTGAAAACATATCCTCCTTGGCTGAGGTAATAAATTGCCAAAAGAATCTGCTGATCAATTGAAGAAAATAATTGTAAGCTGCATCCCAAATGCCAAGAATCACGAATTTAAACTGTATCCATGTATCATCATATCCCCTCATATAACCAACCCCAGACAAAGCGGGACTAGACTGTGCCAAACTGGACTGGATTTTGTCGGTTTAACGGATGACACAATTTACTGCGGCAATAATAACCTTAAATCAGCATTAAAGATAAATAGCCAACAAAATGGCCTGTCCAATGTTTAACTGTTAACTGTGGCCTTTTGACCCTGCTGTCTCTAATCCTCTCCCATTCATTAATTCATGCTGCGGACCAGTGGTGATCCAGACAAATCCATTCCAAGTGGCTGGCCTCAGGGTTTCTATCCGCTCATTTTGCTGCTCCAAAACGAGAGAGGCTGCTAAATCAGTTGTTATAATGACATAACACACACACACACACACACACACACACACACACACACACACACACACACACACACACACACACACACACACACACACACACACACACACACACACACACACACACACACACACACACACACACACACCATTTCCATCCCTGACTCCGCTGTGATGTAACTACAGAGAGTTGCCGAGACAGATTCTTGAATTTGGCTTCACCTCTCCCTCATCCCCACCCCTCTGCCTTTAGGTTGGATTAATGGTCACCCTGTGTCCAGATGTTACATACTGATGGAGGAGGGAGGAGCTTGAAGCCTCCTCTAACCTATAGGTCTCACTCTGAACAGCCTCCATCAAGATCTAATATCTTATATGGGAGATCTTCCAAAGCAGAGAAATGTTGTGAAGACATGATAGCTGGCAAAAAAAAAAAAATGAAGGTTTTTAATGTGTCCATATAAATAAACATGGAGTAAATTTGTGACATTAAGTGTTGGGTTGATGTTCTTTTATATACAAGGCTGTCAGGTCACATCTGGATGGGACAGGCGACATCATTAGTCTGTCTGCCCCCCCCCATATGAAGATCAACAGGTGTAAATTCTCACAGGAGCAACGGTGCATTGAGTATCTCATTATTACTATCAGGGTATTAAAAGGGGCTCCGGGGACATAAGAGGATGACTGCACAAGACTGTTGGTTTCACGATCACACACACTAGCCTAGCATGTACCCGGCTGCTGTCACTAATACATTGGGATTCCCAGACAGCGGCTACATGTTGGGACAAGCCGCCAACGAGCCATTAAGATTACACCTCCACAGGCCAACAACTGTTGTTTTCATGTTTTCATATGTGCCAAGTCACTGAAAACAAACATGGAAACTGATCTGATCCCACAGATTTAACAAGGAACCAGTGTTGCTGTGATTTCGTGGATAAGATGAACTAAAACCCCAAGCATGCTTTGGTTTGTATGGTAGCTATCAGCTGTCTCTACACCTAGAACATTCCCTATCTGAGGAATTGTGGGGTTTTTTCTCTGATAAATGGGGTAAAAAAAGCAATTTTTTTGTTGCATTCCCTGAGAAATGATTTGGTATTTCTGCGAAAATGGGTTGTTCAAGTGTTGCCAAAGCCTTCTACCTGCTGGAACTGTGAATAACCTCACTGTCTGTCTGCCATCCTTGCAGGCAGGCCCATTCTGTCTGCCCAGACACTAGCACAGCCAAAAAACACACACACACACACACACACACACACACACACAGTCAAGATTTTAGGCCACAGCTCATTTGTGCGCTACTTCCTCTGATTAAAGGATTTTCTCTTGATGATCGATCCCTGCCTGTGAGGAGACAGCTGTAGCACACAGTGTTATTATCAACACAGCCTGCTTTCTTTATGCGATCTTGTCTTGGCTCCAACTCTGGTGAACACAGGCCCGTGTGTGCAGAGATGCTTTGCAGGGATACAGAAATAAAGAAAAAGTGCTTTTGCCTTTGTGTAACAATGGAAGACAAACACAACAGGCTTCTTACCTACGGTGGCACCGTTAGGAGACACGATCCCCAAGTGGAGTATAAATCCCAAGTAGAGCAACCTCATCGCCATCTCCAGAGCAATGCCCGGTGGCACTGCTGTTCGAAGGGAAAGGAGGAAAAGTTGGCTGGATTTCTGAGACCAAACAACCCGATCAGCCACCTCATCCGAACCCCGCTCAGTTCAGTGGGTTCGGGGGCGATTGTCCGTTCAGCTGCACCCTCAGCCCCGCAACGCACGGCGGCCGCTTCACGGTGGCTTGTAATAAAAGGAGGGAGGCTACAGCTACAGTCCGGCGAGGCTTCGGTCAATGCAGCAGCGCAGACATGCAGATCTCTAATTGATTATCGGCTTTCAAACATGATGCACGGTGTAGCCTCAGTGTGTGTGTGTGCGTGTGTGTGCGTGCTGGGCTCTCTGTTTCACCACCACCACCACCACCACACCATGCCACTGGAACCGTCCGCTCGCACTGAAGCCCCCTGCAGCAGCCGCCCGGCCCCGCTGCGCTCAGCTCATTCCGGGCCGAGCTGGAAAGAATCAAATTTAAAAAGTAAAAGCTTCGCGTTCGCTCGCGGCGCCGATGTCTCCCCGTGCGTGTGGCTGCACGAGCTGGATGGTGAATCTCCCCAGCTCCTGCGCTGTGGATGAGCCCGTGACGTAACGCTCGGTTCCTCACAAAAAAAAAAAAATGGGATAACCGAAGGCGGCGAGTGCGCGTCTGCGCATGCGCCAACACACCTCCCTTTCTCCTATTTCATGCTCTTTTTCCTCAGCCGTGGAGGTGAGAGAGAGAGAGAGAGAGAGAGAGAGAGAGAGAGAGAGAGAGAGAGAGAGAGAGAGAGAGAGGCGGCGCTGCAACTGGTGCCCCACGATCCGCCATGTTGGCTCAACGGCCATGAATGTTTTTGTCGGGCCCCTGGTGACCCCCACTGTACATGTGATTATCTCCTCAGGAACCGGGAAACCAACCAGTTCACGAGAGCCGAAGTGATGGATTAATTGGCCCAATTGATTAGTTCATTGGTAGAAAATCAATTTTACCAATTTTGACAATGCAGAAGTCATTTTTAAGAAGAAATACAAAAGTATCAGGGAATATTAAGTCTCATTTGGGCTTAACATGGTGCAAAAAAACAAACAAAACAATAACCCTATTGACAGGGGAAATAAAACGTAGAAACCTCAGAGATAGAGCCACACGTGAGGAATCCCTCTCCAAGGATAGAGGTGTAACGCCGCCTGTAAGAACATCAGCAAAATAACAGTATTTACAACACTGATTAGAAGAAACACGCTTCCCAAGCTTTTCTGTGTAGTCACACAACAAAATGAAACCAACTTTTAAATAAACCGTTACAATTGATTACACAATTCATGAATTTAGGTCATCAAATGAGAGTCCTCTATTCCAGACCAGAACTACAAGATGGAACCAATCATAGCTGATTTTAGTACTCGATACTTCAATGGTTCAACTTTATGAAAAATCTGATATCAATCAGTTTAATGATGTGGAGTAAACCTGAGGCTTTTAGGCCCCTGGAGGTCGGGGTCCCAGTTGTTTGCTTTGTGGGTTAGTGATCCACCCTTGTTCACAGCTGCTGGGCCTTTTTTTATTTATTTTTTTCTTACCATTTACAGTTTAGACTCCATGTAGGTCAATGGCGGGTTAGTGAGTAAAAGTTATTTCTAATAGCCAACTTGCCTCATAGGATGATCATGATCATCCAAATAATTTAGATACACAAAAAATGTATAATCTACAAATGTATGCTGTGAAAAGTGACAATTCATTTAAATCTTTATTTACTTTCATTCTTGGTTTTTTGGGAATCCAATAAATCACTTTCAAATTGTGATATTTGCATAGGAGCTCTGCTTTTGAATCACAGTTTAATGGAGGCTTTTAATAAATTATTTTCTGTAAAGTCTAAACTAAATGGTGGAATCTCACGTTGGTCTAATTTACTTTGTTTTTCTTCTTCTTTTTCAAGCTTTGCACATTCAGAAATCCACCAACACGACAAACTTCAGTGATAGTTCAATGAAAGGTGTACGTAACCTACATTAAAGAAACCCTTCGACAGGCGCATTCTTCACTAAATCATGCCCCCTAGCGGTATATGTGGATATTCAAATTCAGTCAGATCGTTATGAAGTGGACGTGCCTGCAGGTTTTGGGATATCTGTGCATGTGCCATAGGGCAACAGTCTCCTTAGCATCAAGGGAAAGTAAGCCTGTAGATATGTAATCGCATTATACTGCAGTGAATTCGATTGACTGGTTAATATTGTACGTTAGTGAAAAAAAGACCTAAATCCATCTGAACATCAGATAAAAACCCAATCATAAAATAACAAAAGTAAAGATTTGTCATGAGTTATTAAAACATATTCTCCATGACAAATGCAAATGTAATAATCTCAGATTTCAACAGAACTGTAATCTTTATGAAATTATTCTTTGGAGTTGTGAATTAAATCCTGGCTCTTCTCATGGACCATACAAACCTGAAGGGGGCACTGAGTACTTACACAACAGAGAGACATCCAGACTCACTCATTTTACTAATGTAACACAAAGAGCCCATGCATGGGTTATTTGATAAAAAAACAATTAACTGGCACGCTTTCTGAGAATACTCTGATCAAATAAACATTTGGTTCAAAGTGGAACGTGAGAGGATCTTCACCCTGAACAACGGTTTTATTACCAAAATGCTCTTAATCACGCTTCCTGCCAATCCATTTCATTATGCAGTGTGTGTCTTCTTTTCCCACAGTTACTTAATCTTTGCATACAAGAAAACAACAGGTGTGGGTTTCACAGCAGTCAGTGACCCGACTGCCTCTGGTGTTAAGAATAAACGTGCCTTTGGGGGGGGGGGGTTTCAGCTTTCACATGTTTACCCAGAGACCAAATCACAGGGGAGAATGTGAGGTATGTGGAGAATCTGTGAAAAACATGCATGAAGTGTCTGAATCCAAGCACATTGTCACTCTTGGGAACCCCAGAAAAATATAGATGCAAAAGTTATTGGAACATAGTTCAACTCACAGCATTTTGTATGTGTTGCTTTTTGGCAGCTAGACTAAGAGTCAGTCCATGTGTTTCAACAATGCTCCTTGTTAAGTTCCCTGGAAAACACTATTTTCTTTTTGATGCCGGGGGAATTTGTTTGCTTTTTAATTAGCATTGCTGTCTCTGCTGTTTGTCAACACAGTGAATCAACATGATTGCTGGTGTTACCTCAACCTGAGAGTGCCCCCTTTGTGGGAGGAGGGCTGAGCACTGTCATGCAGGAGAGACAGACGCCAGCATGCTGTGTGGGAGACAGCTTGAAACGAGTGCCAGCGTAAACACTCCCAGACCACATGTTCTCCCAGGGCAGAGGGGCTGGCCTCTCTCCAGGCACATCTGCACACAATCCCTCAGCTTTGAGCCGAGCCTGCCAAGGAGACAGAGCAGGGCAGAGGAAGGAGAGCATAAGTGGGAGAGGAGCATTCCCAGACAGGGAGAACCTGCTTCATCTTTGTCAGTACTGTCAGCGATGAAAGTGACGAAACAGCTGAAAGAAACAATGAAATGCAGAATGGGAGGATCACAAGAACCTGTCTGCAAAGCTAATACACATCCGGTGTGTGAAGGCCGGCCACCTTCTTTGCAACTGTACGTCTGTATCACTCCACTGATTTCACATGTGTGCTTGGCTGAAATGGTTCGCCAACCGGCCCATATCCTTGACAGAAGATGGATTACTGCATAAATCAAGCTGCTGACTCACAGGCCGCCACGATGTGCATCTGTAGCTGCACTGCATGCATGCACTACATCATGTCTGTAATTTGTCCCTCGTTTTTTATATTATTCTGATGCACTCTTTCAAAATAAATAACCTTTAACCCTCATGGCTAAATGTATATATGAATGCAATCCTGTCCGTCTCTGACATGTCCCCCACTCCAGCCTGTCTCAGGGTGCTGCCCTTTGGCTCGCTGGTAAAGTGTGGCTTTGTGCGTGTGTTTCACAGAGAGGTAATTACTGAGCAAGCTATGCTGACAACACCTGAGGAATGTGGAGCATGCACCAGCGGCCTGTGTTCTCTTAACCCTGCCATCACTCACCCCACCTCAACCTCTCCCCCATCTGCAACCCTCCCCCCATGCAGCCCACTATACTGAGAGCCAGACCCAGTCCAACCCAGAGTTCACCCTGACATTTTCACAGGAGTCTTAGGCTTGTGGCTACGCAGGTGTTGTTTTATGTAATATTGTTGCTGGTCTGCCAGGAAACACACTCCAACTCCAGATTACCCTAGATGAAACTGCTTGATAAACAAAATTGTATTGTAGGATACAGTTACAATAACATCAGATTTTTTTATTATCTGAAAGCCCGTACAAAAAACCCTCAACTCCCAGCAGGCCCCACCGTTCTCGTTGCTGGGGAATTCACTATATGTGTTGGCTGGCTCAGGCCCTCTGCTGACTGAGTCACTCCCCAAACTGTCCTTGAGCTCTGTGGAACTCACAGCCCATCTGGCCGAACACCCGCACACACATATCAAAACATCGCATGGATCGAAGCCGGGGGAGTGAACAACTCTGTGTGACCTAATTGTGGTGTAGTCCAAAAAAATGTCAATATCTAGCTGGGAAGAATGATGGCAACTCGGAACAATGTTATTTGTATGGAAATGCAACCAAGGCATCAAGGTTTGAATGTGTGTGTGTGTGTGTGTGTGTGTGTGTGTGTGTGTGTGTGTGTGTGTATGTGTAGAGAGAGAGAGAGAGATTATGAATTCAGCTGAGCCTCTCCCATCTGTCTGACTCGCCCATCATGATGAAATCAGAATGAAATCCCTTGTGCACGTACATCAACACAAGTGGACATTTCCCGGGATGCTGAATTTAGACGCTTTATGTAAATGCTGTGGCTAGAGAAAAAAAACACACACCTGACATGGCTGAGTGAACAACAACATATGTTTTCCACACACTTGAGGGTTAATCAGTCAGGATATGCAAGACAAGGCAAAAGGGTCAGGGGATTTAGTTGCCAGGCAACTTCTGTTGATACCAACACTTTTTTATTCTGATGATGAGAGCCACGTAATTTCATGACGGACTGATGAAGAGACAGGGGTATGCAGGACGATGTGGGCAGTTATCAAGTGTTATTTCAAAATTAGTGTCAAAACCCCAAAACAAGGGGAAATGGAAATTGAAATGGCTCCAGTTATGTCACATTAAATGTTTAATCTTCAGTATATGACTTATATGATTTATATCTCATGTGTACTATTGTTTTTTTGCAAACAAATACGTGTGTTTGTCTCTTACTGTCATACAAGTTAACAGCAGAGAGAGAATGTCTTGGTTTTCTGATTATGAGATTTCAATGAGATATCAGCCCTTTGCCTATATGCCCATGTGAAAACATTTCAATGGTTTTTATTATTTTATCCATGTCAGCCCTGTTACTACTGTAGAAAATGGTTATTTACCCCTTACACAACTGTCAGACAATAGATACATGTCATTTGTTTACTGTGCCATGATGAATTTCAATGCTTTTCCACCCTCGGGGGACACATCTGCTTTGCCTGGCAGTGTAAGATGCAACCAGATAATCTGATTTGTTCAAACATTTTTTCTTTGTATTAGCTGTAATATATGTAACATATTTTGATGTCATTTAGCCACAGTTTAGGTCCTGGATTAGAAGATGAGGCTGTGATTTTGACTTTGTAAAATTATTTGTTTGTTTTTTTCCTGTTTGTACCTCTTGATTTGAATAACCCTCTAGTGTCACCCAGATGACAAACAGGAGGAATTTAAATCACATTTTGGAGTTGAATGTGTGCATATACATGACAGCTGTTTCTCCCAAAGACTTGGAACAGCATCAAACTCTACATTCACCTCAGCAATGAACCTTTAAACGTTTGTTTCAAAGGTTTTCAAACACTGAGAAAACAAGGGACTGGCTGAAAATGCCCCGAATGATCATTTCCAATAGGTTCAATACAACAAGCATAATACTCTCTATGAGAACATTCATTCATTCACTTTCACTTTGAGTAAATGAAGACAAATGAAATGTGCGACAACTTCCTACAAATACTAACTTTGGCTTGAACTACTTCAGTTAAACTTGTTTCAGGACATAGAGTAATGAGTGTTTGTAAGAGTGAAAGTTATTCCATGTCATGGTGAAGAATACTTCCTCCTCAGGAAATACATGTAGTAGTGGTGAGCTATTCCTTTTCATCTCTGGTGCATTATTGTCCCTTGACCTGAAGCTCATTTAGTTTAGATTTTCTTTTCATTATTAGAATTATTTTGTATTACTACACACTGACGTTTACAGGCAGTGCGTGTGTATACAGTGTGGGGAGCAACATCAAAGTGGTGTTGGGAAGAGCGACTCCAACCTGGCTCTCTCTCTCTCTCTCTCTCTCTCTCTCTCTCCCTCTCTCTCTCTCCCTCTCCCTCTCTCTCCCTCTCTCTCCCTGGCTGACGTCAGCTGACCGCCTCGGCTCTCTCCGCTCCTCCGGACACGGCGCCGCGTAAAAATGCTGCTCTCTGTGCCGCCAAGGGCAGGAATCAACCCATACAACGGCTACTCCGGCAAAATCATCAAGAAGGTGAGTAACAACAAGCTCCTCGCCCTTCTCCTCCTCCCGCTCCTCCCGTGGGGCCGGGGAACACAGCGGTTTGTCGGTGCCGTGCTGCGCCTGGAGCCCGGCTCAAAAGCCGCTCGGTTGTTTAAGCTGCAGTGTCCTTGAGAAGTGGCTCACAGGCGGCGTTGAAACTCTCTCTCCGCCCGCTGCTGGGGGCTGCTCTCCGGCTGTTGTGGTTGTTGTGACACAAAGTAACACAGGAGGACCTCACACATTGTTGCCTGTAACATTACTGCCACCGTTTCGTGTGTCCGCGGCTCCTCTTCCTACGCGGAGCCACAGAGGAGAGCGGCGCACAAACCGCCCGGAGATGCTGGATCTCCACGGGCTGCGAATGGAAGACGTTTGTTTTACTACTTGTTCCTGGACTTTATTTGGGGTGGAAGCAACTTCCGCTTGGCGTTGGTACCGTTTTTTTCATTGAATTACGCAGAAGTTGGTAAAGTTTTTTGGGTTTTTTTTCCTTGTCTGTCTTTTACGCGTACAGATATGCCCCACCCCTTCTTTCCTGCTAATGATGACTGAGAGGGGCTGCATGCATGGCTCTGTGGAAAAGAGCAAAGTTACAAAGCCCATGTTAGAATCTACAGAGATGTAACACAGTGCGTGTAAATGATAGACAGATAGATAGATAGATAGATAGATAGATAGATAGATAGATAGACAGATAGATAGATAGATAGATAGATAGATAGATAGATAGATAGACAGATAGATAGATAGATAGATAGATAGATAGATAGATAGATAGATAGAGGTGGATAAAAAGATAGATAGATAGAGGTGGATGGTTGGATGATGGATGTATGGATGACATAGATAGACAGACAGACACATAGATCGATAGATAGATAGATAGATAGATATATAGACAGACAGATAGATAGATAGATAGATAGATAGATAGATAGATAGATAGATAGATGCTCTTTATTGATCCCAAGGTATCAGCCACATAACACACTAAGCAATAGGTAAAAGAATACAAGATCAAAAATGTACAACATATACAAATAGATGTGGCCATGTAGGATAGATTGGATAGATCGGTTGTATAAGGACCAATACTGATTGCATATTGTCTTGTCACGTGAATAATTCATGGAGTAACATTGTTCTTTATTTTGTTTCTGCTCAGAATATGTATAAATTCAATATGGATGTAACACAGTGTCGTCATTTGAGATGTTAGTGAAGATCCAATACTGATTGAACGGTGTTTTCTCACGTGAATAATTCATGATGAGGCATTGTTATCTTTTCTCTCTGTACAGATAGGTAAAGACATTCTGGGACATAGACAGGGTTGTTTGCAGCAAGCGCAAACTGTTTCTCATGCCGTATACGCTTTCAGAGTATTTATACTATGAATATACGTCGACGCCTGCCTCTCAGCATTTCTTTGACTTAAGTCTCCACAAAGCTGAAATCAAACACCCCCCCCCCCCCCCTCCCGTGTTATTCCCTTCCCTTTGCCTCAAGGCTGGCAGGAATTGAGATTGCTCAGATTAATGACCTGGAATTCCTGGAATCCTGGATTCACATAATGTGTTCATTTCAAGAAAGGTGGGGGCTCTGCAAACTCAAACCTGTTCCTTGAAAGAAGAAGAAGACGTGCACACACTTTTTTTTTTGGGGGGGGGGGATTTTACTCATTTTGCATTGTGCCAAAGTCACACACAGAGAGGAGACTTGTAAATCCAGCATCAAGTGGTAAGCCCCTGGTCTGTGTCTTTTTACTACGAGAAAAAGGGCGGAGAAAAGAAAAGGATTAAGAGACCCCCCCCCCCCTCCCCTCTGCTTTCGATTAACTGCCCCGAGTCTTTTTTCTCTCTCTCTCTCTCCCTCTCTCCCTCTCTCCCTCTCTCCCCTGTGTGTTTCACATACCTCGATTTCTCGTCTGTCAGTGGCTGAGTTCACATAGAGAGGAGAGGCTGAACATTCCTCCCGACTGATGAATTCTTTTGTCCGGAGACTTTACTTTCTGCTCTATTCGGTGCATTAGGAAACAGACTTATTTTGGGATATTTCTGTTTTTCACAAATCTGCATTGAGTCAGCAGAAGGAGAGCGAAGAGGCGCGTCTCACCTTGTAGCCACGGGACGCCAAGGATTTCCATCACTTTTGTGTGGTTCTTCTCACCTTGTTGCACTGCCGTTTTCTTTTTCTTTTCGGCCTGCAGCTGCAGAGATATAGAAGGAAGAGATTGTGTCTGTAACACTATGATCTTTTCCACGGTGCCTTTTAAGGTTTCTGTTGCCAAGCAGGTAGGACTCCTCATTTAAGATCTCTCTCTCTCCTTCAGGATATGCAGTTTACTCATATGCGCAATATCTCCTATAGTGATAATAATTATGACAGTTTATTTATATTATTGAAAACGATACTGTATAGTTATGGATAGTATTGTGATTTTTATAATGATGAGCAATATACTGATCAACTAATTGAAATATTTGATATATTTGACCCTCTGACTTTTGCTTTTCTCGGGATAAAGATGATTAAATGACAGAACTAAATGGGTTTGACCTTAAGACGATTTTTGAAGCAGCGTCAGCATCACTTGGATAAAAGCGTCATGGTGCCGGAGGGATGTTGCATTCAAGTGTCAGACAATCAGGTGCTCATCTTTGCTGTAGAGTTTAAGACGCGCATCCTGTTTCACTTAGCCCTCCATTGTTGTCTCGCGGGAGAAAAAGTCCTTGAGTCACCTGCGCTCCCTACAGGCTTCACCTCTGCTCTCTCCAACTGTAATCACACCATCAGTCTGGAGCACACTCTCTCTCTCTCTCTCTCTCTCTCTCTCTCTCTCTCTCTCTCTCTCTCTCTCTCTCTCTCTCTCTCTCTCTCTCTCTGCACCATACTGTGCCGGCCACTTCCTGTGGTTATGCTTCTTGCACGACTGTAATAATAACAAAAAGAGCTGATTTATCGCTCTGCAACTATAGCTGCGGACTCTGATATTAACGGGGATGTGAGAGCTCCATACGTCTCCAGCTTCTCTCCGCCGAGTGGCTGAGAGCGACCGAGCATCACTTGTTCTCGGGCAGGATTAAGTTATCACGCATCGTAAAAAGAGTACGCCCGTTGTAAATAAGTATGGGCTTTATGTGCGCGCAGAAGGATTTCCTGTGTTCCTCAGAGATGATCCTGTTTTTGTCAGATTGCCCAGTTCCCACAGAGCCGGGATGCCTCCAGGAATGTAGTTTAATTTAACAGCAACAGCTTCACCTCTGGTTTTAAACCGTGCCCCCCACAACCCCCTGTCCTCCTCCAGCAGAGAAACACAAACATTTGTGCATCGCAAAGGAATGTAAAGAATGCTGGGAGATGACACTGTGATACATGTACGCAGTGGAAACAGATATGCGGCCCGGCTGTGAATTGTAGAGTAACAAGTAGAATTTTTGGCTCATTGGATATTATAGGATGTTATAGGATGTACAATTAGATTTGTGTTTCCTGCACTTATAAGACTTATCGGATTCTTCATGTGAATGTGAAGAATCTGTTGGCGAGGGACAAGATTTTGAGGCCTTCAGTTTCCCGTATATCTAATCCAATTCCATTTCCGACCAATCACGTTTGAGCATGCGGGCTTTTGTTGCTCACAGGTAAACAGTCTGTGTGGAGAGAAAAAGAGGTGGAACACATTGACCGAAATGCTTTTTCATTTATCGGCATTCATATGCTGATAGCTTTTAATAGAGATAAGCCAACATGTCGTCTTGACCTAAAACACCAATTGTGTGTTTTGTGTGGAGAAATGTCCAACGCTCCAAGTTATTGACCCCCACAGGCTGCTTTGTCAACAGATGATAGCCGATGGGAGATTGTGTTGATCCCAACTGCATTTGCGCTCCTCTGCATGCATGTTTTTGCACCAGCACATCAGGCGTAGCCTCACATGCATGGCGAGAACACCTGGATCCCGCGCTGGGCACGGGGACAGATGGGGAGAAGGTGTGGAGCTGACTCGCTGCCATCCTTTTCTCAGAAGGAGCCTAGCAGAGTGGTCTTAATGAGACACTACCTTCTGACTGGAGACCACATGAGAGGGATTAGCACTTTCCGCTAACAAGCTCAGATCCCAATTAGACAGGCTTCACTAGCCAGGCTCGGTCCCGGGCTCAGCCTCTCGTCAGATTCGATCTCCCCAGGCCTCTGCAGGTGCATCCCCCCTGATAGTGTGTGCAGGCCGCCCACAGTGAAGCTGAGGGAAAGCACAGGGAGAGGTTCCTGATTGTGGAAAAACAAACAGCGTACTATTGATGCTAAAGAAAAGTGGGAGATTAGAGAAGACGGCGGAGATGAATGGGCCGTGTGAAGCACTGTGATTTTCTCAGCTTGACTAAAAAAGCTCTGAGGGCTGATTCCAAAACAGTTTGAAAAACATACGGCAGCTCGGAAGTGGGGATACAAAAACCTGTGACCTGTGTCAGCTAAAAGGGAAGTGAGGAGGCTTTCAAAGATAATCACTTAACTTCATAAAAAGTGCAGTATCAAACCAATATTCGATGTGTCTGCCTGCACCAATTCGATACTTAAATGCTCAGCCTTTTCAGAATTTGCAGTCTCTGTGGATTCAGGGTGTCCCAGTGTCTTCTGTCTCTTCATGGTATCTCAGAACGGCCCCACGATGCTGAGCCGGGGCCTCTGTAGGGGCCACACTGTTTGTTCCAGGACTCTTTGTGGCTGAAGGTAATTCTGTCTGACTCTGCAGAATGAGTTTGATACTGCTCAGGTGCCTCCCTGTGGTGCGTGATGGATAAGAACGTAAACATCTGAAGTGCCTCAAACCTTTGCACGATACTTACATATGCAGTCATGTAAAATGTCACAAATATTAACATTATAATATGGTGGTTTTCCTCATCATCCTGCCTGTAGATGGATAAAGATCTAGGTTTGAAACTCACGTGGTCTATATAGAGGGAGCACATTTAAATGACCCCGCCTGTTATTATAAATACAGTAATGTAATAGTTGATCACTGTGGGAACTGTTGGGTTTCTCCATGGTATCGACCTTCTATGTAAAGTGCCTTGAGATTCAAATAAAATAGAATTGGATAGAATAGAATAGGATTGAATAATAAAAAAAGGCACTCTGTTTCATTCAAGAAGTCATTCACATCAGAGAGATTAGCTAGATTAATATGTTATAGATTTTTATCGATTCCATTATGAAATGTGCTTAATGTTTTTATTATTACAGACACGGATTAAAGGATTTATCGAATGAAATTGCACCAAGAGGAATAAACCTAATGCTGAATACCATTTCAAACTGTGTCAGAAAGAGTGGCTAATGTTAGACTCTGAATAATTTGACTCTAACGTTAACATACAGTGTCAAAAGAGTGGTTAACTGTCAGGAGGACCTCCAGCTAGAGCCAATAATAAAGTTCATAAAGTTTATTTCTTCATCCCAGCCATATCTTCAAAACATTCAGTGGAACGAAATTGCATTCCTCAGGACCCGTGTGCACATAACAGTGAAAAGACAATACAAAAAAGCAGCAGTTTTAAATTTTTCTTGAACCTCTTTTAAATCCTGATGATCTATTTTGATGAACAACGGTTTAAAAATCTGCTTCCAATTTAGTTTGAATAAAACGTGATGTTGCCTCGTAGATTTCCGTTTCAGGAATCCGAATCAAACTGGTGCCAGTGGTTTTCATCAGAGTTACAGCAGAGAGAAGTAGAGAGGACGTAATTAGCTTGATTCCAGCAGTCTTTTGACAGCTCCTCCTCTTTTAACAAGCTGGTGGTCCAGTGCTGACCTTGTGGTGTCCAACAAGCCACCCTATTGTTCCCGGGGGCCGGGCCTGCTGACCATAACTAATCAAATGGTTCCTCCTCCCCTGGCACTGAGAGGAAGGGGGCAACACCAAGGCCAAACTTATTTGACATTTTACTTCCTGACAAATTCAATTCAGAATTTCAGTTTCAAATCATGGCCTGTAATAGATTCCCCCCCCAAAAATGCAAACATTGAAAATGGTATTTCTGCAAACACCCCAGGACAACAGTGGTGACTAGAGTTTGGTTTGTGCTGCTGGAGCATTTTTGGAAAAAGCTAATATTATAATGTCTGTCCAGAAACAATGTGCTGGCTGATGTTGATAGTCCACAGATCTGCCTGTGAACAGTTTGGATTGGAACCGTTTCAAATACCCCCAGTGAAAACTGTTTCAGCTTCAGACCACAGCTCTAAAGCCTCTCATGCAGCTGAACTCTCAGTCACTTTAATTCCAGCCAGATTTAACATTACACTTTTATTGGTTTTGTTTTTGTTGCATTTATTAAAGAGCTCAGTTCCCATGTGTGCTGTACTTTTTTTACAGTTTACTCTTCAGCCAAAAGTTGGTTTTCATATAAGGCGCTCTTACACATATAATAATTAAGATAAAGTCTTGATATGCACAGTTAAAACAACATGTATACTGTGTATTGTGTTTATATACAAGCTGTAAAAGATGATAATCAGTGTACAGTGTGCATCAGATGTACAGACACAGTGAAACAATGACTCTGTGTCCCAGCCTTCACTGATGCATGTCTACAGGCAACAGTGTTTTCACTACACAGGGTCAGGATGGTATGCCAATCAACGTTAAAACATTCCCGATCATTTATTTGTGCACTAACCTATATGTAGAGTAGTAGAGGCAGGGTTCATTTCATCTCCCTGTCAAGCAGAATATATTGGAGGGACTAAATTACAGCCTGACACATATGGATTTTTGGGGGCTGATGCCGATACAGATATTGAGGAGTAAAAAAAATGTAAATGCTGATATATTGGCCAGTTAAAAGAATTTGGCAATGATTCCTATGGTGTAATTAACAAACTGTTATGATAAAGAAGGGGCTTGATATGTTTACAGTTTAACTGTAAACTTTACTATAAATAAGCATAAATAAAACACACAAATATAACCAAATACATATAACTTCAGTTAAGAAAATGAATGCATATCCTTTGTGCTTTGTTTATTCTGTAGAATGTAAGTTTTTATATCTTTACATCAGCAAACATAAACCCCCAAACCAATTAGTGTGAAATAGCCAATTATTACTCATAAGGCTTTAGACGAAATCCCTGCTGAGGGTTTACAGAGGCTAGAGGCTTAATATTTAAAGTATCTGTGTAACCTGCTCATTTTAAACCTTTGATTCTTTTTTTTTTTATAAATGAGCCTGCAGTACATTGTCTCAAAAGCTCACACGTTACTTCATTATGACCTTTTTAAATATATATATATACGGTATATATATATGTATATCTGCTCCGTAAAATCAGATGAAACAATGAAATTAGTATTGATATCCCGGCTCTGACTCTGTGACCTAATTTGGATGTTTGACATCATGTCGTTAGACTAACCAGCCACTGTGGCTCATGTTCTGGCTAATTGTGTCCTTAATGGGTTTTCTCCCCATAAGCCTGTAGTTTGAGCAAGTCAGTAAGTGAACAATTAAACAGCTGTTCTTGCCTCATTTCCACTATATCCAGCCACTACGTCCATTTTATTGCACATATGTACGACTGTACCGTCTTAAATGTAACTGTGGCCTTTCTTTGTTCTGCAGCAGCCGTATGTGTCCCCCTCCAACCATCAGATGGCTCTTTCAAGCCCCAACAACAACAACAACAGCATCAGCAGCACCACCAGCATCAGCAACGGCGGTGGCAGCGGCAGCAGCAGTGGCAGCATCGGGGGAGAGCAACTGAGCAAAACGAACCTGTACATCCGTGGCCTCCACCCGGGAACCACAGACCAGGATCTGGTCAAACTCTGTCAGCCGTAAGTCAACCAGAAACCTTTTGCTTTAGCGTCTACTTAAGACACCCAATAAATCTCTCTCCGGCTTCCCCCCTGCGAACACGAAGCAGGTTAGAGGAGCAGGGTAGATTAAGATAGAGCAGAGTGATGGGCAGATGGATGGATGGATGGTTTGTCTAAAAGATTGAGTGGATTGCTTTACTACGTGGGCAAACACGGTCGATGGATGGCTTCCTCACACTGGAAATGCGCATTAATTTCCAGCACACCTTAGCATGTATTCCTGGAACAGAGAAGAGAGCCACGTTTTTTTTTAATCCAAGACCCATCATGTAGTGGCCTTATGGAAAAACCAACAATCATTTGGTCTGCAAACTAAGAGCTCTCAGTTTGGCACGGCTGAGCACAGACTTTCCAACAACCAGCTACAGAGTGTTTAGTCTGCCTCCCTCATGCTTATTCTTCCTGTGTGTCTGCTCCAGCTTAGTCTTTGACATTTAACCTACTCTACATGAATTACTGCTCATCTGCGCTTTATAAGTATTTATTCATAGTATTCTGCACTGTGTTGCAACAGCGTGAGTGTGAGTCTTTCAAAAACTCTGTTGTGGGCAGCGCGTAGTCAGACATCAAACAGCGGCATCATCCAATCCATCTGATATGTTTGTTGGGTCGTCGGTTTTGGGACTTCAAAACAAGCCGGGGCTGAGATGGATGATCTGGACTTGCTTAATTGAAATCTGTAGCTCGTGATGAGAACCAGAAGAGGGAGAGAAAAGGAGGGAAAAAAGGGGGCTGGGTAGATTGAATAAGGGAGAGAGAGAGGGAGGGAGAGGGAGGGAGGGAGAGGCCTGCTATTTTACAGCTGTCTGGAAGATATGGCCCACATGAGGCTGCCCAACCCAACAGGAAACGGCGAGCCCAGGGGAAAGGGAAAGGCAAACAAGGGCAATGGCATGGAGAGGGGGAGGGTGGATGGAGAGAATCAGAGGGGGGGGCGGAGTTCAGGGTTTGTGTGTCAGGTGGTGTTTTCCGTGGGGGCTGTTCTCGTATTTCTGCTTTTACGCAGCAGATAAAATCACTGCATGAAATTTGCCTTTTAGCGGAGCACAATCAGGTCGATGTGATTCATCGTTGTAGTAGACCGAGATGGGAGGCTGTATCCGGTGATGGCAAATCATGGAAATGCTCGAGCATCAGGATGTAAAACAGCCTGGAAGCCCACGCATGAGGGGAATTATACAGACTTTACTCAAGTTTGAGTAGTTCATGTACATGTAGGACTCCCGGAGCTCCCCTCCCCCACATGGAGAGTTGGTCGTATGCACACTGCGAGGTTGGGAGTGAGGGATGAGAGGAGGGGATGGGGGGGTTGGTTCTCCATCTACAGCCCCTACAGTTGTCTCTGTGGGTGACTCGCTGCCGCTTCGGTTCTCGCCCCCGTGTCCTTTCTCTGGTGGTTGACCATGGACGGATGTGGGGCTGGTCCCTGTGTGCTGTGCTCTCTCACACATGGCTGAGTCTCTACAGCCCCTCTTTTCATTCTGCATCATGTAACCCAAGACCTCTGAACACAAATGAGAATCTCAACTGTGTGAGCAGTGAAGAGTAAACAGTAACTAAGGTATAGGGGAGTTCTTGGGAGACTTAACCCGAGTCAGTAATGATGCATGTGAAAATATAGGAAGACAATGTTGGCCGATCCATCCTGTCCATGTGGCTGCAGCTTATGGTTTAGAATCAGAGATGAAACATGAAATAGTAATGCTATATAGGAGGTCAAATGCATAATACAACGGATCTTCATGTAAACACTGGATAGATTCAATTTGCAGAGAATTTGGGTTGGATGAGGAAACGCTTACGGTGTCTGTATGTGACGCCCTGAGTTTAAGATAATTTTCATCACATCTCAAAGTATTTAATGTAGGGTATGAAAGTCAATAAAACCAAATAATTAAGAAGAAGAAGATTGAGTCTATTGGAATGACATACTCAAGTATAAGGAAGAAGTGAGTTCTATAATATGAAATTAAGCAGATGACAATCAGTTTCAGGATCAAACCAGTGGTTGCTTTTCTCTTTCTTGAGGCTGGATGGTTTTAATTCAAGTAAAACATTGTGAACAATATGCATTCAGTACTTATATATCAATACAATGTTTATTTGTATATATACAACATGGTAGTGAAGTCTAGTTTGGTAGTATCCAAATCAGTCATTTAGAATTATTAGATATTCACATTATCTTCACAGGTGACCTTAAAGAGACCATATTTGGGCCGTGTACAGTTTTATAATTTTATTTTGGGAGTGTACCGGAATAAGTTTATGTAAATGCTGTAACATTCAAAATATGCATTATTTTGTCCCATAGCGTACGTTGCGCTGATCCTTCTTTTCACTTTCTGTCTGAAAGGATGTCATCTTCCCAACTCTCCCTTATAATTGGTCAACTGCTTAGAGCATGTGTTGAAAATGAACCAGAGGCTTCCTTATCAGCTTGTAATCACCGTTGTAGCCTTGAAAATAATGACGTTGGTTCTGCCATGTACCAATTTGAACAAAACAAGCCAGTTGTTGGACATGTTGGTTGTTATTTGGTGACGTAAGCGCTTTACGGGAACAGACGAGGTGTTTCAGGTTCTACTGGAGCAGTGTTTTCCGTGGGAGAGATGGAATCCCTTTGTTGCGGACTTTGGCCTTTGTAACGCTCAAAAACAATATTTGGCAAACTAAAGTAAAGGAAAGGGAAAATCTTCAAAAACATAAAATGTCCCCTTCAAGCTGTTGCGATTAAAGATCCCGAAGTTGCAATTCAGAGTAATCCAACAGATGAACTGACATATTACTGGTCATCACTTGACAGTTGTCAATAAACTGCACCATGAAAGCGACTCTAGCTCAGATGAAATGTGGCGTTGGTGCAGTGTCACTGGGTGAAAAGCTGGCTTGCTTTGTGAGGGGCACTAAGACCCAGTGGAGGGTTGAACGCTGCCTGGAGAGAAGCTGGTTAGCAGAATGAGAGTATGGCTTGGAGCCAGCGTAGGACAGGACAGCCAAGGAGAGGCATATCAGATTACACTGCATGCACATGCCGGGAGAGATGGGAACTGATAGACACTGCCTCACAGAAGCATTTGCCCACTATCCTGTGCATCTGCTGTATCCATAGCCGGCCAGCACTGAAGAAAATGCAGCATTTTCATATTGGTAGTTCATTGTGAAGCAATCTGAAAATACAGCAGCACACATTTGATCATATTATCACATCACGTTGGATTGAGGTATGATCCCCTGTGTGAATAAGATATAGAAATCCTATAGTTGTTCCTAGCGTGCAGAAACCCACAGGACACCTCTTCCTTCATGTAATTTATGTCCCACCGCCCTCTCTAAAGATCTCCCTATGCACATCGTTCATTATCAGATGGTGCAGGCGTATTGAGTGTCACTGCACTGAATCTGTCAGGTGAATTGTAATTCAGTCATCACGGAGCACCCTCTCTTAGGGTGTGTTGAGTTTAGGGAGAAACCGCACTGCGTCAGCAATGTTGCAATGCTAATATTGAATGTAAACAGGTAATTATTTTCAGTACACAGTGCAAGGACAATCTTTTGAGTGTAAACCGCACTGTTTTTCAGGTACGGGAAAATCGTATCCACCAAGGCCATCCTGGACAAGACCACCAACAAGTGCAAAGGTGAGGGTGCAAACAACAGGTCGAAAACTAAGTGCTGTGCAGAGAAAAGTACGTCAGCATGTGACCTTTGGATTTTCAGAAGGAGCATGACTGGGAAATCATTCAATTATGAAAAAGAATAGGCTGTGCTTTCAGTGTTAGCTTATTTATTCCCATTATCACTGGGAAATATAAAGGCTGGATCAGAAGCAGAGGTTGTGCAATCTTTGTTAAAACAACTGTTGAGTATCACATAATAAGTAATAGGGAGGACTGGTTCAATTACATTTAAATACATGTAATCTAATTTGACGAGTTCAAAGTATTTGTAAAGTGACTCTGCAAAGGCCCAACGGTCCTTTTATACAACCCCATTATAATTCACTTAAATGCACACACTGTTAATTACATACTCATCCATAAATTATTTTCTGAGAAATCAAGGGAAATTATTTTAGACATCTAAACAAAAACAGAATAACAAATTCAAAAAAATCTTTCTCAGGATATAAGGTATGAATCTTGTTGTGGAAAAAGTCACATTTACGGAGTTTGTACAATTTGGTGCAGAATCAGATCCAGTTAATGGTGGAAGGTAATGTTTAGCCATGGCGCTCTACCAAGCAACATTTAGTTCTGCTATGTCTTCAGTGTTTCGTTTCTTGAGTCAATAAATCAGAGATGTAAAACAAATGAAATCCCTAATCCATAATATTTTTTATTTTTATTACAATCATTTTATTGTGACAACCAGTGTGGCAGAAAAATAAACTTGAATTTACAATGGATGGAGACGTACTTAGCATTTAATTATGTTTTGTATCATTGGATTGTGCCTCCCTTGTTGACTCTTTATGAGATAATATATGCACAGACACCTTTATCCTGTCAGTTGCTGATGTTTTCACTGCATATCAACAATGAGAGGTGGAATACTGGCACAAGCACGAGACAGTTTGTCATCTCTGCCGTCGTTTGTGTGAAATATTTCAGTTCTGAGGTCACGTCACGTTGCTGATTCGCTCTTCTCAGTAAAGTTCTTTGCTTTCGGTTTTCCAAATGTTCGTCGTGTGTTAAGATTCGTGTCTTCAAAGTGCACGTCTGTGTGTATAGAGTCGCGTGTTATGCATACCTCATGGTTGAAGCTCACATGTCTCGCTGTATTTCTCCCCGCAGGCTATGGATTTGTGGATTTTGACAATCCAGCCTCAGCTCAGAAAGCCGTGACTGCGCTGAAGGCCGGTGGAGTGCAGGCTCAGATGGCCAAGGTAAGAGCCACACATCAGATGTCACCATTTATCATTATTTATTTCTTGAAGTTAAATCTTCTGCGAATGGGAAAAAAAATTAAGGTTTAGGTTTTAGGTTAATTCTAAAATGACCATAGGTGTGCATGTGAGCGTGAATGGTTGTTCGTCTCTGTATATTGGCCCAGTGATACGCTGGTGATCTGCCCAGTACCTCGCCTCTCGCCCGACGTTCAGCTGGGATTGGCTCCTGTGACCCTCAAAGAGATAAGCGGTGTAGATTATAGATGAATGGATCAGTGTCCTTGCAGCAGAAAGGTTGTTCCTCAGCAGAATTTAGCTTTTTGAATTTCTCTTTTTTTCAAGTCTTCTCAAGTGTGTCTGTGCAAGGGTGGGCGGTGCAATGTATGCACGTATGGGTGTGTGTTGACATCAGCAAATTTATTTATAAATGCACTGTAGAATACTTTATGTGTGTGCACGAACAAAAGGGCACCGACAGGTATCGTGTGTGTACGTGCATGTGTGTGAGCGTGCCGTGCTTCTTAGTGATGACGGTGTTGAGGGAGCGGGTCCCAGGGCCTGGTCTCTGAGCTCCCTGCACAAAGGACCGATCTGTTCTCCCTGGTGGCATCTGACTCAGTGTCTGAGCAGCTCCCCAGTCAGCAGGGCCTTGTGCCCAGCCACCCGCCCTGTCAACACACACACACACACACACACACCACACACACCACACACACCACACACACACACACGCGTACACACTTCAACAGCCGGATTATGACACAGTCAAAAGCAAGCACGCGTACATGCACGCCACCGACACCCTGGGAAAGCTGATCTGTCGCTAAGCTGGATCACTGACATTCATACGGCTTCTTGCTCACAAAATAACTTGATTTCACTCACCCCTTCACTCCTGGTTTACAGCCAGGCTTACACTTGTGTCAGATTTCTCTGTGACTCACTCTGACTCATTCGCGGTCGAAATCCACAGCGGATCTCCTCCACTCACTCTCATTGGTTCCAGCTCCGCCGTTAGCTCGTTGTGAGGAAGAGGAGGAGGAGGAGAGGGGGGGGGCTGAAGGAGAAATCACCTTCACCACAGGTCGCAACGATTACACATGCATTATTTATAGAGTGGAAATTAATTCACGCTGCATTTACAGGTTTTTAATCACATCTGTACTCGGAGATCATGAATATGCATCATGGTTAGAGGGGGATACAGAATCTTATAAGATGCTGTTGTTCAAATCAAGTTTGTTTGAGCAGGAGGCAAAGAAAGGACAATAAAAGCCCTCAACATGGCTCAAAAGTGTCAAATTAATTGTCGAGAGATTCTTATTTCATATTCAGATTTCGGAAAGCTGCATAATTTTTGTGATTTATGCAAGACGACAGAGCCGGCCCCTGTGCCTGCATTCAAGGTCAGGATTGCCACATGAATATAACCGCTTGAATGCAAGCGACACATTATTATACTACGACCTGGGAAAGGGGATGATAATGTTTGCCTTGTGGCGAGATGAAAGCACAACGCTTTAGATGTTCTTCAGATTATTTCCAAAGGTCTTCGTCCGAAATGTCTCAGCTGCGATTTTCTCCACCGAACGAGCGCGCGCAATCATCTTAGATCATCCTTGGACGGGCAGCCATTTGAAATGTAATTATGCTTTGAGATCACATTACCTGGATCCCGCACTTTCATCCTCTGAAGAGGCTAGTTGCCTCCAATTGCCCCGTCCTCTACCCTTTTGGCAATAGCATACGAGTGATAGAGAACAAGCGAGGAGTGTCATGAAAGAAAGAGAGCTGGGTGAATAAAAGTAGAAAGGAACGGAGAGAGAGATGCTCAGGTTACGTTCCTGCCAGATCTCCACCATCTCTGAGTACGTTTGCTCCTTAGATCTCATCCATGCTGCTCACGTTCTCCTCAAAACCAAAATCAGCCTTTGACTTCAAAACCTCTACCCCCCTCTCTCAACTGTCTGCCATCCTTCTAAATATCAGACGTCTCACACACTTCCTCTTAAAAGGTTAAATATACACGTCCTCGTACTATTATTACGATTCAGTCGGGATTCTATCACTAAAGGAAATGAAGAGCTCACACTCTGTCTCGTCCTCGTCACCTCCACCAATGTTTTCACTCCTGTCCCTTTGTTTTTGTTTTCCAGGGGGTGGATCCAGTAAGTTCTTTAACTCACTTACTGTAACATCGCATTTTTTGACATTATCACTGATTTTCCAGAGAATAATTCATGAATCTTGGTGGTGGGGGGGGGAATTGACACTTTTGGGGGACTGATTTATACGAGTTTGTGCCATTTGGTGCAGCTTGATTGAATTTAAGGCGACTACAGGGCCTAGTTCTTACTGTAAATCCTTCTTTTTCTTTCTGTGTGTTCAGCAACAGGAGCAGGACCCCACCAACCTGTACATCTCCAACCTGCCTCTGTCCATGGACGAGCAGGAGCTGGAGAACATGCTGAAGCCCTTCAGCCAGGCCATTTCCACACGTATCCTCCGTGACGCCAACGGGACCAGCCGAGGAGTGGGCTTCGCCAGGTACAAACTCCGGTTGTTCAGTCACGTGTGTTAGGGCCGTGGATGTGAGTTGATTAGTGATGGTGGAGCCTCATGGGCTTCCAATAATATATCCAGTTACCCATATAAATGAGTGTAGTCATTACTCAAGCTGAAGATCAATTTACAGTTTTGTCAAGGATTAATGATGGTGAGTGAGCCCTCTGGTGGCCAATACTTGTAGAACAGCTCCAATTGGACATAAGATGATAAAAAAAACTACAGAAAGTGAACATAATATACACCTTTCACTACAGAAAATGATTGTTGTATAGAAATAAGTATTTCAGTAAAGTGCAGTGGTACACGATGATTGCACAAGAATTCAAAAGCATAAGGTGATACTGAGATAATACAAATATTAACACAGCATAATGTTGTATCACCTGCTGAAGAGATTGTTTTTAATAGACACTTAACACAACCTTTCCTTCTAGGATGGAGTCCACAGAGAAATGTGAGGCCATCATTCAACATTTCAATGGAAAATACATCAAGACTCCACCTGGAGTCCCAGGTGAGTTTTATTTTTGGGGGGTACAAATTACTAGTCCAAACAAAATCTAATCCAAACAGTTTGACCTCATGCATGAAACTGAATATTGTCTTTCATATAATATAATAAGCTCTTATTTTGAAAATCCCTGGTCCAGTGCCGTCAGAACCCTTGCTGTGCAAATTTGCTGACGGTGGTCAGAAGAAGCGTCAGAGTCAAGGGAAATATCTGCAGAACGGCCGGCTCTGGACAAGAGATGGGGAGACTGTGAGTTTATGACTTTTCTTAATTCTCTGAGATTTGTGCAGTTGTACATCGATCGGCCCTTTTAATGACACGCTACTTCCACTTTTCCCTCCAGGGAGGAATGACCCTTACCTATGACCCCACCACCGCCTTACAGAACGGGTCAGTACTTCTGCTCTGATGAATTCCTTGTGTGTGAGTGGGATCATGTTGTGGTTTCTCACTTTGTGTCTCTATCTGCAGGTTCTACTCCTCTCCGTACAGCATCGCCCCCAACAGGATGATCGGACCAACTTCCCTCTCCCCTTACATGCATTCACCTATGTCCACCTACCAGGTACTGGAGGATTTGTACTCTTTGGGTTGTTAGTGTAGTTGGGGCAGACAATCCCAGGCCTCCTGTTACATAACAATAAATCCAATCAATAATATCCAAAACATGCTTTATCTGTAAAATAACTACAGCTGACCTTGTCAGGCTTTGCTTGTCTGTATATGGCTTGCAATCTCGAGAACCCAATTTTGAATGTCCCAATGAAATGCAGTGACGAATTTGGTACGTTTTGGACACATGGTACGTTCAATATGAATAAACTTTGAATAAACAGGCGACCAGCGCTAAAAAAAGAACTCGGACTAGATAACGTACGTGATGTCGTCGACCACAACAGGCAGCGTTCACGACAACAGCATCAACAGCTGATTCTCCAGTTCTGGGTTCTGCGTTCTGAGTCGAGCTTCACTGAACTTTGAATAAAAGATTGTGCTCTTTACTTTCCGCGGCTCAATTACTGCAGGTCACTCTTACAGTTTCAGAAAAGCTGCAACCAGCATCACTTCAGGCCCCATTCCTAACAGGCAGGTTTCGGACCTAGTATGTCATTTCATCCTTTATAACACGTGTCCTTCTTGCTCCTGCAGGTACACAACCCGTCCTGGATACACCACCAGTCATACATCATGCCGCCCACAGTGAGTATTTAGAAGCTGTTGGTTTTCCCTCCTGCTGCAGCTGAAATCTTTTAATATTCTGCTGCCTTCAACACTAACACGTCTAACACCACCCTGTGTGTGTGTCCACAGGGAACCGTCCTGACTCCAGGAATGGACCACACCATGTCCATCCAGCCCACCTCGATGATGGGGCCCCTGGCACAGCAGCTCAGCCACCTCTCCATGGGCAGCAGCGGCACAGTGAGTAATGAGCACAGAGTTAAGCATTGAGCTGTCATCCATATTTAACGGCTAAAGCTGCGTGAGGCAACTTGAAACATTGGTGAGGCCAAATGTGAGCAGGGGGCAACTTTCTATGTGAGCAATCCCTGATACAGATGTGACGATACTAGAGTAATGAGATAATATGTTTTTTACCTGCTTTGGAACTCAGGCCCTGTTCAGACCTGGTATTAATGTGTCTCCTGTGACCACTTGTGATTGAATCTCACTTATCCACTCTATATGCAAATAGTAACGTAGGTCACTTCTGTTCACAAAGACCAAATCATGTTGTTTTACCCAGTTAGCCCTGAGATGAGGTAAAATTGTACCCGTTTGAAAAACTAAATAGAAATGATGTTTTGGTCAGTGTTGATGTTTTGGCGATGGAGGATGTCAGCTGAGTAGATGGTCCTTCATATGTGGCCCATTACGCAAAAAAAAGGACTGAAGTATAAACAAATAAATGCAGAAATAAATAATCTACTGGCCAAGTCAAGACAGAAGTAGTAGATCTGATCTCACTGCTATAACCAATCCGGCTTTAGACTGAGTTAAACCTGCCTGATAAACAGAAAACTACAGAAATACATGTTACAATGTATAAATGAATGAATGACAACATGTGGAAATAAATGTCATAATGAATAAATAATAGAGATACTCAAATGCTATTTCAAACTGTATACTTTTTTTTTAATCAAATAAATTCTATGAATTTATAAATACAGAAATAGATAAATAAATGTAGCAATTTACAAATAAATGATTGAATAATTGCAGAAATGAATGAATTTATAAATACAGTAATGAATAAATACATACGTGTAGAAACACAGAAATAGGTACATATGTACTGAATTATTTACTTCTGCATTTATTTTTTATACGTATGTCAGTATTTTAGAATAAGAATTTAAATAGTTTGGTCCTTATTGGACAGGACGTGGAATTGCAGCTTGTTCAGGAGTTGATGAAAGTTTTATGTGACAGTTTAATTCACCAATGTATCGTCCAGTAACTTATTATTTCCACTTCCCTGCAGTATATGCCTGCAAACACATCTATGCAGGGGACCTACATCCCCCAGTACACCCAAGTGCCTGCCACCAGCATCTCAGTTGAGGTAAGCGCCTCTCTTTTTTTCTCGCTCTCTCACGAGAGCAGCATCATGTTATGTGAAACAGTCACTTATGGATTTGATCTTTGCCGCCTCCCTCTCAGGAAAGTGCTGTCCAACAACCTGTTGCCATAGAGACACCCACGGAACACACAACCTACTCCTACCAGCATAACAAGTGAAGGGGTGGCAGAGGTGAGCTCTGATCCTGTTCTGTGCTTCTGTACATCTTAATCTTTACGTTTGAGTGCTCAAGGACTCGCTGCGGCTGCCGTGGCTCCGGTTGCTAATTGGCTGCTCTTGTGTCAGATCTTCCTCTGGAGCC
Source organism: Verasper variegatus (assembly GCA_026259375.1). Classification (NCBI taxonomy): domain Eukaryota; kingdom Metazoa; phylum Chordata; class Actinopteri; order Pleuronectiformes; family Pleuronectidae; genus Verasper; species Verasper variegatus. Next base: position 14,429,636 of record CM048045.1, read on the forward strand.
GGAGCGACTCTCAAAAGGGCCCAAGTGCTGAAACTCGGCACAGTGACTCTGCATGAAAGGCACCGGGCGCTCGGGGGGGGGGGGGGGGAGGGGGGAATATGGACTGTTACACAGAAAGGACAAAACAAAAAAAAAAGGACATTTTCTACAAACTCATATTTTAAAACAAACTCTTTTACTCCAAACAAGGAAGGCTGGAGGACGGCAGGCGAGATGAGACAGAGGAACAGAAGAGGGAGCGTCTATTTTGATAACAGTCAAGGAAAAATTCAACAGACACACATTTCATAGGTTTTTAAAAGGTTTTATTTGAGCATCAGTGAAACCAGGAAAAAGAACATTTCAACACCTTTTTTTTTATTTTCAGTCATGTTTTGTCGACCTTTTTTTCAAATGTGCTGATTTTACTTCTCTTTTGTTTTTTAAAAACCTGCCTTTTTGTACATAATTGTTCGATTTGTTGTGTTTCTAGCTTCACGTGTCCTGGTTTGATCGATTGGTGCAAATATCTGAACACAGACAGCAAAAAAGCTGAGGAATCATATTTCAGTTGGATATGGTGCTCACTCGGAATAAGCTTCTCTTCAAGTGGCAGCAAATTTCAACATTTTTGTTTCTTTCTGAGTGGTTTCGCTTCTTTTTGGCACTTGACTCTCAAATAATTTAAAGCTCCAACAATCTCGACAAAGCTTCAGACAATCAGAAGATGACAAAGACCAGTAAATTTAGAGATGACGCTCATTGTTGACACATTTCACAGAGTAGGCTCCTTTTGAAAAAGAGCTAAATAGATTTAAATCATTCCAGAGATAAAAAAAAAAGTCTAAATGTTGTTTTACTTTTGAGCTCCTCCACTCGATTAAATCCAAAGTTGCTTAACGGGGATCACATCTCACTCAGAGCTGCCCTGTAAATAAGAGATTTGAATTTATGGAGGCTTTCTTTTGATTTTTTCGTTCCTCTGTGTAGTAAAACGCTTCGGTTAATTTAATGACAACAATTTACCAAATTGAACAAAGCAATGTGTTTTCTCTTTTATCAAAGAGAAAGACGAATCTCCACCAAACCCCCCCAAAAAGGGGGGTTTCCGAAACAAGTAGATGTTGTTATTAGAGTCTGAGGTTTTTATTGCACAGACGTGGGAATGAACAAGTGCAGCTCTGCCCTGTCGTATCCTCACAAAACACTAAACAGGTGGATTATTATGGACAGTCTGGTAATACTGGTAAAAACAAGAGTGGCCATTGCTGTGTTTTTGCATCTGCTTCTACTTTTCTGTTTCTGTCACGCTCATGTTTTTTTTTTTTTTTTTACATTTCTTATTTAAAGGTTTTCTTAATTTAAAAAAAAAAAATACTTTTACGATTTTTCCAAAAAGCTTTGATTTTATTTTTGATAGTGTGCTGTGTGCTTCAAATAGTGAGAAATGTTTTGTGATGTGTTTGTTCACTTCTCTCGTTCTGGTTTCAGTGTTGATGTGAAAGAGGCTTTCATTTTTTTTTTTTTTTTGCGGGGGGGGGGGGGGGGGGGCATTTCCCAGTTGTTGGCGCTTTAAGAACACGACTCCTCTCAATGGTTGAATTATATTATATGCTACAGGTTCAGATGCATTGTTACAGAGCTTTGCCCCCGAGCCGTTGGGGAAGCGACAGAAAATGAAATATGTGCTCAAAAAAAGAAAAAACCTCGACTTACCTCATCCTGCCAGAGATGTACAGTAGATTCAGTTTGTGTGCAAGGTTCACAGGCAATAGACAACTACAGCAGGTCTCATGGCTGTTCACAGCTGGTACTGTGTCCACATCCGTTAACTCTTCCGTCCAATGTCCGGAATAAAACACACGCCCAAGGTCTGACGATCTATGCAATTAATTTATTATCCTTATAAATGCAATACTACAGATACCACACTAAGGATCACCTCATGCTAATACTTCATTCTGGCTTACGTGGACTTTTTCTTTCATTGTCCATACTATCATGTTCACAGTGACACATTAATCTTTGGTTCATTCATTGTTAGTAAGATGCTGCATTAAAAGGGAACTGTTTCATACCAAGATGAGGTTAATACGACTGCAGGAGATGTAGGAACAATACATAAAAACAGAAAAGAAAACCATTGGCTCGCTAGATGTAATTCACCATTTCATCCAATTCACAATTAGTTTGTTTTTTTGTGCGATGGAAACTGTTTTACTTCTTTTCAACCATGAAACTGTTTTAACTTCACAGAAATGCCTTAGATTTCACCGGAAGGGATCGTGAAGTGCGACTCACATTCGACGGGCTTTACCGCCGACTGGAATATGTCGGGGGGGGGGGGGGGTGTAATCCTCATGCACTGCTGTTAGAAAAAGACTTTTGCTAAAGCAGAACTACTCTGAACACAGATCTATGAAGCAAAGAGATATTTACAACCTTCTTTATTCTGTGTTACTTCCTCATTCCTTTATTGTTCATCCAAAACATGGAATAAAGTGAGCGGTGGTGTACCGAGTCCAACTATTGCTGCTATGTGTTTAGAGAACTTTTAGCTGAAGGTCATTTAATATATCAAGTCACACATGGGACCAGTTTGTAACTCATGTTCAGCGACGTCCGTGCATCCAGACTTCTCTGTGCATCAATCTCCTCAGTAAATATCTGTGCCGTGACACAGGTCCCGTCTCCTCCACAGATAGGAAACCCTACAGCTATTAAAACATTTAACTTGGTTTGATTTTGAACTTGTCTTTTTCTTTTTTTAATAAAACTTTTTCACTGTGGTTTGTGTTTTTGTTTTTATACAAGGGACCACTAGGCACTTGATTTAACAAATAAGAGTTTATAAACTTCAAATAAGCAAAGACATGTTTATCAAATGTGACAGTTTTTATATCAAAACCAACTCCTTTTGAGGTAATACACAAAGAACAGTCACAATACAGGAGAATTTAATACTAAAACAGACTGGGATCTAGATAAAAATAGATAGGAAACAGGTATATAAAAAAGTATATTACACTGTTCAAGGGTCGTATATGATTTAAGTATGTACAAAGTTCAAAATATACTGAATATGCCCAAAATTCGCTGTTGAACTTCACTACATAAAATAGACTTTGAACCTTAATTTACAATCTTTTATCAAGACTTATGAATAAGAAGGAAAGCAAATCCGGTCTGCCCTGCTGTTGTAACGTGCAATAAGACTATTCTGTTGAACTTGGCAAAGTAAGAAAATGTTCTGTTTTCATTTTTGAATGATACTCTGAGGCAACATCACATCTGAAAACCTTTGTGCATTTTAATCAAACTAATAAAGATAATCTTTTTTTGGGGGGGAGTGAAGTTCATATTGCAAAGAAAACAAAAGCAGAACTCACGTCCAAATACAAAGAGGTTAGATGCCATCAAAACCTGTGTTTTGTGGGCATTTATGTCGTCGTGGTAAAGTAAATTTGCATTTGCTCATTTCAAGAGTATCAAACACTGCCAGCAAAAATGTAGCATTATTGTCGTTATAAAAACAAATCTTATCTCCACGTATGACAAAAACATGTAAACTTTGTGTGTCTGCATCCAACTGAACATTGCAGCTCAATACAAGTGAGTTCAAAATCGATTCTGGCTGGGTAGTATAAAACACGCAGTGCTTCAGCTGCTATACCGATGCTCCATGGGTGCACCGTAACACAAATAAACTGGAAAATAAGACTGGGAGGCAGTGCTTGGCTGCTTCAGCAATATCCCGTCAGCCGACTGCAGCTGGGGGCTTTATTGGCCTTCGAGGATGGAGAGTGGCAGAGCTGGTTTTTCCTGATCCGATGATGAGCTGGTGTGCAAGTTTTTCCCAGGACAACACGACTGTAGCTCAGCTCCTGCTGGTGACGCAGTGAGCGGATGATACAAGGTTCACAATCCTGACATCACAACAGCTTGTGGTTCACAATCTCCCAAACCATCCTCCTTCTGAAGTAGGGCATGTGTTTCTGTGAAGGAGAAGAGCCGTATTCAGGACACACTCATGACGACTTCACCAGATGAATCTCTGTGGCTGCTGCGTGGGATTACCTGTGTGAATGTGATTGGCTTGTCTTTGGTAATGTAATCTGCATATTTGCACGTGAACATTCCACAGTCGCTACCGTTCATCTGCTGAGGGATTTCCTGACAGATACAGAAATGAAAATGTAATGCACCTTCTGTGACAGCACAGACATTTACTACTTTACCAACTGCTGAGATTCTGCTTGGAAAATGTATTCTTTCAGCACTTTTTTTTTTTTTAAAACAAACCTCCAGTGTCACGAGACAATTTATTGCAGTATTGACAGATTTTGTAAAGGAGTTTCTGAAGGTTTCAACAAGTTAAATTTAAGAGTTTTTTAAACCTAAAAAGTGAACTGCTCCTTCAAGGAAACCAGCCCAAAATGGACTGAATTGACTGATCAGCTAAGACTGCAATATTTAATAGTACGTTTCCACAGACGCAGGTGTTTGATGCTGGGATACACGTTCTTTTCTATATTGGACTCTTGATGGATGTGCCAATGAAACAAAGTGGCCCGTAAGTCAACAGATGACTGATAGACTTCCCTTTAGTGCTGGAGGGAGCCCATTATTTATCCAAGCTCCCCGAGACGTTTTCTTCTTCTGAATTTACGCATTCAAATGTGTACAAATGCTGAACAGGCTGTTAAGAACCTTGAGGCTGATTTGTGATATTTGACGACATGAACCTGAACGACATAGCATCACATGACAAATAATAAAAACAGACAACTTGAAGCTCTCATCCTTGGTGTGCGTTTGACTTACATTGGGCTTTTTGCTGTGTAGAGTCCAACCTGAGGTATCCAGCTCTTTGCCCTTTTTGTCCTTACTTTCCTGCAGCAGATAGTCACTGCAGAAAATGTTGATTTATTTAGTATTTCTATACAACTTAAAGGCACATAAATAATATATTTTGCTTTGATGTTTCAATTAGCTCTCCTCATATTTATCTCTTTCAACACACAAACAAGTCTGATGCAGAAACTTACAACAGTATCCTGCATGCTTTATCGTTGTTCCTTCCCATTGAATCAAAGTACACCACAACCTTTTTCCTGAAATCCACCACCTGAGAGAAAAAAAGAAACAATTAGCAAAAGAGAAATAAAATAAAAAATTTCTTCCACATTCACGGCCATTAAGACTTACAGAGAGGCACCAGTGCACCCCCAAGTGGACAGGAACCAACAGGATGTCTTTAGAAAAGATGTCCGTCTTTTTGGTCCAGCGGCGGACAGCCGAGTAGCCGCTCCTGCACAGCTTCGGATAGAAAAAGGTGTTGAACGTATTCACCGACGGGAGTTTGGGGTTCTTGCTGCGCTCGACCAGCAGGTTCATGTAAAAGTTGATCACCTGAGAGATTGAAGGAGGAGAGTTTCAATGAACTGGACAAGCATCACTCAATTGCTCAACAAATATTACCACGGTCAAGCTTTTGTCCCGTGTCCAGAGTGATTATTATTAGTTTACAGTTTTTTGCTGGCGGATCATGTGTACTCACTTCATCGTTCAGCCAGTTGAGGTTGCTTAGGGTGTGCAGATCTTTGCGCTGTAAGCTTCAGACCAAAACCTTCACTTAACACTTCTTGAAGGCTACTTGCTCTTAGCACCCTGCTCACCTCAGCCTCCATTTCCTTAACAGAAACACATGTAAGAAAAAAAAATCACAGGAAATATTAACTGTGTGTTAAAATTGTTTTCCAAAAGTACAGAGCTTGCAGAAATTAGATATTGCTGATACTATATTTCAATGTTTACAATTTTTTCAGCTGTACATAGCACTTATTATCAGCCTGAATAAATTGACAATAAAACCAAATTTCACACAACAGCACCATTCAGGAAGACCATTAATTCGTCTGGACCTCAACTGCATTTCTTTGTTTTTAACATTCATTTTATTACTACAAGAAAAAAATAGGCCTGTGTCTGTGAAGTGCATTAACAGTATTTCCCATTTTTTCAAAGCAGAAATACATTCAGAAACAAAATCTTCTAAGTGAGAGCAAGTTCATTTGGGTGAAGCATCGGAATAAAGTCAAGAAAATAAGATACATCATTGATACCTCTGTCAGTTCAGGGAATTCTGGTTCCTCTTCCACAAGCTTTGGCTTTTCAATCACAGCGGTCAAAGGAACCTCCTTCTCCAAAGGAACTCGAATATGAACCTCCACATCTGGGCTGCGTTGCCCCTCGTCAGACAGGCGCTGGGAACCAGTAACAATATGACACAGCTTAATGGAGGTAACAGGTGGTCAGAAAACAATAGTCATGATACAGGTGAACGTGAAAGAGGGCTTCAGGGATGAAGAGTCACCTGTCGCAGCAGCTGAGCAGCCAGGGCCTCCTGCTCTTCTATCTGTCTCCGCCTTTCTCTCGCCCGAGAGTCGTACATACTTGTTCTACGGAGACAAAAAATAAAACATGTTTACCTTGTGGCTCTATTCACTACAATATCAGTAAATAATGAATCAATTGCTTAGTCAGAGATTAAAAGGTATTTTTTGTGCACTTACAATTCTTTGATCCATAACTCAGCTTGGAAACATGGCACACTGTAAAGACAGATCAATGTTCTGAGTACAAACACTGACTTGACTCAAAGCTCTACTGACTGGAGGCTTTGATCTTACTCCACCTCACCTACATGTTGTGTTCATATAAATACAATTTCCAATTAAATTATGAAATAGATGAACAGTATTCAAATCATTCAACATTATTAATTCAGATGTCTATGTCTTTGACCAAGCTTGCTATTACATTTATTATTAACCACAGTGAAATGTAACAAAATTACCAATACTAACCTTGAGCCGTCTTGCTTTTTACCCTTCTGCTCATTGATAATAATTACAGAGTCACCATCATGAGCTAGAAGAGAAGACGAGGACATTACAACTCAAAAAGAAAATCAAAAACAAGCTAACATTCAATTCACTTATGCAGAGTTTTTCCAGGCCGAAAAATTAGGTGTGGTGGTACTGAGCCGTCAGAGAGAGAGGGAAGAGTGAGCAGTGGAGTCAGTGTGTGTGTGCATGGCGCCGTCACCTTTCCCTAAAGTTCGGGGACTATCATACAGCCGCTACACAATTTGTCCCGGGAGAAACATGATGGAAGTACTTTCCACTGTACTAGAAGTTTGTCGGGAGGCGGGGGTGGCCGCCTCGCAATTCTCTATGCAGGAAAAGCCCTGTTTAGATGTTCCATTTTCATAACCTCTATATTAAGTTTAAACTCAAGTATCTTACCTGATGACTGTGTGTCCTGAGAAGAGTTATCCTGCAGAGCAGATGGGGAGGAAGCTGACGTAAGAGTAGCTGCTCGACTGGAGCTGATGTCAGTGTCCAGCGACCACATCTGGATCCCTGGTCTGCTCGAGGTCCCCCCTGGGCTGGGGAGGTTGCTTGAGCTCTGGCTTGACATCCCTCTTGGGCTGGGTGGGCCGCTGGTTCCCTCTGAAGTTCCACCCGCTGCTGATCCAGTAGGGGACGAGAGCTGTAACAGTCTGCGGCTGGTGGTCAGGAAGCTGGTGCTGGATGAGAGGAAGACTTACTTTACTACACATATACTGTAAATGTATTCACAAATACATTACATGAAATGAATTATTGTTGTTGCCATGCACAACACTTGCTGCTGCAAAGCTATGAAAGTAAAACATGTTTAATCTGACCAGGGTGCACGTTAAATGAGCAACGACCACAGAAGGTAGAGTTTTGGATAAAGTTAATACAGTTTTAGTGATTTGCATGCTGTATTTCAACAGTTTGAACCTGGCAATGTTATTGTATCCTGTATTTGTATGGGTACTTACAAATCTCTGTGCGACCTCACAATGGCATGTGAGCTGCCATTGTGAATAAAAGAGGACTGACCACCAGACACCATAGTCAGAAGCTGCCTGTAGACCTCCTTCTCCTCTTCACACACAGACTGGACAGACAGAGGAGAACCATGAAATCTAACCATGAAATCTACAAGGAAACGCAACAGCTGAATGAGAAGAAATCACATGTTGCCTCATCGACTGGATGTCTGACCTCCTGTGCTGTGCAGCGGGGCTTGGCTCTGTCTATGCGGCCAGATGAGGTGCTGTGTGTTGGACTCTGCATCACTTTGATGGGAAAAGTCTTCTCATACATGCTGGTGCAGGAGCTGCTTGCAGTGCCCATTCCAGTACAGAGACTGCAGACACAAAATGGACAGTTTAGTAATCTACTGACAACAGCTTACTGATAAATGGTACAGTAAAATAGCAGCAAAAACAAAAATGTAAGAAATACCTCGGTGTTCCAAACGGTCGGAGGTTTAGGGGTCTGCCGAGCCGTGGAGACGGTTGCAGTTTGGGGGTGGCAAATGGTGGCAAGTTGACTGAATGACCGTTCGTTTTTGGCACCTCTCGATGTGTAGGACTCATGCACACTTGTCGCCTGCAGAGTTTTGTTCCCATGATGGCCTTCTCATTACGCAACCATTCTAAAGTTGTAAAGGGAAGAAAAAGTACAGTCATTAATTTCTCTTCAAGAGTTCACACAAACCTTATCAACCTTGATGCAAAAGTATTTACAATGCTTGAAGTGATAAGCCTTGCCTGATTTGGTTGTTTTCCACTCCAACGTTGTTGAGGGAGCAGCGAACATCTCATTCAAAGAGTTCCTTTCAGCAATCTTTGCATAAAACATACACATGTGTTAAATAAAGACAACAATATTGTGGTACATTTAAGAATAAACCTGATTCCTCACCGGCCTCCCAGCCCAGGCTGCTGCTGATGTTGAGGGCTGTGACTCTCCAGGTGGAGGTCCAGGGGAGGCAGGCATCATATTTCTAAAGGTAGGGGTTACGGTGATCTTCATCCACGCAGCCACATTGGAACTATGACTCTTCACACCTTCAGCTGCAGTCTTCACGGAGTCAATAATATCTCCTAGGTAGATTTGAAACAAAAGTAGGACAATAAGGATTTGAAAATATACATTCACGTGTACGTGTAATAATATTGCAGAGTGCTTGAGTGTGCAATTACCCATTCGTGATTTCTTTATGATCAAGCCATCTTGGTCGATGTTATGTCCATCATCCAAACTTGAGGGAAAACAGTTAGATGCAAATACAGTTAAGAACTTCCATTCGACAAAGTGACGTTATGGTTTTCTCCACATCACAATAACATCGAGGACCAGCGGAGCGACAGACAGACAGATCAATTCCAGAGCAGCAGCCTGAGGTCAGTTGTTAAAGCTCATACCATTCAATCGGTCTTTTCCTCCTCATCGGACCGTCCCCCGGCGCCCGGTGAGCATCCGAGTGCTCCTCTGCCGGGACACCGTTCCGAAGATTGGCGAAGCTCGTTTCTATCCATCCGTAGATTTTATTCAACATGGCTCAAAAGTTTTACGGACAGCGCCGCTGGTTCGAGTATGAATCGCTATGGCTGCTTTCAGTCTACCTGTCAATATAGTCAGAGCAAATCCAGCTAATACACTTCATTCGGCTGAAGTGTGTTAGCTGAGGCTGCTCGAGGCGCGAACACTCGTCACAAATATCATTGCACTTCTCCGAGACGCGAGCTAACCGTTCGCTAGTTGGCAGAGAAATCCGCTAGTTGCCTTGCTAGCCCGCTATGCTAACCACTCTGCTAGCCGACGCCGTTAGCTACGCGGCTAATTTGTGGAAGTGTGTTTAGATTCCCGTGGGAATGCGGTAAGTCGCAACCGACGCGTTCGGACAGACGGCCACCATGCTGAGTCGCACCCTCGCTCACTAAAAGAACCGCAGCGTGACATTAAATCGCATATTCACTCTTTGAAGAAGAACATCTCCCGCTTCTTCCTCATTCAAAACCACAACATGGCTGCACCGGACCTGTCACCGTCGCGCGCCGTGATTGGACCACGGCGCGTTGCGAGTCCGAGTGCAACGCGGCCTCATTGGTCGACTGCGGGCCGGAGGAGAGAATTTACTGTGACGTCACGGCCGCCGGCTCTGACTTCTGAACGCACTGAGCTCCATCCCTCACACGCGCGCTACATTTTGTGTCTGTTTCCTTTGGCCGATTCCCTGTAACACTGAAATAGTCCCTCCTGTCTGATCAAATTCATATAAAGTATTTTTGAATTAAAACACATGGCGCCAATCTTTATGCCAAACAGTTATGTCCAACACGGGCAGAAATGTTTGCACTTCTGCTCTCCTTGCATGCCCCTTTGCATCAGTTCGTACAGCCCTGCATTATATGAATTATAGACATTTCGAATCCAGACCAGAGTTTGAAACTTGTTTTGTTCTGTCCTCTGCCTCGTTGTGACATTATTATACGTCAACAACTGCCCAAGCAACCCTATGTGACCTTGGTGTACCTACTAATTTGTCCAAACTAAACAACCAGATTAAAAACTGTAAATAGACCGTTTGGACAAATATATGTTATTAACATGAATATATGCAGCCCACAATATGCAAGTGGGTTCACAAATGAAGATATGTACTGGGTAATATTACTATGTTCACTAGTATAAGGTAAATACGTCAAAATCGAGCTACTGATGAAAAACAAACGGAGAACAAAAAGTATTTAATCTGACGACCATGCAGGGCTGTTAGGAGAATATCCTGAACATTTAGAGACACCTTAAGTAAGAGACCGCCATGACGCTGAAATGTTTACTGTCAAAATATACAACTGAAATTAAGCTCAGGTGTTTCCCTGCTGAAAATTGCCAAATGTGAAGCTAGTGTGGATTTAGATGTAGATATAACATATGTTGAATCAGAATGAACCAATGAGCATATTTACACACATTCACCCTTTTAATAAATGCATACAGTAACACCACTACTACAGTGAAATGCTCTTAAAAGAACAATATGCAACTACTGCATCAATATCATCAAGACAATGTAATCCAAGATGACTTCAGAAAACCTATAAATTCATTCCAAGCTTCAAACCATTCAACATTGATCACAAACTTTCAGAAATATATGATTCTCTTTTAAAAAAATAAACTTCAATTGTCATGAAATACAGCATCAAGCCCCTGCACAAATGCAGGCCTTATCAAAAGTAAACCCATGCATGTATGGCACTTTCATGTTATGTTAAATTATTGCGTGTTGCCACTGCAGATTAACGTTTTTGTAGTTTAAATAATACTAGGAGCAGAGATTATAATACAAAAAAATCACGGTTTGTTGAAATTAAATATTCTGATTTCAAGATTTCTGATTCAAACACACACTTTCTACAAATAGCAAAATAATAACAAACACGGCAACAATTTGAATGACAGCTTCAGAGTTAAGAGAAGCAAAAATCAACATATTGATGAAGGTAGCGACGAGCAGCAACGTCCCAAATCCAACAAATTCATAATTTAATTCATGATTGTCTTTCAAAAGCCAGAAAACATGTCACCTATGCTCAAAATGCTAAGAACAGGTAACTGAAAACACAGGAAAAGATTTCAAGTCTTTTTTAAATTCACTTTTGTGCTTTCAGCAACTAAATAAACACCCACAGAAATGACGAGGTTACTGTACTTGGCATAGTTAGAGTCATGCATAATATATTATAGACAAGTACCTCCTAAACAGTGGTGACATCTATTGTTTGCAGGAGATTTGTGATACTACAGCAAGTATGGACATAGGACACCCCTACAGCTTCACATGGACACACAGAATGTTGTATCTACGTCAAATGGAGCTACATCATGAATTTCGAAGTACTTCTGGGTGTTAAAGCTGGCAAACCTACCCTATAATGTGGTAAGGGTTCCCAAACATGCTAGAGAGCGAGGTTATTAACATCTCAGTTGCTTTGCTCGGAAAAGCTGTGTTGGAATCTTTGTCACCAATGACTGACATTTTGAAATGACTCTTATCACATCTGCCTGCATACTGGTGTTCCCCTCGTCTGAAGGTCAGGTGGGTAGGGTGATGGTTTACTCTTGTTTGGTTCCAAAGATTTGGAGGAAGAAGGAAAAGATATAAATAATATCCAGGTAGATGTTGAGAGTGGCGAAGACATACTCCTCTGGACTTATGGTATACCTCTTGTTTCCCATGAGGAGCTGCGTGTCGAACGCCAAAAACTGTTACAGAAGATGAAAGAGCAAGACAGACGTGTTTTTGTTACTTCTGATTCTGACAGTCTGCAATAAATGATATTTTCTATCAATAATGTCTGAGTGTCTGCACTCTTACCATGGTAAACAGTATGGCTCCCAAGACCGCGTAGATGGAATCCAACCATGGTACCTAAATGGCAATAATGACTTGATTAGCTGTGATTCCAGTGTTTCAGCTCTTTGAGTTTAATCTGTCATCAAACATTTCACTGTTTTCAATCATATTTGAGAAAAATACATCCACACGTCAGTCATACATGTCACTCAGTCGATGTAATCGCTTTAATTAGTCATACTTACATATTGAAAGGGAAGGACGAGTGCCAGCACTATGCCAGAGATGAACATGACCATGCAGAAGACAAAGAGCACACCTTGGTAGGAGGTCACATCAAACTGGATGGACAAAGCACAAGATATCAAACCAAAGTTTATCAAATAGTGTAAAAAAAACCCTGACACACACAAATGATTTTCACTGTCAATCAAGCAAACTGTATATCACATAAAACTATCTGAATATAGGAATGGATAAATAGGATTTTTCTCACCTTAGTTTGGAAGCTGAAGACTGTGACCACGAGACAAACAGCTGCTGTGATGCCCAGACACATCACCACTGACTTGGTGTTATAGAAACTAAATGAACGAAAGAATGAAACAATTACTGAAAAGTTAGTCTGAAGATGGAAATCCCCCACAAGATAAACTGCAAAGTAAAAGGAAACGATCACATAAAGCAGTGAGCAAACAAGAAGCATACCTGGACAACATCCCCGTCATGTAGGAGAGGGAGAGGGTCTGTAACACATGACAGTGAAAGTCTCACTTCACTTCAGGAAAGTCATGAGTGGACAGTATTCACTTTCACAAAGTACTTTTATTCATTTGTTTTAGATCATTTGAACTGTCAACTTCCATTCCTTTGTGGAGGAAAAGTTACACATGAACAAATACTAATAATTAGAATGGCACTCAGTAGAGCGCATACCTCCGCCAAGGCCAAACAGCCCTGCAAATTATTTATGATTATCTAGATCTTATAGTTGAAACAAAAAAAGAAAAAGGAAGTGGTCTGAAAACCTCAATGATTTATTTGTCATCACACAAATAGTCGTTAACAGGGGACATGAAAAACAATGGAACATAAATCTTGCTTGTGCATCTGCTCAAGAGAAATAAACTAAAGAGTATTTTATAGAAACACTAAATAAAGTAGAAGGGTTAAAGTCTAAGGACAATAATCATCCGATGTGGAACAAATCATTTTATGAAATCTGGAAATATGTAGCAGTTGGATCCAAACTAAGGTAAATGTAAACGTGCCATTTTAAAATCAAGATCTGTGCATTATTCCCTGAAAAATGTACTAAAATGTTGGAAATATTAAAGAAATGTATTTTAATCCAAATCCAAAATGTAATGGTTTACTTCCAGACTCAGGCCCCCATACCTCCACTGAGTTCAGTGGAATGGATTTAGTCGCTTTTGCATAATCATGCAAAAGTAACAAATGAATTTACTCTTTTCTATTCTAAACCCCAGTGTATAATTTTGATTTGAAAACATTGTCTATTCACGAAACTGTACAATAAAAACACAAGTAACAGCCTAGTACTTACAAAGATGGCAAGCAGAATCAGATTCCATGGAAACTGTCTCCTGTAGGTGTGAGGAAAGACAATTCCATTATTTTAGTTGTTTTAAATTTTTCCAATTTTATTAATTTACTTTCGTTGGCGTTTGAGAACTTTTAACTTACCTTGGTGCAGAGCAGCAGGACAGGGTCAGATATGTGACAAAGAACACAGGCGCTGTAAAACAACAGAAATATTGAAATATTATATTTGGTTAGAGATAAGCGAATATATTACTGACTTGAGACTGATCGAACTTGTTACTCACTAAGAGGCCCAGTACCACCCAGGGTTGGTTTGGATGTATTCCTTCACAGGGTCACTAAAAGTGAGCACAACACCCAGTGATTTCTTGTTCCATATTTAATTCATTAAACATTAGATAAAATAAAAAAAATAAAAAAATGATCTCACCAGAATGTGAAAATAGCCACGATGGCAAAAGTGACCAAAAGTTGGATCATCAAGATGGCATAGACCTGAAAGGGAGCAAGTTCCAGTGTTAAAACAAATCCATAGATGTACATGCTGGGCAGCTGTGGCTGAGGGGGGAAGGCGGTTGTTCTCTAACGGTGGGAGGTTCGAGCCCATCTGCATGCCGATGAGTCCATGCGCAAGATACCGACCTCTGAATTGCCCTTCATAGAAAAAGTGCTGCCCATAGATGCACTGTTTGAATGTGTGTGTGAATGGGTGAATGGCAATAACCTGTAACGTAAAGCGCTCTGAGTGGTCAAGACTAGAAAAGCGCTTTATAAATACAGACCATTTACCATTTACAAGCATTTAGAGCAGAACTAATAAAGTTATCAATGTGATGTTTTTATACCTTTCGGATGAAGACCCTCCTGATGTTGCGATCATCCCAAGTGAACTCTGTGAGCATCTCTGCATCACTGTAGCAAGGAGCACTGGTGCCTGAAGGAAAAGAAACACTTATTTGAGACTGTTTGCTGTTTGTCATTACAGCAACATCCCAAAAAATCGAATCAAATCTAAATAATAATGGCAGAGAAACTGTCAGGTCTTGTCGTACCTGCGGTGGCTTCCTCGTAGCTGGGAGGAGCTGGTGCCACTGTGGCCTCTCCACTGGAGGAGCCATTGGCTGCTTTGTTCGCAAGTAACAACTGATGGTACAAAAGATGCACAGTTGATTATTTGGTAGTTCACAGTCTGTTGCTCATTTTAGCCGAGAGTGAATGAACACTGGAAGGAAAGAAAAAGCTCCTCGTTGATTTAACCTGAAGATGAAGACGAAATTCCTGGTTTTGAGTGTAACTTTTTTCACATCTTAATGTTGTTGCATATACTTTAACTGGAGTAATATGATGTGTAATTCATACTATTCAGGATAAATATAAAGTAGAGCCCAACCGATCAATAGGCTACTACTAATAGGATACTTTGCGGAAATAAAAAAGACAGAAAAGAAGTGCATTTATGTTTACATTATATGTCAAACAAAATCCTAATTCGAGATCAATATGTGTGATTTCTTTTTATTTGTAGTTATTTATAATTAAGTTAAACTGTGTCATGTCAAGCCTCGATTGCACTTTCTGTTGTAAGGCATCGGATCATTGTCATCATTATTTATTTAAATGCAAATACTGCCAGAAACTGGTCGTCATGGTGACCAACATGGCAAAACTACCTGTGACGCATCAGGCTTTGCATTAGTGAACACAAAAATATCACATGAGCATGAATGAATGAAAAACAACAGAATTTGACCAAGATACTTTGAACTAGCTGCTCTATGGTTCATTCAGTCCTGCTGTTTGTGGCTGTAGGCCCACCACGATGATGCAGGTCACAGAACCACAGTCCAAAAAAAGGACTAACACTAGTGATGCTGATCCTGAACAGTCTGCATTGCATCAAACATTAAAGGTCAGTGAGACTAAAGAGGTGAAGTAACGACATGCATACGAACATAGGACACATACAGAAATTAAAAAAAAACACAACTGTTTTAATGTACGTCACAGTAGATGAGGAGGGAAAAAACAACTGAATGATGCATTTCAGCAAACACATACCTTGCCCTGTGTCATGATGGCTGTCTGTCCTCCTGCAGTATGTTGCCTTGTCCTGTTTGCCAACCAGTCAATGGGGCTCTGGTGTCTGAGGACTGACAGCTGTGAGAAAGCACCTCGGATTGATAATGCGCTGCCTCTCTGCTCGGACTGAAAACGATGTGACGATACAGTGATGTAAGCCCACAACAACGCAGTTAAGACTTGTGCAGATGCCCCCTCCCTCACCCACAGAGGGATGTTCTAGCAGCATCCAAGTGACGCAGCACCATAGAAAAACGCTGGGACTGTACCACAGCACCAGGAAAAACGGGGAGAATGGATGCCTGCATGCCTTGTGAGGAGAAAAGTCCAGAGAAATGTGGAAAAATGCTCTACAGAAAAGAAATAGACGAGGGGAATCACAGGAGTCTAAATAACTGTCTAATTTAAATATTAACACAATTTTTTCAGTGTATTTAAATAGTCGACTTGCTTTCAAATGACCTGAGAAAGTAAATTATCAGCTGGTATTTGTCAAATGAATTAAGCCAAATATGTATTTTTTAAATGAAGGAAAATAAGACCTCAGTCCGAAGAAGATTTCCCCTTTAAAATATGGTCATTTCAAATATCTGATGTTGGACCAATTTGTATGATCTGAGGCCCCTACCTGAAACAACAGTATACAAGTAAACGTCATAAACCATTCATTTGCCACAGAATAGAAATTCCAATAAAAGAAACATCATGTACAATATTACTTATTTTATTTACAAGTTCGATGAACAGAGACACATAGAAAATATCCCTAAGATGGTGCAGGTAGAGTAAACCTGACTTAAAACAAACATTCAGACTCCAAAGTACAGTGCAGGAAGTAATGTAAAAACTGAAATTCAGATCTACAGGCTCATCGTGATCTTATTTCTTTGGATATTTATTTTGCTCACTATAAATTATTGTCTTTCCATTTGATAAAACTGCAGAATGACTGATCCCCAATAGCAGGTGAAATTCATTATACTGGATCCTGTGGTGGACACATTGAGTCAATTGTTCACATGTTATATGAAATAATCAATGAAATGATAAGATATAACTTAAAAAAGGAAGGTTGATATGATCACGTTCCACCAACATCCCCACACAGACAGGACTGATAATAGTCTCTCCCAAAAAGTAAAAGAAAACATATAAAAATGAACATTTTATTTAAATTTAATCTCCCAAAACACCTCCTTTGACCTTTGATTTTGTTCACCGATACATTTGGCAAGATGCACACATCTCACTAATCTGTTCATACACATTAGCTTTATACTTTCAGTTTCACAAAACTGGTATAACTCATTTCAAAGCACAAATGATTGTGGTCAATCTCCTCAGTACATCTCCCCCTCGCCTCTGGTTTCCTCCAGTTTAAGGTCTGTGTCATTTCTGCCCAGAGTGAACAGACTAACAACAGCCATCAAAGCTGCCAGCATCATGATGGCACAGCCTCCAAACATGTGTCTGGTGCCGCTGCCAGCCTCCCCTCCACCTGCTCCCGACACCTCTCCATGGAGGGCCAGCAGCCCGAGGCAGGCCAGCAGGTGCAGAGGCACCCGGAACCAGGCCAGCACACTAGCCCGCTTCTCCTCTGGGATAACCCTGCCCTGGAGAAAACTGAATGCTGGGAAATAGAGGCCAGAGGCCAACTCCAGCAGCAGGAAGGCCACGAAGGATTCATGAGGTCGAGGCTGGCCTGCAGCGGTGGAAAAGGTCAGCATGAAGAAAGAGAAGAAAGCCATCAGCACAGCCAGGCAGAGCACATGGCCGGGCTGTAGACGGTAACGAGAGGAGGTGGCTAGGCGGTACAGCAAGGAGCCAGCCATACTGGCAGCCATCAGACAAGAGAAAACTATTCCTAAAGGGGGCCCATGAGGGTCCAGTACTGGAGTCCACAGGAAAACAAAGACGTAGAGGACACTTTCAAACAGAGCTTGCACTCCACCCAAGAGAATAACTCTCCTGTCTGAAAGCAGGCAGCGTAGTCCCTCTTGGCAGCTGCGTGTGAACCGGGCCTTTGCAGACACATGTGTCACACCTCCAACTGAACTGCCAAGCAGTGTCTGTTTGTCCCCTTCAGGACCTCCTTCAGTCTCTTCCTTACCCCAGTCTGTTAGTACAACCCAGCCACAGCACGCCAGGCAGGGGACAGCCAGGAGAAAGGGCGCCACCGGCCCCAGGTGCAGCCACTCGGCCAGCAAGTTAGCTACCAGCCCCGCTCCGACGGCGAGTCCGTGGTTCCAAGTAGCCGCTTTGTTGAAGGTGCTGGGGATCCACTCCTTTGGAAAATCATGAACGTCTACATGTCGGTGCACGTACCAGGCTTCAAATGTGGTGGCAAGCAGGGACGTGGACAGACCCCCCAAGATACGGCCCACAATCAAAACAAAGTAATCTCTGGACAGCTTGGTGAGACAACACGCTGAGTAGGACAGGCAGAAGAGAAGACATGTCTGTCTGCGGCCCAAGACTTGCGGGAGCCAGCCTGAAACAGGAGCAAACAGAACACAGGAAGCCAGGCCGCACACATACAAGATGGCTATTTGGGATTCCAGGAAACTGTAGTGACGGTAAAGTTTGTAGAGGTAAGGACCCTGGAGCCAGTCTGCCCACAAAGCCAAAAGGTATGCACGGAGGAATATGCTCTGGAAGCGACGGAAGGCCGGGTTGGCTTGTGCAGTTGGAGTAGACTGAGGTGGGGTGAGGCGGCGTGCAGTGAGCTCGAGGCCAACACACAGGGCAAGCAGGAAAATGATGGCAAGATATGCAGTCACCAACATGGTGTGATTAACTGCACCCACTTGAGGTCAAATCTGGGGTCTTGGGCTGTCTGCAACTCTCGTCTTTCTGTTTCTCAGCACCTAGGAAGAGACGAGGAGAATAAGAAGTGATTACAGGTAGAAGAACAATGCTGACATTAGCTTCTGATTCACAGTTTCTACTCTAACAAGTTAAGGGCATAGTTATGGAAAAGAGTGATAGGTAGTAATAATAATAATACAAGTTAACACAGAACATCAGGTGCTTAGAAACAGAACATATTAAGACATATGAATTACATTAAAACAACAAAATCTTCCACTTCCAGTCAAAGCCTATGGAACCATCTAAAGCTTTGTATCAACATCCAGACTCATCAATGGTTGATCTATTCATAATAATTGCACTATTAATTTCAACATTTATTTGTATGTAATACTTTTACAATTAAAAGCTGTTTGATCTCACTTTGATCAGCTCCCCGGATGTTGCTGCAATAAATGTGTACGTATAATCCCTATCGAAGAATTAAAAATGAACATTATCAGAAAAAAAATTGTGGCATTTGATATGCTGAATGTTGAATTAACATTGTGAACTGAAATGATAAAATATGTTATCACATAGTGGGAATTAGTGGAACTATATATAGATTGTCACATTTCCCTTGAAAGATGATCTCGAACAGATGTGACGAATAAAGGTCCAGGTGAGAGGTCTGTCCTGTCCCAGTGATCACAGTGTGTCCACTGGGACAGGGGGGTGATGGCCGCAGGTTGCTCAGTTCCTCTTTAACTCGTCCGGCCCAGAGACGAAGAGTTTTTAATCTAAACCTGCTCTGCTGTGGCCTGGTTGGAAAGACGTCTTCACTAACTGCGGGAAGCGTCGTGTCAGAGGAGCGTTTCCTGGACGACACTGGTGAAGTCGTTGCTCACTCGGCGAATGAGCTCCACTTTTTTTAAAAATACTTTGGTTGCGATGTGAAACCGTCCCGCAACGAGCTGCGACCCGAGGCCACGACCTCTTTGGGCTTTAAATGCTTAAACCCGACGAGTTATCTGAACACGTCGCTCACAGGTGCACCCTACATGCTACAGCCATTGAGCTAACGCTAGCCTACAAGCTAACCTGCTAGTCAAATAGAATCGTTGTAACTTGCGCCACCGTTTAGTTAGTTGTCCTCTTCACCCTGTGTTATGCCACGTGGTATGTCTTACCGTGTCGTTTGACTGCAGTCCCATAGTAGAGACGACGACCTACAACATGATAACATTACACTTACCTAGCTACCTGATAGTGGAGGATACAGCTAAGCTAGCTTGTCTGTATTAGCAAACACACCCGTTACTTCCGGGAATCTACAGTTTCACCAGACGGTGGCGCTCCCTCCATTGTTTTTGTCATTTGCAGAGGCAGGAGAAAGTTGCTGCGTGTTTCCAGACGTCCCGTGTCCAAGCGTACAGAGGGACAGACGAGTCTTAAGGTTGGATCTTTATGTAGGTGGTGCTGCGTGGCATTTCTGTAGAGATATGTGCAACCTAATGGGAATCAACCATGTTGTTGTGTGCTGTATAACCTGGGTTTCTAGTTATGGATGCAATCAATCTTTAAAAAAAACTACATTCACATTATAATTGCATGCATGGGTATAAACTTGTGTTGGATAATAATATGAATTTAAGTTGCATTACACATTTTTCAGATCCAAGCTTACAGAGGGAAAGATGAGTCTTAAGGTTGGATTTTATTTTCTTTTCTTTATGTAGGTGGTGCTGCGTGGCATTTCTGTAGAGATATGTACAACCTAATGGGAATTAACTATGCTGTTGTGTGCTGTATTACCTGGATTTCTAGTTATGCATGCAATCACACCTTTAAAAGACTACATGCACATTATAATTGCATGCATGAGTATAAACTTGTGTTGGATAATAATGTAACTTTAAGTTGGATCAGACATCTTTCTGATCCATACAGGCCCAGCTACACAATGCATCTTACTCATTTTGTCTAAAAGGACAGAAAAGAGAGACACAGAGGCAGGATAATACATAATTCAACTTTATATCATTATATCATTTCTATCCAGGAAGAAATATTTACAAATGTACAAGATGTGCTTGATCAGCTTAATCAAACAAGCAAAACAGTGAGAGGACTGATCAAATAAGATCTCTCACCCAAAAATATCTCTTGTGTTTGTATGACAAACATTGGGGGGGGGGCAGAGGGGGCGGAGGCAGGGTGCATGTGGAGTGAGTGCTGGTGATTACAGGGATTATGCTGGCTGGTTACATCATCCGATAGCAGGAAGTGCGTCAAAGCTATCTAAGAATCCCGACTACATCGTCTCCGGTGAAAAGCCCCCCTGGCATGGTCAAACCCCCACCTAGTACAGGAAGGTCAGTACATTCTTCTTTACACCGAACTCATCCATCCGATCCATCAATTCAGTCATTGATACATAGACATTGGGGTAAAATAATATTTACAGCAAGGAAAAAAATAAACAAAGGAGCTACAAAACCCAACATGCATGGGACATCTCCATCTGCCAGATGTCATTACAGTAGATGCAAACAGAATGTTTTTGTGAAATCACATGAATTGCCATTGGAAAATGAGGTTGTCATATTAAAACTTAAGGTGTGCCAAATGTCGTCTGGAGGAATGGTCAAAAATAGTAAGAGACTAACTGCATCACGTTGTTAACAAGTGACATTTTGAAATGGTGGTCTCATTCCAGTGATAATGCAGATGGCATGTTTGTGAAACAACGATGCACAATTACCTTAACATTTCAGATTTCCCTATGTATTATATACAGGTTCCCTTTCTCTTTAAACACAAACTGAAGCACAGTCGATCGTCGCTAATGGTCCCTAAGTAAGAAACTGTTTAATAACTGTCTACCATATTTTGTCTTTTAGCTGCTGCTGCTTAGTGATGGCCTGTTGATGCTGTACGACTTAGGGAATAAACAGAAGTGAACTGGCTTTTCTTCTTAAGTACTTTGGATATAACGAGCAAATGCACAAGCGATCTGTCCAAAGGGTAATAGTAACTCTACACAATTATTCATTTTCATACTGGAAGAACGTCTTTCAAGAGGTGTTGAGGTTAAAGTATATACAAGAGTTTGAATGGGTGTGTTTATTTGTCCCAAAAACATTGCATGAAGATCAGTGATGTAAAAAATATATTCGCCACTGGCCTCATTCATCCTTTTTGAAAAAGTCTTGTGTCTCAGGTTTGAAGGAAGTCGTGTCCTTGGAAGGTAATATGTGTGTTTATATGTGGTGTACTGTATACGTTTGTGTCTGTGTGCAACTGGTCTGCTCAAGGGTCAATGCGAAAGGCCAAGAGTTTTTCGGAGTGAAGATTGTTGAGGGTGCGCAGGTCTGGCAGACGCAGGAGGAGTTTTGGGAAGAGGGCGCTGTCATCCGGACGACGTCGGTTGATTAGTGACCGCAGGGCACGAATCAGACCCTCCTGGAGCTGCTCTACGGCCCACATGTCCGAGATGCCAGAACGGTCTGAAGAGCACAGCGGATGCCAGGGTAAGTGGTTGACAGACACAGGTAATACATTACTATTAAAGCAACCTTTGTCACAGTTTACCTACTCGTGAACCTCACCTGCAGAGACCAGCACCACAGCCATGAAGAGAGCCATTTCATCAGGCTCTAGCCCCAAGGAGCTTAACTTCTCACTGAACTCAAACATGGCATCCAGCAGGCAGCCCATGCCCAAAGCCCTCAGGGTAGACAGTGGGTAAGTTTTTCCATTCAGGAAGGTCACTGTGCGATCCTCTGCATTGAACAAGGTGCAGAACCTCACCATCAGAACCTAAACACACAAGCACCAGAGAAAAAACCAGGAACATCAAGATATGTTTGAGACAAATATTTACATCAATAATACATTTTGACTTAAGAAGGGGTAATAAATGCCACATGTATTGCAAGCCATATTAATCATTTGAAATGTAAGTCATTACCTGGAAGGTGCCTGACTTGAGAAGCATGACCTGGTCCTGTTGACTAAGCTCTTGAAATCCAGGGATGCCCTTGGCAAACTCCACAACCTCCTTGACAGCAGGAGTGAAACACTGAGAGAAGGATTCCCATATCTCCTGACTCGACCGCTCGGCCCCTGATACAGGGCATGCATTGAGAGGACAGGCCTTAAAGAAAAAGAAAAAACAGACATAGAAACAATTAAATTGTTGCTCAAACAAGACATAACACTGGTTAGTCCTCATCTTGTTATTGATATTATTCCTACACTTACCAGCACTTTAGCTCCTTGAGCTAATTTCCAAGGGCAGGACGGTGGATTTGTGGCATTTCCTGCATTGCGAAAACTGTTGTGATTGGCAGAGGTGCCGCTTTGAGGTGTTGTACCATTAGACTGGTTGTGGTTCGGATTTGTTGACACAAAGTAGGTGTAGCGATTGTTGTCCACATTGTGGAACCTAGGTTGGTTGTCATTCGGGGCAACCGGGCATTGGGTGGCAGGGGCAACGGGGCAAGACTGATAACTCTGGGCAGAGATGGGGTGAGATGAGGCTTGGGGAAAACTGGCATCCTGAGAAAACGAAGATGTGTTGTTGTTAGCGGTGACATTAGCCCTCTTGGCTACTCTCCCTTGGCTGCGGCTGCTGCTGCTGGTGAAGATGTCATGGTAGGCTCTAGAGATGGCCCCAATGGCCTCTTTTGAGTTGCCCTCATCTGGGCTCACTGAAGATGAGTCCATGTCCATGGCAGCCGACTCATTTAGGCTGTTCATGTAGCTCTGCATCTCATCCAGAAGACGCTGCTTCTCTCTCTTAGGGATGCGGCCAAAACGTACAGCTGGTGAAGACACAAGCAGTGAGGACAGATCAGCTACTAGTCATTGTGACAACATGGAGATTAACACTGGACATGTTTTCTGCTCTATTGTTAGACTTTTAAAATTAATGTTATCCCCACATTTCTGAAGCAAGGTAGAGTGTTATTTAGAAATTACAGGACCTCTACTGTAACATAAAGCTAACCGTGGTTAAACAGTTACTCTTTTCCTTTCCTTATACACACACACACACATCAAAAGCATGAACAATGCCTGAAGTTTCTCATGATTTCAAGGAGAATCACATAAGTTGCAAGATGAAAAACTTTCCCCAGCCGCATCCCCATCCCCCTTCCACTTCCCACAGTAACCATCAGCTGGCGAGGCTATTTATAGACCCCCTGCTACCATCTGCCTCATCCTCTCCTCTATCCACCCCTGTCTCCTTCCTTTCCCACTCACTCCCTCCATCTGTAAGTAGGGCAGTGGGGCGACGTGCGTGTGATGTCACTTGCACTCAGATCGTGAGAGGGTGAAGGATGGGAAAGGTGGGTTTCAAGTGCATGAATGACTTGAGGGCTGACACGAGAGACTCTGACATGCTGAACGTGAGAGAGTGGGGGTGCGTGTGCATGGAAGGTTGAGTTCGATGAAGCAGAAAAGTTGAGCTTGTACAGCTTCAAAGACTTTTGCAAGTATAGCACACCTGAGTTTTTAAGTATAGCCGAAAACTTGCATTGCAGCACAATAAGGTCTTAAATTTCAACTTCAAGTTACATTGAAAAATGCAGCACCTTAATATGCATAGTTTATATTGCTATGTTTACTAAATATACAGCAGGGTCCAGTTGATGTGGAAACAGCCAGTAACTTAGTATTAGATGAATCAATTTTATCATGTTTAAAAAGAGGAAAATGCAGACTAATGAACTGTTGCTTTAAAAATGTTGCCCTGGTTAGACACAGACAGGTGTGCCATAATGCAAACAGACTTGGGTATTTGCCTAGAGCCAATGTCACATGGCAACCTGGTTTGAAATCAGGTTGTACTATTGCTTGTGGGCTGCAGCAGTTGCATGCGGTTTTCCTGTTTTTGTCTTGGTTGAAAGGGAGCAAAAAGGGTTTCTAGGTTGTGGTCCCTAACATTTTCGAAAAAACCCTTTTATGAGGATCGACCCAACTGTTTAAGATCTTATTGAACTGCATTTTGTCACCCGATTTTCTCCTTGCACCAGAAGTGTCAAGCACATACACAGAAATAACACCAACCCCTTTACTAGATTGGGCAATGCAGGGTAGTGGAGATAAGCAGAAACCATGCTGACAGGCAGAAGACAGGAAAACTACACCAAGTAGGTCATGATGTATGAGTACACTATAGGCCCAATTCTGCATTGTTTTTCTAGGTCATTGCAGCGTTTTCTTAATCTGCAATGATATGCGATCAATCAATGTAACCCTAAAACTAGATGGTGTGAGCGTCACGCCGGGTAAATTCTGTCACAACCAGTGCCTGTTTTTATGCATCCCTTGCCTCATTAATTGCAGTAAGATGTTCTATGGGCATACACAAGGTAATCAAGTTGACCCTGTTCCAATTTCCTAAAATAATTCTTGTGTTTGCTGCAGTTTTCCACATGATAGATAGCTTCAGGGAGTTCAAGGCTCCTCTTCTCATAAATCATTGTCTGAGGGGGAGATGTAAGGGAGCTGAGGGAACATGGTGGGTACATGCAGGAGGAGGGGCTGAACTGAACAAGAGCTTAGAGGTAACAGTATTGCAGGAAGATGCTGCAAAGGGCAAAGACATTTTGAAACTTAGGAGAGTGATACAAGGCCAGATGGTAATCTTTGGCAGTGCGGTGAAACAGTGGAAGGGCAAGGCAGCTGCAGTTCTGCTGATAGAGAGAGAGAGTGACTGCGCTACTGGCACGATGACCTCAAAAGACTTTCCGCATTACATTTTTCACACAGACCTACATATCAGTACTGCGCCTCTTTTTCCGGCTGCCCATTTCCCTGCTGCTTTGGCTAATCAGGGCACTGTGGTATTCTGGCACAACTGCGTGAGGGTCTCTCTTGCTCATGAAAATGTGTCAGGAAGTCTTACCATCTCTTGACATGCCCACAGAGAGGCATTTCTTGAAACGGCAGTGCTGGCAACGGTTTCGGTTCATGCGCATGATCAGGCAGTTCTCATTCTTCACACACATCTTGTAATTGATGTTCTGCTGGATGCTGCGGCGGAAAAACCCCTGAAACACATGCACACATATATTAATATATGGGAAACTAGGAAACTAGTTCAGCAATAGCATCATGTTGTTTAATCATTCCACAGGATTTCTCCCATAAGGGGCTTACCTTGCAACCTTCGCATGCATGCACTCCATAGTGGAAACCGGATGCAATGTCCCCACAGACTTTGCAAAGCAGGACCATTCCACCTGTTTCTGAAGAGCAATAAACAATATTGTTAGATAAGCTGCAATGGGTTTCATCGAGGGATAAATCTTTCTGCATGTGGACAGAGAGGATACACTTACTGGTGAAAGCTCCTGTGAAGCCACATGGCCTCTTTCCTGCAATGGGGTGTGCGTAGGTGTGCTGCGGAGCGGCTGCTACTGAGGGGCCACTGTAGACCTCTGGGAACTGGAACACCAGTTTGGAAGATGGGGCTGTGCACTCAGCTGCCCTCTGTTTGACTGGCCCAATCTCTGTGAAGGTAAACTCTTCTGGAGATGAGGGCTGGGAGTGTGAAAGGGGTGACTGTGTCTGGTACCCACTGGAGGGGCTGCCGGGGCTGGGACTGTTGCTGCCGGAGGAACCGGCGTACAGGATGACCCCTCCACCTGCTGCAGATGAAATAAAGATTGGACAACATCAGATATGGTCAGGTGATTCAGATTTGAGTTCAAATTGAGCTCCTAATTACAGCATACAATGTCACACAGATGTTGATTTTAAAAAAAAAAAAAAAAAAAAAAAAAAAATGGATTCTTTAGTATTGCGAGATTGGATGTTTTTGAACATTTCCATTGATTTCTGAATAATTTATGGAAATGTTTGGCCTGAGGTATTTATTTCTAGCTTGTGTGCCATACTGTAAGCTGTTGCCTGATTTTGAATGAATGATTAATCTTATAGGTTGACTGTTCATATTGCCTTAGAAACCGTGCCGCTATACTCTACAAGGTTGGATGTGATGTAATGTTGAAACCTCTGGGCAGCAGAGAACAGCTCTGAGAATTTGCAGCGTCGTTTCCTCATCCTGAGAGTGTAATATGCATAATGGTGCGTTCGAGCGGATTAAGGGGGTCGCTAAAAATACCACTGGTAGCACAGCAACAAAGCGGGTATAGGTCTCCTCCTCCAGAAGCGTTTCTAAATCATCCCTGCGTCATGCTTATGCAGTATTCATACAGGCACCATATGAATATGTGGACTATTTGTTTTCTCCCTCTGTCGTTAAGCCCCCCCCACTGAAATTCCACCTCCCTCACATCCTCTCTCTCTCTCTATCTCTCTCTCTCGCGCATTTCCAGTCATGCGGTGTGGATGAGCTGAGACACGGCCTCACGTGTCTGTGGGGTCTGCTGCCTCCTCCGCTCCAATAATAGCCGCGCTCCCCTGGCTCCGTGCCCAGCGCCAGCGAACAGCACGACACCTGACCGCCGCCTCACATGCACGGACTCCTGATACGGTTACTGCCCGAACCAAAGCAGCCTCGTGTTGACATATACAGCAATCTGCAGTCAGATCTGTGTTTATAAACACTCGCTTTGCTGCATGCAGGGAAGGCTCCCCGGGCATGAGGTGGCACTAAAGTCTCCGCCACCAGCAGCCAGTCAGTCGGGGAATGTGAGTCACGTTTTTTGGAAAAGGAAAAGCCTGAACAGTGCTGAGACCGAGTAGTTAGTACGTTATTACAGCTGTACAGTGAAGACAGTCTGACAATTACATGCAAATTGAGGTCAATATTCAAATAGATAACATTAAAATAAATGTTGGTCCTATTTTTTTTTTTTTTCTTCTTTGCATTATTGGCTTGCACGTGCAACTAAGAAAAAAAATAATTTCCACCATCCAAAATTTAGGCCATGCTACAGTGTTTATACCAACTCCCCCTTGTTTGTGGAAATCATGCGTGCGTGCAGTAGGCTTGTCGCTGTGCCGCCCTTTGCTGCACTAGGCATTTGTTTAGCTCCAATGTTTTGATAATCCCTCCAGCAGCACGTGTCAGTGGATTTGTTGACTCATGCCATACACAGATCCAGCAGACTGCAGCCTGAGCCTCACCTTCTTCTTGAGAGCACACATGCAGACAGCGGTGGCCCAGCCTCCCCAACTCCACCCAAACACATTGCATGTCCACCTGAAGCCTCCCATGTGCTGAGTTTATGAATGACCCCTGGAGTCACTGTGCTGTAAACTGTGTCAATTAACAATCCGTTTTACAGTCTGCTTTCCTGTTGTAGAAAAACACGGTCACGTGCACGTGTCTGGTGTTACAGTGGAGAAGTCAATGCAGTTACAATCTAGAGTGTACACACTGCACAGAGCTTCAGTATCCACACATGCTACACAATTCTATTCACCATCACCAATCAATTGGTCAAAGCCTTTATGGGCCCCCAAGCTGTATTAGATTTAGGGCCCCCACCAACTTGGCGCTACATCACTATTAACTATTACCCGTGCTTGATAATTTGCATACACACTGTAAATCTAACATACTTATAATCATTATCTTTATTAGCTGCAGCATGTGTTGCTCTGACAGAGGAAGAGAATCAAACCAGCTGTGTTAGCTAGCCATTCCATTAACATAATATTGTGGTTTAGTACAATTACAATTGACATAAATGTTATATTATGTCAATTATAATGATACTAAACCACAAAAAAGCACTCTAGGGCACTTCGTAGTGGCCACAGGGGCCTTAAGCAGACACTTGTTTGGCTTACGCCTATAGGTTTGGTTGTTGTTTGGCAGTGTGTAATACTCAACTTCAAAAGTGAACTTTTAGGCAATGTCCGATGTATTATATTGTTATATGAATTTTCTTTTATGTCTGTATAAGAACATTTCAATTTCTGGTCAATGAAATAAATGTCCTAACTTTAGGGGATCTGTCCAATTTGGCAACTTGGTATCATTCAGCACTGACCATCATAATATCTGCTGGTAAGCCACCACATGCAGGCTATTGCAGCTATACAAAACCTAACATGGCTTTCTCAGATTTTGGGGGTTTTTTTTTTGGATGTACAGTGGTATTTCCCGTGCAGGGAAACACACTGCCACAGTGTGCACAAGACAGTTGAAATTTAGGTCACTGCAGACAGCATTAATTGAGGAATCAACCGGTCCTCAGTGCCCGTTTAAGGCTTAGCCAACCCGTGCAAGCACTAATCTGCCTGGGACTGGAGGGAGGCAGAGAAACGTGAGCAGTTCACAGGCATAACAGCTCTCCACTCTTCTCTCACAGCCATTGGTCCACCTTGTAATAGGCAGATCCTCTATATACAGTTAAGGTTACTATCTATCTACCCTTGTAATGTTGCGTTTATAATAAACAACCCAGAGTTTATCATGCTGTAAAGGAAAAATAAGTGGCTCTGGCCAATAAAAAGAAGAGTAACAGTATTGTGTGACACTGAACAGCCAATCTGTGAGCACTCTGGTTTTTCTCGCAGCAGACTTCATTAACTCAGACTTGTGTAAGTAGGTCAATATCACAGGAACTTGATAGAACTATGTGCCTCCAGCCTTTCTCCAAACTGACGCTGCATCACACACTGGCTCTGGCTCAGGCAATTATCAGGAGGAACTGTGTTAGACAGTCACAGCTGACATCTATAATTTACCAGCAGCAGCCATGATATGATTTGAAATCTTCAATTATTATCCTTTTTTTATGGTATGCGTCCGAAATAAGTCTGTCACACGTGCCTGGCCAAACATGGACTGAAAACATCCGCTTCAGGGACATGTGATTTTCCCGGTGGGGGCAGAGTTTCAGGGCTCGAACATGTTTTATTATGATAAGCGCGGCCATAATAAGATTTGAAAGCTTTTTTTATAATGGTTGTTTTTTATGGCATGTGGCCAAATGAAGTCTGTCACGCGACGCCCTGCCAAAACGTGGACCTGAAAAACATCCGCTTCAGGGAGATGTGGTTTTCTCAGGGGTTGGGGCCGAGCTTTGGACTCTCGAGATGTTGTTTTTAATCCGCTGTCTGTCACAGCGGCGTTTGGGCGAGAGCAGGGATGTTGTGTTTAACAGCAGGGTCACGTTTCAGCTGAAACACACACTAAGCGGATGTGCGCGCCCTGAACCCGTAATGGGTTTCTGGGTCGAGGACAGATGTTGCAGAGTCAAAACTGAGTCAGCGTCAACCACATGCCCTGGTCTGTGATTCAAAGAGAGGAGGAGGAGGAGGAGGAGGAGGGGGGGGTGATTAAACAGCAATGCAATGGTCGCATGAGGCGGGGAAACGTGACGAGGGAGGAGGGAAAAAAACAAAAGTTGAAGCCTGGAATCGCTGACCCACTGACCAAGCTCTCCCCCACCATCACCGCAGGCCGCATCAACACAGCAGCGTCCGTGAGAGCGGGGGGAGGGAGGCGGGGAGGGGCGGGCTGTCTCACGCGTCGCACGCGGCTCTGAGAGGGAAGCCACGTGAGGAGGCTCTCGATGGCGCTTTCACAGGGAAAACACGAAGCTGCGACCCGGCCAACAAGCCAGGGCTCGCACAGGCCGCCAGGGGCGTATAATGGAGGGGGCCGAATTAAATAGACCAGTGTGTTATGGGTGGTCTGACCCAGCACCACCGGCAGCAGAACCAGCAGCAGCAGCAGCAGGAGGTGAGCCAGGAGCTGCACTGGGTCACCACTTCTGTGACAGATCTCAGAAATGCATTCAAAGATAGGATTCTTCTAAAACAGTTCAAGCGCAAGTGTTTTCTTAAAATCTCTCCTAATGACATGGCAGCAGTTTAACATGGGAGAATGGGTTCATTGGTGTCAACAACCCTTGCATTGCATGTCCTGCTTGTAACAAGACACACTCATTTTGTTTATATATATATATATATATATATCCTTGGCAATACATTTTAAACATTAAAATGCTGTTTGAGTTTTTGATGCAAGCTAAATTCTATCTTTAGTCTGTCACGTTTTTGACATCCCTCAAACTGTAATGTGGAACTATCTTAAACCACATAGTCGTTCATTTTCATGTTGCCCCCACTAATGATTTGTTTTGGTCTGCTAATTATGGTTTCCAACTGATGGTGAGGAGTGAGCCAGAGTTAAAAGTCTCTGTACTTTAAACATGCTGAGAACAGTGCGGGCACCGTCCACCAGGGGACTGTCAGAGGAGGTATCAGTGACAGAGAGTGAACAGTAGGGAAAATCAGTTTTTATCATCTAACCACAATGTGACCTATATAACATAAAAGTAGTGCAGCTGAGCAAATGAATGATTGTGTCGTGGAAGACTAAATATTTTCATTGTTAGAACTGTAAAGGTTGTAGAACTTGATGCACATATCGATTGTACTTGTACCTTCATCAATTGGCACCTCAACCAGGACCTTACAAATGATGTTTGGCCTCATTAGGACCGGGCTTGTCTATACTGGACTCGACAAGGTCAATGTTTATTCCGTTAAAATGTCCCTAAGAGATGACAAAGATACACACACACACACACACACACACACACACACACACACACACACACACACACACACACACACACACACACACACACACACACACACACACACACACACACACACACACGCCCACAATCTCATTTTATCTACTGGACTTTATGAGCCCAGCACTGCAGCCATATCTTTTGACAGGTTATTATGATGTTTATGAGCTTTGTTTAGATTCCCACTGAACTCATGAGTGAAATGAAGTCATGTGCATTTCAAAAACCTTATGGAAATATTAAAGGTCAATGAACCAAGTTCAAGGTGGTCACTTATGAGAGGGGGAATACACACACACACACACACACACAAAACATAAATAATAAACTAAACAAAAAAGCTCAGCACACAGCCTTTATCGCCCAATACTACAGCTATTTTCTATGATCTTTATCTTTCCCTGTGAAAAACACAGGCGCACTTTATCAAGGTAAATAAAGAGTCATAACCCGGTGAGTGGGTTTAGTGTCGCCCTTTAGATTAGAGTGCAGACGGAGCACTGGGTGCGCCCATCACCTGTGCTGGAACGTGACCGTCGCTGTTGTAAATGATTCACCGTCAATTAGGAGGAGAAGCCGGAATCACGTTCACCGTTGGCTGACCTCGAGGAAACGCTGCCTAATACCACTTAAAGGATGGGAATCACTTATAAACTTGTTGCTGCAGGCTCTTCAGCCATGGCCTTGATAGTAGGGACACACACACACACACACACGCCCATTACGCGCAGGGGGGGGGATCATTCGTTTATTTATTTATTTCGGCAGCGAGATGATTGAGGGTTGACAGATTATGATTACAGTGACAGCCACAGTGTACTGTAGCTGCACGTGAGTTTGTTTTCATAAGGCGAAGCAGGAAGTGGCCAGCCTCACTATACAACCATATGGCACGGTTCTCTCTGGAGCTGCTCGCCAGTAGCCGCTCCGTGTGTGCAACTTTTTGGGGACAACTTTGCGCAAAGTGCCGTAGTTGCATAAACAAGCACAAGTGATAAAATGTCACCGGAGTAAACTCATGCATAACGATAATATTTTCAAATAGTGGTAATCCTGTAAAATAAGATTATTGCCACTGATACTCATATTTGTCTAAATAATTGTACTAATATGCCTTCAAGAATGAATACAATTCTGCTTTTTACATGAATCAAAGTTATTTTTTTGTATTGTTTTTGAAGTCCAATTTTAATCAGTTTGAATAATATATGTAAAATAGACAGAAATGTAAATTGATTTAGCCTTTTAATTATTGGTATCACAATGTATGCAACAATTAATAAATTCGGACATAATCGTATTATATATGTCATAATTAGCATTGCTATTACAATGGAGCTCCCATTTACATCTTTGCGGGGCACACCAAATAACAGAAACACCTCCAAAAAGACAGGAGGCTGCATGCAAGTGAGAAATAATTCAAGTTAATCTTACCTCCACCAGGGCTGTTATCCATTCTTCTTGTTGATGTCGGTGACTTGAGACAAACTTGAGGATAGTCGTCTTTGAATGTCACTGGACTAGAGCAAAAGTCTTTTGAAGATATGTGGGAAAGTGGAGAAAGAGGTTTGCGTGAAACACCTGCTGGAAATTGGGAAGAAGCGATTGGCAACGCGTCCGGTGCGCGTAAAGATGCTCCCCAGGAAAAGTGCAGGCAGGTGTCAGTGTCGAAGTTGTTCTCTGACGGTCTCTCCTCTCTCTGGATACTGGCTGTGTAATGTTGCACGAGCGACGACCAAAACGAATCTCATGAATTCCAAGAGAGTGGAGTCAGCATAACCACGAACAGGGCGTCAGGCGTGACACACACACACACACACACACACCCACTGATACAAACACCCACATCAATCACGTTTGCAGGTAAGTAGGAAATGTGACCGCCTTTCCGCTCGCTCCAACTTGTGTTGTGTCTGTTGGTGTGGGATTTGGCTCAGTCTTTGTATCTCGCGCGGACTCCCTTCTCTCCCTCTCTCTCCTTCACGCGTTTTGTGCGTTTTCATTGGTTGGGGATCTGGAGCCGAGGGGAGTGCGATGCGCTTATTCGACCGTGGTATGTGTTCTGCAAAGCCACACTACATGTGCGCTCTGCATGTGCCGCGGAGAGCGCTGCCCTACTGATACACATTTTATGCAAAGTACGGAGCGTGTGTTGCAGAGGAATGGAGGGATTGGTGGATGGAGCACATGGACAATAGGCGTGGCTCACCGTGACTGCTTCACCGACAAGCAGCGCTGCCAAAGGAGGGTAAACACTGAGACATGCCAAGCACCGTTCAAGTGTCAAGTTTAAAGCCCATGTGCCAAAGGGAACTGTAGATCCCCAACTGGATCCGTTGCATGCCAACAACTCGCTGTTGGAGTAAACCGCAGACACATGAACTGGGTCAAACATTACATGATTGAAAAATGTTAATGTTAACATTTAAAAATAATTTCTTATGATTTGTGCGATTATTTGAATAGAAAGAAAAAACTAGGTCTGCTCTGTGCGACCCTGCCCCAGGCTCCCTGCTCTGTGAGTTTGAAATATACAGTTCATATAACAAAACAAAAAAAAACTCCCAAATTCCAACACAACGTGAGGCAAACGCCCCCTAGTGGTAAGTTATGGCACTGACACATAAGCAGGATTCTGTCTATCTGTGTCTGTCTGTCGTAATTCTGACTAAATAAGTATTCATTCTCTATAAAAAAATAAATGATTACAGATTTTTTACTAACAAATGTTAATTCTTTATATATATTCCACACAAACACTCACTGGGAAGACATTTTTGAATTGTTTTACCCCCAAAAACGATGATGATAAGATGGTCATTATATCAATTATAGTATGATTGTAATAGGGGCGGGGCCAGTTAAATCTGATTGACCCCTGAAGTGCCCCTGTCCTGTCAGTAGTTTTTTTTCTCCGTATAGCTCACTAACAATACTATAAAAGATAGGACGATTTGATTGATACTTTTTATTCTCTATAAGCTTTTTTCAAGTGTGCTTGAACAAGGAACACATTTCTAAATATATTCAATGATGTGTGGCTTTGCACAAAGCTATTGAACTAATAGTAAACAAGTAATGACTTAAACGTGCACTGTACCGTATCTCTACTCTACCCTCCCCCCCAGGAAACAAATGAAATAATAGTGCAAATTCTTCCTGTATAGTAAACAGATGAATTAACCTGAATTATTAATCAGCAGAGATAAACCGATGAAACTCAACATGCTAAACATCATATGCCCTAGGTATTTTTAATCATTTAGTCTATTTTTAATTAATTGATAATGTTTTATTTGTATATCTGTACGATTTTCTTTATTTAGGCATCTGTACTCTTTTGCTGTGAGGTCCTCAAATTGTTTTGAAAGTGTCTTATTTTTTACATTCAATTTTAAATTTCAACCCGTAAGGCACCTTGTAACTGTATTTTGAAAGGTGCAATTGTTAACATTATTGTTATTAGTATTATACTTTCTTATGTCCTTATTGTTTTGATTGTTGTTTGTAGTTTCCGGCTCGGCCCATTGCCGCTGACATAGTATGTGCTGCAGCGCTCCTTTGCACCACTAGGAGGCGTCACCGCGTCATAAATCCCCTGGCACGGCGGCTCCACGCACCGACGCCCCTGAGCTGCCACAGTGACGGTGAGTGGCAACAACCGAAGGTGATCTGACGGCTTCACCCTCACAACAGACCGGCTGTCCATCACTCTGCTTTCTCTCCTTCACAGAAACCAAAGGGAGAAGGACAGAAGGAAAGGGGGACAAACTTCAGCGTGCGCTGCGCTTGTCATCCACTGTTTACGTTGAAACTTCTGGGGGGGGAGGAGAAGAAGGTAAGGATTGTGTACTTTACATAAGTCATCCCCGGTCGTGATTAATCGGGTGTGTCCAAGAACAAACGGAGCTCGAGCTGCGTCAAACCGGGGTGTGTGTTTACTGTGTGTGTGTGTGTGTGTGTGTGTGTGTGTGTGTGTGTGTGTGTGTGTGTGTGTGTGTGTGTGTGTGTGTGTGTGTGTGTGTGTGTGTGTGTTTACTGTGTGTGTGTGTGTTTACGTGTGTGTGTGCGTGTGTGTGTGTGTGTGTGTGTGTGTGTGACAGCGAGAGAGAGACTCATCATGAGAACACGTTACGGCAGCGCACGAGATAATTACAGGCTGCTCAAACTGTTCTGGGACTGAGCAGAGAACAGAAGTCGCTGCCAACACACACACCTGCAAAGGGCTGCTGCTCTGCCTGGGGCCTGAAGGACAGTTGTCATCACTGTCTGTCGGTCTGTGTGTCTGTCACCCTCCCCAATCCCCCCCCACCCCACACACACACACACACACACACACACACACACACACGCACCACCCCCTCCACCTCTCTTCCTCCTCCTCCTCCTTCGCAAACTTTCTTGAATGTGTGCTTTCATAAGAATGATGCCAGTTATATGCGCGAGGCTGATGAAGTGAAGTTTACTTCAGGACAGACTTCACTTTGCATTCAACTTCCTGGATGCCTCATTAAGCTCAGATAACAAAATGAATATTGAATGCAGTTTTTTCCCCACCCCTTTTTCTGGTAGTAGACGGAGGATTTAACCAGAGAAAACTCAACATCATATACATATTACATTAATACATTAATATACCAACCCAACATGCCAAAAAGCAAAAGCAAATGAAAAGTCCCCCCCACCCCCCACCCCCCGTGTTTCCTGTGCAGTATTTAGTGCCCAGCTTTCTCACAAGGCCAGTTTTATGTGCAGGGAAGGAGGCATGGAAAAGAAGACCTTTCCTTTTGAGCTCACAGATTTGCAGTAATTACAGAATCACTTCCATATGTGGCTCTCTGGCTGCCTTCTCGCTGCCCCCACCACCCCTCTCTTCCCCAGTGTTCTCTCTCTCTCTCTCTCTCTCTCTCTCTCTCTCCCCCCCCCCCTTTTTTTTTTCATTTGCATTCTCCCCTATTCCTCATCTTTTTTTTCTTTTTTCTGTCTGCTTTTATTTTTCTGGCGTCCCCTCGTGCACTCAAGAGCATTTTTTCCTCCTTCAAAACCACAGCTTAAACAAAGTTTATGATAATCAGAACATCCTGGCACTTTTGGCAAACGGCTGCGCTTTTTGGTGATTCAATTAGATCGAGCTTGCCAAAAAAAGTGCGTGCGATTCTGTGTGTGTGAGAGAGGGAACGAGAGAGAGAGAGAGAGAGAGAGAGAGAGAGACATGGACGGCAGAAGGGAAATGTTGAAGAATACGGAAATATGAAAGCTCGGAGAAGAATTCGAGAGGCAGGAATGGAGCGTGAAGGAGGGAGAGGTGGAACAGAAAATGAGGCAGAGAGAGAGAGGGAGTAATGCTTTTTGACAGAGGTGGGTTCAGGATGGGTTCATGGTGACATCATGGCTGATTTCTTTTTTTTTGTAAGGAAAGTATAGACAGGAGAGCCGTTCACCTTTCATTGGACACACGTTTTTTGGGGAACAGTCAAGAGGAGCGCTCATGTGCTGGCACACACACACATGGTGGCTGTGTCGACAACCTCTGAATGCAACCCAAAATGTGCACACAAACACACACACACACTCACATTCTCCCCCTCTACCCTTCTCTTTTTCCCTTCATTTCTCCCGCAGTAAAAAGCTCTTGGCTCTCTCTCACTCTTTCAAGCTTTGTGCTCATTTGTTTTTCTTAGACGAGTACATAGTGCTATATGCCCTTCGGTCCCTAACACATACATTTCTCCTTTTGCCATGAGTAACTCATTTTTCCTGCGAGTAATATTCCTCAGTGTATGTTTTTACTTCAAGGCGGTTGGACTCTAAATGAGCGCACTTTGCCAGGCGGGATGAATGAGCTCCTTCATTTCACAGGATGTGTGTTTAAGTCTGTAACCAAGAAAGTGCAAGCAAGTGTATATTTGTGTGTTGTGTGTGTGTGTGTGTGTGTGTGTGTGTGTGTGCGCGTTTATTATGAACGCCTGTGTGCGTTCGCCCCGCGTCCCCTGCCTGTCTCAGTGCGGCACCAAGCTGCACATGACATCAATCTGAATGTGGGGGAAATAGTGATCTCATTACAGGCATCTTGTTACTGATTAAAACCTGCCGCCAACAGGCAACAGATCCCTGCGCTCTTTCTCACCTCCCACCACCAATCCACCCCCGCTCCTCCCTCTACAATCCATCCATCTCTCCATCTTACCCTCCAGTTTTCTTCCGCTCTTCTGTCACACGCCTGTGATTCCCCGTACCAGCGGCCCTCTCGCCCTCCATCACCATCTTTCCTCCTCCTCCTCCGCGCTCCGTCTCTTTTTAACCCCTCTAGCTTCACTTCCTCCCTGTTTTGCTCCTTCCAATATCCCCCCCCCCCCCCCTGTTTCCTCCTTCCTCCCGTGCCTTTGCTCCTTTTCCTCTGCCAGCGAGCCCCAGGCCTCCGCTCCATGGCTCCATGAATGCAAATACGGTCGAGTCTAAAGTGGAAACACACGACTGAGTATGATGTTTACATGAATATTTCATATCTTCTTAAACACACCCAGAGAAGCCGAACAATACCCGTGTTTGACGGCTGACGTCCTGTGAGGAATAGCCTCACTGCATATTCAACTTTTTGTCAGAGTGCACTGTGTTAGGATTGATGTCAGGGCAGTGTGTTATGATGTCACAGGCTGGAGTTAATGATACGAGAACAGCGGGGGCCATAGGCCATGTTTCCAGTGGTGCCCGGAGAGAGAGATAGCACCCTGATCTATCTTCATTATCCCCCACTCTGCAGCCTCCCAGACACAATGATCATAAATCTCTGCCTGGAGCACACTTCACTGACACTGAAACACAAACACTAGTAACCTCTGACCTTTTCCCTGCTACTGCCTACACACACACTCATTCAACGCACACAGCACGCATATACACATTTTCCTATCTGAAGACGTGCACACACACACACACAGGCAAATCCCCCCCCCCCCCCCCCCCCTTCTCCAGTTCACTGTCATGATATAATAAGGAGGACAGCAGGCCACACACACACACACACACACGACTATCTTCATACACTTGACTGCACATTCTGACACAAACTCATGGTCTCACCCAGGCTGATGGCATCACATCAGATTGAAATTCACACTTCCCACTTCTCATCACTTTAGCAGCTTGTATACAGTTGGTCATTTTTTTTCTTCTTTTTCCAGTGTGTTTTGGCTGCATTGACCTCCTTGTTTCAAATTACACAATTGCTGATTTAGCACTGCTATGTAAACGGTGAAGGGATTTCTGTTAGTCTTAGAGGCCTCGTAAGCAACACATAAATCAAATGTAAACGAGATAAGGATCAGTTGAAGTGCTCTTTGCAGTATGGCTTGGATCTGCACTTCCTGAATATAAGGTTTCCTCAAAATGGCAACAGTTCCTCTCAGTGCGTATCCATTCATTTGCCCTGATTATGTTCTGGCAAATCCACATCAAAAAAAATGTATGAAAGAGCATTTCAGTAAGCTACTGTGGGCCATATGTGGCTGTAAAGATTGGAAACACATTTTTTTTTTATTATGATAGCTTGACTTTATCCGAGAGACACTTTGGGGTCAGTGTATTTGAGCATAAGATCTCTGACTGCATCAGGCCAATTACCGAGGTTTACAAACAACATAAGCAGCAGCTATAGCCGGTCTTAAATGTTCATGTAGCTGGGAAGACCGAGGAGGAGGAAACGTTTCGCATGCTGCGTTGGTTGGAAATTCTGCTTCGGCCAGATTTAGGAGAGGGAAGTGATGCATGGCCAATATGCCTGAAGGGCATCGTTTTAGATGAAGTTTCTGAATAAGTAGTGCATGTGTAAGTTGGTTATTTTGAAGATTCTTGCATCTCTTGATTGGTTGGGACATGCATTAAACTAGATGTTGCATACTTCAGCAGGAGAGGAGCAGTTGTGTATTTTCTAGCCTGACATTTGTATTGATGTAGGCTCTGCTGAAGAGGTGAAAGTGCCCGCTGAGGTGCCAGTTGAGGTGTGCCTTGTCCTCCTCCTCCCAGCTCTGAGGTTTGAGTCGCTCCTCATAACCAAAACAACTTGAGAAACATTACATTCAGAAAAACAGGGCACACACCCAGAACCACAAACACATAAACACACATCTGAAACCCATGATCTCATATGGAGTGAGGGGCACGTTCAGGGGCACACCCAAATCTCTTGCTGGTGCTGCTGCACAGATCTGCCATCTTACAACAGGATGTCCCTGCAGCTGATGTGTCACTGCTAGTTTCATTTTAATCATTTTGCTAAAAAAGAAAAAAAAAAAACCTAACTTGAAAATGAATGGCAGCATGTTGACATATGTTCAGTATCCCCCAAAAAACGGATTTTCATTTATCCTAAATAAAGCCAGAATGTTTTAGATGTCCTCTTAGTTGAATCTTTGTCCAAGACTTTCTTATTAATGTTAAAAAGAATCCTTATACTTGCTGTCTTTTATTGTTAAGTCCCTTCACTTTAGCATTAGCAACGCTAATATAGTTGTGATTTATTATCAGTGCTGTGGGATGATTTGCACAGAAACATTGCAAGTAATAAAACCCAGAGCCAAACACAAACATGAGTTGCACAAAAACATCTACATGTGATTGTGTCGAGCAGACATTTGGGGCTAAAGTCCGTTATGTTTATTCTATAAATTAATAACAGCAGGAATCAAAGTGAAACCACTTAGATGTTCTTGGAAGAAGAAACCTGTTGGCTTGTCATTAAAATAGCATCTCTGTTAAATCACAAAAACAATAACCTCCTATTAAACCGTGAACTTATTGATCAAACACGAATGATGCGAGTTGCCAACATGGCTCTTGCATTTCGACATGCACAAACAGTTTGTAGGTAAACCGAATCTTTAGCCAAAAAGATGAAGGAGAGAGAGAAAAAAAAAGAATTCAGCAAGAGACAAAGAAGGGAGAGAGAATTAAAAACAGAAACTGAGGCTCTGTGGCCCTTTTTCTTCCCTGCAGGCATTTTGTGGCGTGTGAAAAAATGTGCTGTATATTTGAAGTGTTGGGTCACGTGACAAAGGAAGGCTTTATGAATCAGAGAGCATAATTATTTCTCAGTGAGTGCGAGTCTG
The DNA here is from genome assembly GCA_026259375.1 of Verasper variegatus. Lineage (NCBI taxonomy): Eukaryota > Metazoa > Chordata > Actinopteri > Pleuronectiformes > Pleuronectidae > Verasper > Verasper variegatus. Next base: position 14,469,951 of record CM048045.1, read on the forward strand.
TCTTTGGGGAGCGAAAGAGTGATTTTAAGAGGTAGAGACTGGGAGAGGAGGAGGGTGCAAGAGAGTGAGTGAGGGAGGGAGGGAGAGAGAGAGAGAGACTCATTGCTGCTCTGTCTTTGCTGTCAGAAGGACTCTGATGAACGTACACACATCTTTTCTCCTTCTCCTGGGCTCGCGCCGCTCATCAGACCATTCAAGTTGTTGATCCGTCTGTCGGCCTCATCAACACGAGAGGGGGTGAGTCCGAAAGTTTACAAACTATAACTTTAGCCATGGTTTGTCTTCCTTCACCCTTTTCTCTCTCTCTCTTAAAGGAGAGAGAGCGTGTGCATGTTTTTGGGAAGAGTTTTAATTGATGACAGAAACTGTTGAGACGCCTTGCGACAATTAATCGTTGTTTTCCTGAAATCTGAGCAGATTCTCATGTGTAAACACTTAAATGTCCACATGTTTGTTTGCATGCAGTGTTTCAGTATGTTTTTTTCTTTCTGTGTCATAAATGTGACCCCGGCGTTAAAAGAAAACAACTTGAACATGAGTGTGTGCCTGTGCGAACATATGTGCTTATTAATGAGTGTTTCATGCGTTACCCAGTGCATGTGGAGCGCTTTATTATTAGCATATGTATGTGTGTGTGTTAGTGTGCGCACACTTGCATGTGTTTGATGTGTATTCACCAGAGGAGTCACCAGTCCTTGACCTGTTTTTTTTTTTTTTCAACCACCATATGAACATTTGGAATAGAGACGCATTGTTTTCCACATTTTAAAGAACAGAGGCTAATTCCTGTGGAGTGAGGTGTGTCTGCAGCTCTGGCCTTAGTTTACATGGACGTTTCCCATAGTTAGCAGCATGCCAGAGAAGATTATTTATTGACTCTGGCATATGCGCTAGGTTAACAGGTTCCACTTGTTAACAGCCATGTGTAGCACATTGCGTTTGGTGCTGTTTGATTTGGATATCAGATAAAGATCCAAGTGGCTAATGTCAGAGTGGAGCTTTGCTTTATTGCTCCAGCGGTTACTGGTCTTTAGGTAAGACGCTGCAGCTGGACTGCCATGGCTCTGCACCTGCTGTCCCCCACTTATTTCCCCGGGTGGACGTGACATAAGTGTGAGGGACAGTTTGAAGTGATTTATAAAAGAAGAGAAATGGCCGCACAGCTGAGTGAGGGATTCCTGCTGGAAGGCCGGTGATATTTGTGTAGCCCTGTGCTCTCATCTGGTCCGTCAGTTTGACACAGAGTCGGTGACATCTGGAGTGGAAGAAACAGAGATCATCCCTTCCTTCAGAGCACCACCCTCGGGTCTTTATTATTATTTGTTCCTGGACAGGTTGTCCATACAGAGTCGTTTTACCAGCGCGGGGTTCAGTCCCAGCTTTGTGCTTGTCTTCAGTCACAGTTTGGAATCAATTATTATTTGTGCTTGCTGTTATATGCTCCAGATGTGTATGCATCATTACTCATGTTCCCTGTAATTGTGTTCATGAGTGTGTTGTGTTGTAGCGCCGTCTCGCCTCACTTAAAACATTCTTCCACTTTTGTTGTTGTAAATATTTACACATCAAGCGGCCTTAAAAATTCTTTTGACGGTGCTCACATACTCTCTGTCAGCACGCATCAGTAATAACACACATGCTTTATTTTCATAGAAATAGCTACTTATGAACAAAAGCATGAATGAGACCTTCTTTCTTCTATTGGCACATTGTGATTGGTGGTAGTTTTCCATTCATACGGTCTGGGCTTTAAATCTAGACATGTCTGGTGTGGATCCCAAAGTTAAATGTCTTAAAAAATATTGTAAAAGTATGAGAAACACAGAATAAAGTAGGATATAACAACAATAAACAACTTTGTTTGTTGGACTTATTCCTTCCAGTAAAACATTTACAAATAAAAAAATAAAAGAAATACTAATATACATGTTTACCAGTGTATATCTTTTTTTTTTTTTTTTTAAGTGTAAAACCTGCTGGGTTGTATGATGATACATTTCAGGTGGAACCTCTGGAACAATGGTTGACCCATAAAAGCGTCTGTTTGCAAAATCCTCTGTGACAGCACTTTGAGTGGTAAATCTGGGAGTTGTTGATACCTGTCTTTCTCTGGAATTTTCTATCGCAATTAAGGCCAAGTGGTGGGGAGGAGTTAGACAGGTGGTTGTCGGGGGAATCGAGGGGCTCTCTCCGCTGCCACACTATAATTAACAAGGAAACTATCTGCGCACCATTTCCTCTGTCTATTTTTGCAGGTGTGCAGCTCTGATTGTGAGGATTTACATTTTCGGCCTGCCTCCGAGCACTCATTAAAAGTTCTTTTGGCACAAAAGTTAGACTTGCAAGAATGTGTGTGTGTGTGTGTGTGTGTGTGTGTGTGTGTGTGTGTGTGTGTGTGTGTGTGTGTGTGTGTGTGTGTGTGTGTGTGTGTGTGTGTGTGTGTGTGTGTGTGTGTGTGTGTGTGTGTGTGTGTGTGTGTGTGTGTGTTTGGGCCTGCTGCTGTCTTGAATGTTGCTTTGACTCCCGAGGCTAAAAGTGGTGAAACCCATCCATTAGTTGTCTCTTTATTCTTTGTTGACCTGGAGTGAAGGTGGAGAAACACTGTCATATAGTTGCCTATGTGAATACACATACTGCTTGAGATGCGCCAACTTTATTTTTCACTTCGAGAAGAGAGGCCATCTCACTGTTGGCAATGTTGTCATTTCTTCACTTACTTGATTTCCTGTTTCTCTGGCTCTGTCTATTTCTCAAAAATTCTCACCATTACGTCTTTGCCCATTTCCTGTTGTGGTGTGTTTTGCTTATTTCGGCTGGACCCACTGCTGCAGTCTCAATGTGGAGTACTCCAAAGAGCACTACCACATCATGGAAACAGCAAGCTGTCAGAATGACTTCATCATGTCACAAAGTGTTTTATGTCTCACTGAGTTCTCACTCTTTCCATACCTCTCTCCACTAGTGCAAGTCAGCACGGTACATTCGATTTAAACAAAGCAAAGAGAAGGGACAAAAAAAAGCAATTAATGATTACAGATTGCATTGCGTCTTGAAGTGACAAGTGATTACACAGAGGTGCTACTTTGCATTGTTGCTGTAAGCAAATACGAGTTTGTATGATGCAGAGAGCAGGCAGATGTCAAACAAGTCTGAGGCGATGGTATGCAGATCTGTTTGGAGACACTGGACTGTCTGTCACTAGGTGTCTCCCTCAGAGCCATTAGCCAACCACTTGTTGAAAGACTGGAAGCTGACAGCTTTGTATCAGATAATAGTGCTGAGGATATTGTTTTCACAGCCAAAATACTGTTGACGCCAGCAACAAGATCAGATAACGCTGTCCTGATCCAGTTTCACTAGCATTTTATTGTTTTTTCAACAGCTCTGAGCCCATAAAACAATTCTGCAGCTCTGTTTGCTCATATTGTAGCAGCGATAATGACACTAAATGTTCATTTGGCTCCAAGCAGTTGGAAAAGCCAGTCTGTCAACTCAGTTAAGACACACCGGCTGTGGAAATCATTGTTTACCTGCTGTGGTAGAATGACTTCATCCACGACCCAAAACCTAAACTTAACCTCCTGTGCCTCAAGTCGCTTCCTTTACGAAGTTACTGAGCATTAATCATTTTGTGATGTTCTTCTTGACAATTGGAAGGCCGTGCCTGGGAGACATGCGCAGTTCGTAACAAAACAGGAGCGGGCAAGTCAGAGGTGGAAAAAAGAGGGAGAGGACTGTGTGATTGTGCCAAGCTTTTCCTGCTTAGATACATGGTACAGTATCTCCAGGCTGTGGATTTACAATAAAATCCTTTTGAGTTAAAGTTTTGACTTGCATCTCATCTTTGTGAGCTGATTGACACATATTTTTTCGTTTTTACCTTGCAGAAAAAAACCCTGAAAAACTGTATATTGTTTGCCTCCAGGAAAACTTTGGATTGAAAAGTGCAACAAAAACAAGTCCCTGCAAGAACCACAGTGCAAAGAGGAGAGTCGTAAAAGTTTTGACTTCAAAAGGCAAATATCCACAAAGAAAAACATACAATTATAACTCAATATAACCTCACACGCAGTTACTGTAAATTCGTTTATGCTTTCCTAAACTGGAATTAGAAAAGTTCTCTGGTAAACAAAGCGGGGCAGCCACGGCACCCGGAGTTCTGCTCCTATATGCAGAGTAATCACCTGTGGTTTCTTGTGCTGAATAAAAAATCACGCCGCCTCTCATACGTTGTGTGGTACAGAGCTTCCTGTGATGCCTTGATTTATTTGTTATGTTTGACTGCAGTCTTTAATGCCTGAGGGGCCCTCACTCTGTCACAACGGTTAAGGTGCAATTGTTGTTTTGCTCACAGAGGATTTGATACCCTTTGTTTGACAGACATTCAATCTGTGAGAACTGTTCTTTTCACTCACTCTCTTTCTTTCTTTCTTTTTTCTGTCTCCTCCTCCTCCTCCTCCTCGATTCTCTCCGTTTTCTTTAGTTGAAATCCAAACTCTTTGGCAAACAAGGAAATCTCATTCTCTCGAAGCGTGCCTCGCCTTGTAGCTCCCTCTCCAAATCGCTGACTTGATTGATTTCATTTCATTTGCTACACGACATCTTGTCCTGATAAAAATCAATGGATTATCTCAAGTGTAACCAATGAGTCTGCTCTAACATGATGAACTACTGTGAGGTCTGACACTCTTTACTGCAACAACCAAAGTAAATTTAAACTGCCACAGTACACCTCCAAGGCAATGACGGAAAGTCCCAGCAGCAGCAGCAGCCGTGAACCCACCCATCGCTGGCCCTGGTGCTCCTCGCCTGCCTGGCCGCCTGCTGCCTCCTGTGTGCCCCCCAGGCTCAGGGGAAGTGGGGAGGCCCTCAATGCCCATTTGGCCCTGGCTAACAGGGGATGAGGTCACTCCAAATTCCCCTTATCCCCTTATAGCCCCAGACGGGCTGGCGAAGTGAGCCTACCACAGGACCCGACATAAAACATAAATGGCTCTGTAAAAAGCTGCTGTGCTGATGTGACTCATTAAAAATCACTGGCGCCAACTCTTTTATTAATTCATTATTTTGTTTGGGGAGAGAAAAGTCGCTGGGTTTAATTTTAAAATGATGTTTCCCCCTGTCTCCATTCTCAGTTTATTTTTTTCTTCTCTTCTTTGTTTCGTGGCTTGAGTACAGTGACACAGCGGATTACTTAGGTATGGTTCTCATGCTTGGTCATAATTTCTGGATTAGTTTACTGTTGTGTCCTCCTGTGGGAATACAAAAGCTGCATGCATACAGTTGGACGCTCTGGCCTGGATTTTCTTTCTTTGCTCACACTTCTTCATTTCTCCTCTCTTCTCCTAGCACTCGCAGACAGATTGTGCTGCCTTTATGGGGCCTGGTTTGAGTTCATGAGGCAGATACCCAAACGGGCGAAACGCTGGCCAAGAACATACTCATAATACACACACACACACACACACACACACACACACACACACACACACACACACACACACACACACACACACACATTATGAGTCTGCTGGCAGTTTTGTTTTTCCAATCCGTACTTCTTCTCCCATTAGGCCCACTGTGAAACGTCGAGTGATGTTTTTGTGTGTAAGCAGCACAGTGGAACTTCTACGTAGGGTCATGGTACAAGTTGTATAAGCAGTAGAAGATGGGGTGCGTGTGGGGGGGAGGCAAAGGGGAGAACTGGGTACAAGGACATGATTATAGAGCGGAGATGCGGTGTGGAAGAAAAATCAAAGGTAGAGCTCAGATGAGGAGCGGGCTGAAAAAAAAGGGAAATAAAGAAAGCAAGAAAAGAGGAGAGATGGAAGGAAAAGAAAGATGGCAGTAAGGCTGTGTTGGCAGGATGGGGGTGGGTGCCTATCGGCGGCTGCTCCTTCCTGAAACGTGGCCACCCGAGCCTGCCTGGGCCCTGGATGCACATGTGGAACAGTTTACTGTAATGGAACTCTAAATTAGTGGTGGTTTGAAGCTGCCTGCAGCAGTAGGGTGTAATTAACTGGCTCTGTTGAAAGAGAAAGAGCCAGAAAGAGAGGCAGGGAGGGAGCCAGAGCCCTGGAAAAGGCAAGGGGTGAGGTGTGTGTGTGTGTGTGTGTGTGTGTGTGTGTGTGTGTGTGTGTGTGTGTGTGTGTGTGTGTGTGTGTGTGTGTGTGTGTGTGTGTGTGTGTGTGTGTGTGTGTGTGTGTGTGTGTGTGTGTGTGTGTGTGTGAGAGGGAGAGGGAGGGAGAGAGACCGGGAGCAATTTTTTTCAGTCCTTGATTGCATGTGTATGAGTTTGAGACTATGTGGTGCATATGTGTGCGTCTTGGAAATCTCTCGCTGTTTTTCCTGGGCACGGCGCCACCTCTTAGTGCCCCCCAGTGCCCAGACCCTGTCACTGTTCCTCTGCACTTTTTCGCCCAGTTCAGCAGTTCACTGATTGACCCTTAGATCTTTTCAATTTTTTCCCTCCCCTCCTCATTTCTTTGTTTATACCAAATTCACTACCAAGATTTTTTCCCTGTCTTTTCTCCCAGATTCACAAGCCACAGCAGTTCCAAATTCCTTGGCTCTGCTCTTTTTCAAAGCCACATTTTAAAAAACAAGCTGATCACACCACGCACTCGTGAAATCACGCTAGGGAAGCGAGAGGCAGAAGGAAAACATGAAAAAAAAGAAAATGGGAGGCTTTAGTGGGATTTTTCCTCCTCTTGTATTAACAGGGAGGCATAACTGCAGCCTTGTCCACACTTGAGCCCGACTTGTCTCTGCCTACTGTGTGGAGTCAAAGTGACGAGCCGGCTGCAGGAGGCCAGAGCCAAAATGACTCCGTGGGATGGGAGCCTGACCTCAAGAGAAGATAGTTGGAAGTGACAGCAGCAGTTAGCAATCAGTGGATCTCATTTTCCCTACCCCCTACCCCCATCGACCCCCCCCCCCCCCCCCCCCCCTTCATGCCCTGGACCCCGTGTCTGGGCCTCTGGTCCTGGGGGAAAGAGGCAGAGAGGCAGGCTGCTGTGCTAGGCTGGCAGCAGGAACAGAGGAGCTCTTTATAGTAGAGTTCTGGTGATTTAAATCATATGGCATAGCCTGGAATCACTGTAGAAGTCTGGAAGCTCTTCAAAACTGCAGGAACAAGAGCTCTCTCTCTTTTTCTCGCTCTCTTCGCCCCCCCCACCTCCCTCGCTCCCTCCCGCTCTTCCCTGTTATAACTTTTTCCAAACTTCTTTCTTATTTTCTTTTCCCCTCGCCCAGTCCCAGTTTTTCTGGCTTTTCCTCTCACAGCTCACTCATTCTTTTTCCCTCACGTCGTTATCTGTTTTGGTTCTCGCCGTCTTCCGCGGCTTCCTCCTTCCTTCCCATTCTCTCATACCTGTTGGGGTGAAGTTTGCACATCCTTCTTTCATTACAATTGTGTAAACTATTCTCTATCCCAGAACATAGAAGGACGAAAGTTGATGTGAGGTGAATTGTGTTTGTGGAATCCACAGAGGACCTCAACACAAACCGCTGGTTTTATTTTCATGTCAGAAACATTTACCCTCGGGTTTTGTGTGGTGAAACATTTGAGTAAAAATTAACAAATCTCTCTCCCTTCTCCTCTCAGAAAAGAGATCTGATGACTGTTCTAAAGTGGAGTCCGACCTTCCCTCAATAAAACCCGAAGTCCCGTCATCGTTCATCAGTTCCCCACATCCTGACGGTCTTCAAGAGGCCACGGATTTCAACATTTCCACCAGGATTTCCAGGTGTTTTGAAAGCCGTTACATTCACACAGCGGCCTGCTGCGTACCCCTTGGTGCTCTGTCGCCATGGCTACCAACAGGGAACAGCAGGTGGGTCACATGACCGGCTTCCCACCTGCTGTCTACCCCTTCGCCTTCAACTCCATGAGAAGCCACTCCCCCTTCGACCTGCTGGCCAACACCAGCCTGTTTGGGAGATTTGGTGCTGACCTGCCCAAAGAGATGGCCGCTCTCTGTGAGTAATTTACATCACGGTTTGGCTGTTTCCTGTGTCTCATGTCTTTTTCCATTTCAAGACAAACAACATATAGGGCCCACACCGTCATTTTCATTCGGGTTACATTAAACAATTTGGGCTTGCACTGGAAAGAGGAGAATACAACAATTTAAATTGCACTTCATTATGTGTAATTTTGTGGAAACGGAAAACTTTAAGGTCTGTTTGTGATATAGGACAAGTGGTAGCGAAAGAGGGAAAAAAAATCCCCCGAAGAAACTATGAAGTAAAAGCCCACTTTCATCAATGCAATGATTACTCTGCTGCTGTGGTTTCCTTATAGATGCTTGTAGATGGTGTGGTTGTGACCACAAAGTGCACTGGTGTCTCTCTCTCACTCTCTCTCTGTGTGTGCGTGTGTGCGTGCGTGTGTGTGTGCGTGCGTGTGTGTGCGTGCGTGTGTGCGTGCGTGTGTGCGTGCGTGTGCGTGCGTGCGCCGTTCTCTCACAGAGCTTTTGTGAGGCCGGGAACCCACAAGTCTACAATTAGAGACAAAACAACATTCTTTCAGTGTGAGGTGACGAGAGTGCAGAGCATCAACAACCATAACAAACAATTTATTTACTTATTTGTTAGGGTTTTTTCTGAATGAATATACTACATGTAGTAAGGAGGGAAAGGTGAGCTGAATCTGAGGGCAGGATTCAAACCACTGATACGCTCCTGTACTTTCTGACTTGTCGTTTTCGACTCGACCACAGGGGGCACTGTTGTATTCTGAAGTGCAAGGATGGGATGATGTATGGAGCACAGAGCACAAAGAGGAGCTTGTTGACAAGCCAGTGTGTTTTTCTGTCATAGAAAAACTGGGCAGATTACACAAACACTGCCGACATAAATCGCTCATTGTCGAAAACACCTGTTGGTTGTAAAACGCAGGTTTTTAATCAGCATTAGGATTGTTGGTCAGGAAGTGTAAAAAACCCACTGTGGCATAATTGACTGCAGAAGATGAAAGAAAGATAGAGAGAGAGAGAAGAGAAGGAGCACTTTTGCTTCATGAGGTAAAGGTAAGCAGGAGAAACCTTATCCGGGTGCAGTGCTAAGGGGTCGGCAGGTGGTGGTGGAGGGACTAATAATAATGGGTGTGGGTGGCAACAGCTGACTGCAGAGCCTGAGAGCCCCCCCTGCCTGTGTGTGCAGTCCCCCTCTCTCCCCCCCCCCCCCACCACAGCATGCCTGAGCACCTCTCCAGCCTTTCAGCTGTCAATCACTACCTCGCCCCCCCCCCCACCCTCCTGACACCCAGTCTTCTCAACCCCCACGGTCAACCCCCCCTTTTTTTTCCTGCTGCTGCCCACCTAATCCTAAAGGTATTTTCACAGAACCAGAGAGAGAGCGGGAGAGAGAGAGAGGGAGAGAGAAAGAGGGAGAGAGAGAGAGAGAGAGAGAGAGAGCACCTGGGGGTAATGTGGTGGAATCCAAGAACACACCCTGCTAGGAAAACACACAGATACACACAAGCAAACATACCACCAGAGACACTCTTCCCACACTTTCTGTCTCTCTCTCACACACACAAACACACACTTACAAACACACACACACACACACACACGCACAGAGTTTCTTTCATCGAAAAACGAGAAACATACTCCTGACGCAGAGCGAAATCCCACAGCACTGACAGATGGATCCTTTTTGGTCTTTACACTGGCATGAGTTAAGACAAAAACCAAGTATCTAAAAGCATAAACAGACACAGGCAACCACATGCACTGGGACTTCATACATGGCTGCTTGTACTGACACATCCACACTGGCAGCAGTGTCGTTCGCGGGGTTAAAGACTGCACTTATTTGGTCTAAGGTCTGTGTCAGAGCCTAAACAAGGTCGGGGTCAAAGATTAAGTCGGGATCATTGTGACAATTCACTTCAACTCGGCTTTATGTGAATAGAATGACCCTTTTATACAATTTGTATGTCAATATTAGCGTGTTCCTGTCTTACAAATCAAAGTCTGTGTTGAAGTACTATTTAACATTGTTAATATTAGAATCATTATTATTATGGATTTGCTTCTGGCAGACTCAAATGAGCAACAAATTAAAATATAATTGTTTTTTATTTAAATAAAGGCTTCAACTTTTATATTTTCATTATCAAATAATATGTCCCCCCCCCAATTGATTATTTAGTTTACATGTCAGAAATACAAATTCTCTTGACTTTTTCATTTAAAAAAAATGTAATAATTGTAACCACTGTATTTTTAGCCTTTTCTGACTTTTAACAATTAACCATTGAAACTTTTGGTGTTGATTGATTGATTGTTTGTGAACTGATGAATCAATTCATGGCCTAATTGAGTTATTATATATCCCGTTAGACATGAAAAAAAAAAGAAAGCTCCCACAAAAATACAGTTACACTCTGTATCAGTTTAAGGTTTAGCCTCGGTGGAAAACTCTCAGCTGTCAGCATCGCCTTTTAAAACATCCTACTGGTGTATCCCCTGACAAGGAATGTTACAAGTCATTTTACTGACAGCAGTCTCAATCCCCACTCTCTTAAATGTGAGCAGAGAAGACAAAAGGCCTTGGTTTAGACATTCCCCAGGCCCTGTTTTTCTTCTTCTACTTCTTCTCCAGGAGTTGGCTTAACAGGCCTGCTCATTGTTGTCAGGGCTGTCTGTGGGCCAGACTGAAAAAATACCTTCCACATAAAGGGAGTAGCACTGTGGACATTTCTCTGTGTGTGTGTGCGTGCTTGTGTGTGCAGTAAATAGCGCCGTGTTCATGCACGGCGTCAGAGCTTAGTGTGTAATTGTTGTTAGAAAGGTAGTCCGGGTGACACCTACCTTTGTTGGGTGTGCACGCTGTGCCGACAGGTTGGCGCACCTCTTGTGGCGACGCTCTGTTTTGGCACCAGAGTGTCTTTGGAAATACCTGTTTTGCACAGAGGTGGGAAGAGACAGGAAAGGGGAGGGATGGGGTATAGGCAGACTGTGTTTGCACATGTAGAGATAGTTGACTTTTCTCAGCTCTTAATGCATAGGAAGCAAGTGGACCTAGAAATCCTTAGCGCTTCACTTCAACTTTTAAGTGATGTGTGAATGAGGTTCACTGACCATGTGGGTCTGCTGCAAGACACTCATCTCTACCACCCATATCTTTATGAAGGCGCAGTGGCCTTTGTTCATCCATGAGAGGCTCCGACGGCTCTCTGCACAGCGTGGAGCAGAGGCCGTTATCAGTTGATCCCTGTCATTATGGGAGTCCTTCAAACAAACAGTTGGAAGCCCATTAAGGCCACTTACTATGTGATAACATCGCCACTGAGCCCTGAAACACCTCTCTAAGCTTTCACCAATCAGGGCCGGAGCCCTGGCCCCAAACCCAGCCACAGGGATGTTTTGAAAAGCTGGTAGGTCATTTCCTTCAGCCCACATGGCTCGGACCAAAATGTGAAGTCCTTTTACTGCACTCGGACTTTCCATTCATACTATAATTTCTAGCTTCGAGCGCTCATGAGGGGCTCAGCTGTGAGAGGCTGAGCTGCATCACAGTGGGATGAAATTAAAAGCATTGTATTAATAGAATGGAATGAATAGCATGTTGAAACTTGTGTAAAAGCTGTCGGAGTCTGCTCAGTTGTGCCTCTGGTGGAGACAAAGTGAAAAGTTGTTTATGTAAAGTTGGTAATGGATCTTTATGCAATACAAACACACACACACACACACACACACACACACACACACACACACACACACACACACATAAAGAGCAGCATACTGCCTGCCAAGCATGTACACATGCATCCATGTGTGCACAGTTGCACACACACTCACGCATACAAACAGACACACATATACACACACATACACAAACCATTAAGTAGGAGAGGCTGTGAAAAGGAGCAAAATGTCCCAGCAGAAAAAAAAATATCCTCATGCAGAGTGATATAATTAAAAACACTCATTGCATTCTTATACTCACACACACACACACACACACACACACATAAGGAGGTCATGTTGGCTTTGGGAGCTTGGGGAGTTGCGTAAAGGAGCCATTTTGGTGGGAAATGTGGTATGAGAGGGAATGTAAAAGCGAACATTTAAATGGTGGAGAGGGACAGCAGGGAAGGATGTCGACTAACAGAGTGAAGCCTTCTACACTGAAGGCGAAGCTGAGCACAAACAGCGCATTGTGCCGCCTGATTTATTTTCATAAAGGTTGAAGTGCTGGGTTTCAGCCCATCCTGGATGGAGGTCTGTAGGTATGTGGTTGACGCTGTGGGTTTGGATTTGTCTGGGTGCATATGTGTGTGTGCTCATGTGGGTATACTGTATATTTGAGTGAAGGGAGGGAGGGAGACGAAAGAGAAAGTAAGCTATGTATGGATATGAAAATGATGAGCTCAGCCCCGATACCCCTCACTTCCCTCAAGGCACAAGGTTCCCGATAAACACAGAAAGACAAAAACACAGTGTTGTCCTCCTCTCACTGTTTGCTCCTGTGTGAGTGTTCACTGAAGTGTTTGCTTTTGAGAGCGAAGCAGATCCATCGTTGACCTCCGCCAATCTTAGTGGCATTTAGCGATCTTTGTCAGATTCATTGGTTGTGCTGAAAAAATGGGCCGAGCCCAGAGTGACACATTACAAATGATTTCAAAGTATTTTAGATAGATATCTTCAAGAATGACTAATTAATTGGAGATTTACAGAAATCTCTTTTTGTTGGCAACATATGCAATCCCGGGTCAATTTATTACAAATGTCTTCATTGCATACAGTTGATAATCATTTAAAGGATTGAAATGGGAAGTTTCCGTATAAGAAGTTTAAGTATCAATACTATTAGCACTGATCTGAGGTTTTAGATCAACCTTCCATTCTGTGCAAAGATAACATTGTATCAAAAAAAAATCCTTTTAGAAATCTTTCTCTGATCACTTCTGGATCGGTTCCGTTTCCAATTATGAAAGAAGGTACTTCATTAAATTGTGAAGCATCCAGGTATTCAGCTAAATTATTGCTCATATCAGATTTGACCCTGACATCAAATGTTATGAATGCTGAAATTTCATCGGAAAAAAAGCAGCATCATAGAGCCATCTGCTTGCTGGCATCTCTGCCGCTATGACCATGTTCAACATAGCGAATTAGCAATGCTGCACCACTTGTGTGTAGTTGTGTGTGATGACAACATGTGTGGCGCTGTTTGGCTGCGTCCTTGATCCATCAGTGTGACTGGAGCCCCCTCTGCTTTAATAAACAGCTCTGCGTGGACTGACATCCCTGCTTTCATCTCCCTGGGCAACCACAAGCCTCAAGATGACAGGCGTTCTGCCCCTTTCAATTTTTTGGGAAATCGATTCCCCTCACATCGCTCTTTTTATTTTGCAACCATTGCTGGCCATGATTCAATAGATGAGGGGGAGATGATGGACAGTAAAGTCCACTTTGTTTTTCCAGACATATTTAACCACCCACAGAAGAAGTTTTTGTGAGTGATAGTGAGTGGAATATCTTTCCCTCGGATGATATCCCCCTAAACCCTCTCGGCTTGCCTCTTAAATTCCCTCTCTCTCCTCTTTTGGATTTACTTTTGTTATCCTTCTCCGCAAGTTGGAGCCAATTTGCCGTAAGTGCTGGAAACCTGCTGCATCTTTGCGTGTATTTGTATTCTACTGTGTATGCGTGCTAGCTTGTGCCTGCTTGTATGGAAACTCTGCAAAGGTTGCGCGTAAGGGAGAGGCTACTTAGTGCAGCTCTGACATGACGACAGATGAAGATAAAGAGGTTACTATTAAAAATGGAAGGTGTCTGTTTTCAGATGGACCTTTGTGGGCACGTGCAAGACCAAGAGCGCGCAATGGCGAGAAAGGAGAGACGGGCCCTTAGAAGGCGTGGGAGGGCACACAGGCACATGACAGAACAAGATGGGGGTTTATTATGTTTGGAACAACAATTAGGAGATCTGTCTTCTTTTTTTTTTCTCACAAAACAAGTGTAGCAAAATGTCATGACAGTGCAGTTAGAGGGAGAGAAAAAGGACCAGAGTCAAAGAGACTTTGCTGAAAGATGGCCAAGACTGATAGTGCTCTGAAAAGTAGCTCTGTTAGGCCGTCGCTGGGACCAGCGTGTGAACGGAGGCGAACATGGCCGCTCTCTCTCCCTCTCTCATAAGTCATACCTCACTTTCTCCACATCCCTCTCCTCCGTGACACACCAGGTATCTTCCGGAGATATATAGAGAGTGAAGTAAATGAGTTGATAAGAGTTCATGTCGTGTCAGAGCTGAACATGTGTAAAACCTGCGGCTGGTGGAGCGGTTGATGGATGTGATTGGGAGGAACGCTAGGACTGTGCTCTGTTTTCACTGGCAAACATATAAACACACCGAGTTTAAATAAAATATGTATTTTTTGGAATTAGTAACTGAAAAGGACAAAACTGCACAGTCTCTGTTTGTTAACTCCTTCATTAAGCAACTTTATTCTTTAATTTAACCTATATTGTGTGTGTGTGTGTGTGTGTGAGAACAGGTATTACTCATGTTGTGGGGACCTATATCTGTCTTACTTTAGTCCCCATTACCTAAATCATAGAATTTGAAGGTGAAGAGATGTTTTAACTAAGGTTAAAATAAGGGCAAGTGTTAGGGTTAGGCAACTAACTATGGTTACGGTTAGAGAAAGTCTTCAGGAAAACCATCAAAGTCAATGTAAGTCATAGTGAAACGTGTGTGAGTGCGCGTGTGTGTGCACACTCTGTGTAACCTGAATCTGGCTGTAGTGGGAGGCCGCTGTGGACTCGTGTTCAGTATCTCTATCATCACCGGCAATCTGTTTCAGCATGTCCACACACTGCACACATGCTCACATCAGCAATGGAAAAGCTCTACATTCCTTTCAAACTCACCATGCTGCATTTAGTGCAAAGGCATTTAAAAACAAGCTGCCTTTATTGCCTTACACACCACCATGTTGTTGACTGCTTGCCTGGAACCTGAATGACTGTATACAGAGGAAGTGGCAACAATGTGGAGTTTACGTCTTATCTGTAATTGGCATCTGAGTGTCAGACAGTAGTAAAGCCAGATTTTCCTATAGGCTGTAGCCCATGTGGCAAAATAAGCAGAGTCCCTCAGATAAAGAGGTGAAACATCAAAGATGTCAAATCCTTTCACCGAGGGAAATTTTTAAACATTTTCAATATGTGTTAAAATGTGTGCTGCGTAGTTAAACGTGATTGAAAGCAGCAGACACACAAAATGACCATTGAGTTGGCAGCCACTGAAAATGAAACATTTCCAAAACCAGAAACAAAAGCAGAGAACTTTGTCAACTAAAACAAATCATGCAGTCGGGAAAAATGGCCATGGGGAACTTGATGAAATGGGGGAGAGTATTTGCAGAAACAGAGGGGAGAAGAAAAAAAAAAAAGGAATGGAGGAGAGCGATGCAGAGCCAGAGAGTGAGGGAGAGAAGGAAGGAGGGCAGAATGAGTTTGGGGGGAAAGTTAGTGGCCCAGTGGGGGTTTCTTCCAGAGTTCAACCTCTCTGGCTGGGGAAGGAAGGGGAGGAGGGAGGGGAGGTAGGGACCGGCCTGGGTCAGCAGAAGTATGGAGTATGTGTAGATTAGATGTCTAAACTCACTCTGCAAAGCCTCTGAAGTGCTGGAAGACTCGGCTCACAATGCTGCTATGTGCCAATAAGATGAGAACACAGGGTTAGTGGTCTGAATTATAGCCTCAAACACGGTAAAAAAAAAGAAAAGCCGAAACAAGGACAGAGTCAGATATGGCTCCATAAATCTGCAAAAATAGAAAAAAAGGGTTTCAAGTGTGAGCGCATGATATTATTAATCGATGGGGTTGCAGCTCGCTGGCCCAGAGAGCAGCCCTGGCATACAACGCCGATGTTACATAGAACATTTGAACACCATGGGGATTAGCCAGCTTGTAGTTTCCAGGATGCTGCATGAAACCAGCAGTGAGAGAAAGAGAGAGAAAAAAGACAGGAAGGAGACGATAGACGAGTGTGAGAAGAATGCTTGTGGGTCATAAAAAATGTGACTTGGGGCATTGATGATTTAATCTGAAATGCATCCAGATCGGGCCGTTTTTTCCAGTGGGTGGAGAGGTAGAAGAAGGACAAACTGTCAGCAGGGGCATCGTTCATCGATAACAGTTTGCTCTATTTTTGGGGTAAGGGTTAGGGTTTGCCGTCATAAAGCTCCCCTCTTTTATGACCTGACAACTGTACGAAGAAACACTTAAAAACCACTGATGTTGTTTGCTGCTTGATGCAACAAAAGAGCTGTTAAATGTGTGTGTCTGTTTGTGTGTATATATGCGAGGCCTGTCAGCCCACATGTGTGCGTGCCAGCTTGAGAAAACAAACAAGACGTCTCTGAACTGGAGGAACGGCTTTTAGGTCAATAAACATTTTTAATCAAAATCACTCGAAAATGGGCCCAAACGTGAAAGCATGGTTTGTTTCATGAGACAGGAAAAAGAGTGAAGTGTTAGACAGAGGAGGGAGGGAGGGAGGGAGGGAGGGAGGGCACTGTGTGTTTATAGAGAGCGTAGCCAGCAGCACAGATTGACAGGAAATGGTGTCTTTTTTGCCTGCTGGGCCATACCACTTGTACTGGTCTGACAGGGGGAGATGAATGTGCGGGGACCACAGACTGAAGCCATTCTATTATCATATATCTCCCATTGTATCAGGCTGTTTGCTTAAGCCCGGCCTGAGTCTATCCGTCTGCTGAGCAACAGTTAGGGCCAGTGACAGGCTGTTTCATTGACCGCAGACCGCCTATTGATTTGCTCTGATTTAACATCACTGTGAAGGAGTGCTGCGTTTTAAATTGGATTTTCTTTTTTTAGAACAACCTGCGTTAAAGAAGACCGAACTAGAATTTGCTTGAATTTCTCATGATCATTCAGGTGGCAGGGTGCTTTTTACCAATGTTGTTTTCATACAACTTCACCACATCTGCATCCGTGCACGTCTGTGAAAGGTTGCTCAGAGATAAATCACAAACAAGGTCAAGTGAACCTGTGAGAAGTGTGTCCAGCACATGGTGTGTTTGTATATTGAGGGGGTATTTGTCTGTGTAAATGCACTGCGGGGATTGAGCAAGGCAGCCCTCATTCATCACTGTTAAAGCACTTCCAGAGGGAGAGACACAGACGAGAACTGCCCATCCTCTGTTCGCTCACACAGACAAGAGAGGAGGGAGGGATTTATCCTGGCATCTGGTTTCTGGGTTCAACCACAGCACAATGTTCTCTCTCTCTCTCTCTCTCTCTCTCTCTCTCTCTCTCTCTCTCTCTCTCTCTCTCTCTCTCTCTCTCTCTGTGTCTCTGGCTCTCTTCCTCTCACACACACATACACACCCGGCCAGTGGCTGGACTTTAATATGGTTATGATTAGAGACGGGGGGCTCAGAGAAGGGAGGGGAGGTGGTGGTGGTGGGGGCTCATATTTACTGCAGGGGAACTGGGGGAGGTGCGACGTAAAGACAGACAGAGAAGGGGACCAGATCTGAATGAGAAGCGATGGGGGGGGGGGGGCCTGTGTTTGTTTGCGTTCGGGGTTGAAATATGAAGCACAAAAGCAGCACAAAAAAAGGCAAGAGAAGAATGGGAATAAAAGTTTTGTCCTCTAACCAGATCAGCTCTTTGGCCAGTGCAGTCTCTGCTGGATGGCCCCCTCTCCTCCCTCCTTTCTCCCCCCTCCTACTGGGTTCCTCTATCCCTCCCTCTCTGGCATTCTCTCTCTCTCTCTCTCTCTCTGTGTCTCTCCACCCCCTCTCAGAGCGTCATGCAGAGGCTGTTGGTTTGCTCCGCCGTGTCTGGGGCTCAGTGAGAGCTGTGAGAGGCTGTTATTTAGGTCTGTTACAGCAGACAGGGAGCAGCTCACCCAAGGGCAGGGGGAGAGTAGAGAGTCAGAGTCACGCTCAGCTCAGCTCAGCTCAGCTCAGCTCAGCCAGGCAGGACCCAGATCTGCATTCCAGCTGAGAGGGAGAAAGGGGAAACTCCAGCATTGGCAGGAAAGGACAGCAGAGACAGAGAGGGAGAGCGTGACAGTGAGAGATAAGTGAAGGCTGCAGATCCAGCGAGCTGTTGCTGCTGTTTGTTGTTGTCACTGGCTCGGAGAGTGACGTGAGCGGTGGAAGCAGGGCAGGATACAGGCAGGACTGAGAGCTCATAGTGATTTTTTTTTTTTTTGCTGTGGGTGGGGGGGTGCCATGTTTGACTGTATGGAGGCTCTGGGAATGGGCCCCCGTCAGCTCTATGATGTCACCAGCCGCGGTGCATGCATGCTACGGAAGGCGAGCCCCTTCTTTGCAGGCCTGGACCCCTTTGCTTGGACAGGCAGTGCCAGCATTCAGTGTAAGTGGCATCCTGTTTGTATTTATTGTATGACACAACCATGTCTCTCTCTCTCTCTCTCTCTCTCTCGCTCTCTCTCTCGCTCTCTCTCGCGCGCGCTCTCTGTCCCTCTGTCTCCCTCCCTCTCTCTCTCTCTGTCTCTCATGTTACTGCCTTGTTTACCCCTCAGGGCTTGGCTAAGGGGGCTGCTGTCAGGGGCTACAGAGCAACACAGGAAAAGACTGGGACAGACAGTCTCCTCTCCTCTCCTCTCCTCTCCTCTCCTCTTCTCTCCTCTCCTCTCCTCTCCTCTCCTCTCCTCTCCTCCTCTCGCCCATAGCCAGTTTGAGCTGCTCAGCCATCTGAAAGAAACTCCCTGCTATGATATGATATGGACTGTGTGTTTGTGTACTTGTGTGTGCCTGCGTGTGTGTGTGTGCGTCCGTGTTTGACTTGTGACTTTAGGTCCATGGAGTTAAGTTTCAGCGACAGTGATGTATTTCACATGAAATAATAATGAGCGTGGCCTGTTTAATATTACAGATGTTGAAAGTTTGGTGCAGTCCTCATAGGTCAAAGGTTTGTTTATGCTTCTGGATACTCGATGGATAATGATATTCCTCTAGAGCCAAACAGCCATGAATTAATAAGTAGATGAATTATCAAATGGATAAATGGAGGAATAAATTAGAGATGTGGAATGTCTTAAGAAAGCCAAGGGTTATTCTAGCCAGCTTTCATTTAGCTCTTTTTCTCTGTCAGCCTCTCATTCAGCAGGCCTGTCTCTGGACAGACAATATTGGGGTCCATTTCCATACACTTCCAGGGGGCCGCTACGGCTGTGAGACAGCGTGTGAGAGTGGAAAAGGAGTGGGGGGGTGTATACATAGTATGGTGGGAGAAGCCAAGCCAGATATGACAGTGGAAAAACAATCGGAAATAAAAAAATGGAGCAGTGGGATAAACAGCGTCACTGGGTTCTTGTTACAAGCAGCTTTTTGACTTTTTTTCCGTTTTGGATATTTCTGTTTGTTCACCCTCCTGCTTTTTGTTCCTTTTTACTGCCTCTTGAGGGGAGTCATCTGTCTTCATTAATCGTGAAGACACCATGCATTTCAGTGGCTGTCATGCACACTGGCCGAGCTTTAATGAAGACAGATGCCCTGTCAGTGGAGGCCGAGGCCAGGGGGGACTCCAGCCAGCCCAGCCTACTCTGCTTAGCTAGGGGAGCCCTGATGATAACAAGATGAGATTTGTTTATTTAATCAATCAGGCCTCTATGGCCTCTCCTTTTAACCCATTCACACACATGCATATGTTTAAAAATTGGGCCTCTATATAGCAGAAGTAGTACATTTTTCTTTTGGGTCTTTGTTCCAGAAAAATCAAAGCGATTAAAAAGTCCTGAGAAGCTCCCCCCGAGGGTCTGAGAGTTGAGTCTAACAGAGCGGAGCAAAGTGGAGGCCGGTGTGGTGTACTGTTTCAAGCCCTCTGTGCCCAGTAACCTTTGTAAACAAGGCTGCCCTATCCCCACACGACGAGCCATAATGCCTCTCTTTGCTGAAGCAGTTGCCCCTCATTGTCCTCATCAATGAGGCTGATGAATTGATGTTTGAGTCTGATATCTCATTAAGCCAGCCCAGCTGCACAACAGAGGGACCTGTCTGGCTCCTAATGCCACACTCACACAAGCAGGCACACGGCACACCAGAATAGCCACCGGGTTTGTGTGAGAGAGTCACCTGGCCCTGGCTGGACACTCACCAATTAATTACTGTGGTCAAACTCAGTTTTCTTTTCTGTTTATGTAAAGACAAAGAAAACAAACAGGGGTTGAAAGAAAGTCAAATGTAGACTTTCAAAAAAATCTGTCCTGATAAAAGGTTTGTTCGCCTAAATCTCCCCAAAAATGAGTATTTACTGTTCACGTCAGCAAATCTCCTGCGGTGATAAGTGTCACTGTTGTTGGCCGGGGACATGGTCAGTTTTCCTGTGTTTTTGTTCACCAGCAGGAGACCTCAATGTCAGAGGTTAGTCAGAGGCTACGGCCTGGCCAATGTCGGATCTACACCATGTGTGGCGGCCTTGTCAGGACGCTGAAAAGGAGACCCTTTCAACCAGCTTGGCTTGTGTAATGCTCTTAAGTGCCTTATGCCACGGAGCTGGTACTACATCTGAGCTGCCCTGGATGTAAGGATAATGGACACTGATTTAGTCATACGTCAATGAGAACTGAATTAGTCAACTGCCAGGGAAGCCATTTGAGAGAGCCTATGCAGACCAATCCCCTCTCTGTCAATGTTCATTTGCTTAGAAGAATGAGGCAATTACACTTAGCAGTTCTCCAGGGTCAGAAGAAGGGGAAGTGTCTTTTTCTCACCGAAATACACCCGCTGCAGCTCGATCTTTTCGGACACAGTTTGGAAATAAATTGTGACGCTCTGAAGTGATACATACAAGTCACTGACGAGGCAGTGACGAATCACTTGAGTAATCCCTCACTATATGTGTGCAAACACACACACGCCTCTTTGTTTTCTCTTAATGTGCTGCTCAAATGTGAATTGAGGAGCTAATTGAAATGGGGGTGTATCTCGGCAGCAGTGGCAGAGAAATAAGAGCTTCCTGTTAACCGCTGGCACATTCTGGCCCCGATCATTTTCTCCCTGATAGAAGTCGGCAGTTATTTCATTATAATTACAAAAGATTCAATTAAAAGATTAGAATGCCTGAGGGCAGGACGGGGGAAATAGATAGTGGTATCTTGGTTAGTGGGGTGGTGTAAGAGAGTGTGAATGAAGGAGACTTATAATTCCACAGCTGCCGTTCTAATGAGGACTTGTCATTGCTGTTATATATACATAAACCTTGTTGATCCTTTCGAGATAATGTCAAATGAACGTGCTGAAGTTAAAAGGCTTAAGTAGTCAGTTGGGCCAAGGTCACTGAGTCGTAATTGATATGGCCGTGGGGGAGAAAAACCTTCACTTGTCTCAAAACAATTATGCCGATGCAACTTAACGGGCTGTTTGAAGTAGAAAATCCGTACAGAGTGAAAACACGGAAGCACGAGATTCAATCTGTTTTGCTCTGTAATTTCAGACAGTTTTCAAAAAATGCGGCCTGTTTTAGAGAGAGCAGGTTGTACACGCAGAGGGAAAGGTGCACATTTATTTACAATTATATTTTCTGGGCATGTACTCCAACATTGAGCTTTCCTCGGCAGTAGACAGACATATAACAAGATAACAAATGATAATATGACAGTTGTAATTACATAAAATCTGCCCGTTTACAAATACCCTAAAAAACTTAAAGGTCTCGTCCTTACTATTGTAAAGTGCCTTGAGATAATGTATGTATGTATGTATATGTATATAAAAATAAAATTGAACTGAATAATAAATAATAGATACAAAATGTAATTATATTTGTATATAGCTATGTCTAATTAACAATTTATAAACACTTCAAGAGTGCATATAAAGGCTAAATAAAAAGGGATAAAATGAAAGTGCTACCATATAGTTTAACACCAAATGCTACATCAATGTATTAAATCTGAAACTATATCAGTAAATTTAATTGTTGAATCTGATTATACCTGTATAATAGTAATAGTGTACTATTTGCTGAATTGAATTACATTTCAACATGGAGCTTGTTGTTTTCAGTATGAGAACTGCTTGTGTTGCAGTATCACACCACCTTGCTAACAGATCTGTCTCCGCTCTGCAGTAATAGCTGAGCCCATTAATAGGCAACGCTGCCTATAAATAAACAGATTAAATCCCTGCAGTTGCTTTACGTTAGATTTTTTTACACAAGCTCCCTTTCATGTGTGGTATGGGTGTCAGCCTCATAGCGTGCATGTGTGGAGTCTGTATGTGAACTCCTATATGTCAGTAGATCCAGTGTTTACGTGTCTGTTTGTCCAGTGATGGGCACCAATGGGCTGCTGTGTCAAATACAGACACAGACAATGTGCCAGGCTGGATTCCTCAGGCTTGTGTTGGAATCCCCGCTCTGCTTAAATAGCAGTTTATAGCCCCTGAGCAGCGTCAGTCACACCGCTGTAAATAAAACTCATCAACCATCATGTGGAAGCTGAATCTTTCACCTCGCAGCGGCTGTTTGCTCTTTTTTTCAGCGCAATTTCACAAGAGTGCTAACTGTGAAACATAAAGAGGAATCCTGCTCAGCTGAAACATTGTGGAGCACAGCGTGACAGAGCAGGCGGTTAACCGAGAATAAAATCTGGACTTTTCACAAGTTCTTTCACAATAGTTTGCTGGTCACAGAGGTTTTGTGGCTGCCCACCCTCACACCTTTATCTGGCTGCTGCTATTGTAGCTGTTTACAGAGAACAGCTCTTTGCCTGCCAGGGACATTTTCCCCTTGTACAAAGGCGTGGGCAACTGGCAAGCCATGTGTGTACCTTGGCATTTATTTTTGTGCACCTGCTGTCCTTGTGCATGTAATGTTGAGAGTTTATTTCACTGGTGAGTATGCAATGTACTGATGCACATGTGCCCTTGTGTACAGTATATATAGGAGTATGTGTATGTCAGCCTGGAGCCATGTGTGAGCCGAGTGTGCAGAGAGCAGTTCTGTTACCACCGTGTTATTGACTGACGGCTTGGCTCGAGCGTTGCTAGGGGCTCGGTGTTATGAGAAGTGGAGGGCTCGGGCAGCCACGCCGGGACGAGGAACCCAGACGAGCCCGGCTGTCCTGCCTCCGTGCATGTGTGAATGGGCTGTGTTTACGCAGCAGACTGTGTTTGGCAGGGAGCGGTGGGCGGCTGGTGTAGTACAGCTATTATCCGGGCTCAGGGGTGGAGAGTGATGGGAGAAGAGTTGGCCGAGGGAGGGAGGAGGGCAGTGAGGCCCGCTGGCGTTGTTTTCACTTGGACATGAGTCAAACTCTGCCAACGTGCTGTAACCGCCATGACCACTCTTCTGGAAATCGCTCGTGAACTTATTTGTATATACTTGCATAAGTTAATTTGTTTGCGTGGATACATGTCTATAATTTGGCTTGTGTGTGTTCGCTGAGAGGGAACAGGTGTGTGTGTAAGCGGACATGCCTGTAATTTAGCGCCGACAGTTTGGGACTTTTAACAAGAAGAATCAGAATGTCAGTGGCCGCTCTGAGGCCACTGACATTCTTCAGAGGCTGCTCTGTGTGTGTGTGTTTCTTCTACGTTTTAATATGTACATCAGGTCAAATCAGGTTAAAGGAGGAAACAGGAAAATCTGTTCACATCTTGAAAACATTCCACACAGCTGATCAGTATTCAGTTTTTGTCTCCAGCCTACTGTCATATTTTTAAACCAAAACTCAGACCATACAGTTTTTTTTTCTTTTACTGCACATGTCTGAGTTTTGGACATGCAGTCTTCTGTACAGCTGTGCTTTTAGATCTGTTTACTTTGGACACAACGATGCACAGTTACAGTAATGATCTTTCCTTTCAGCCCACTGCATTGCTGTCACAGTGATTAATTCCCTGTACTAACCTTTTGACATGCACACATGTAAAATCCCAGTTATAAACCTGTGTAAGTGTAAACACGGTTGCGGAATCAAGTTTCTCCCATCGGAACCGTCATTATCTGAGTCTGTGTTTTCCTATCCTTCTTTTTTTTAAACAAAGAAATCAGGCTACTGCAAAAAACAGACAATAACCCAGTTACTGAGGCTGATGTAAATATACCGTTTCAGTATATTTCAGCCCCTGCAGTAGACGTCATGCTCTGAATCGGACACAAAAAAATACATTCTTACTAACACACATGACATGCACTCATGAGCAGACATGCCTGGACACACAGTGAATATGTCCATGTCTTTCACTGTAGCGTGACCTCCGACTGAATGAGAGCCGTAGCTGTAGTCCTCCTGTCAGCGGGCCTGGATTTATCAGCTCTTGCTCGCTGTCTGCTTGTGCACCTCACATGTGCCAGAAAACACGGAGCGAGACGCAGCCAGACAGACAGACAGACAGACAGACAGCCAGTTAGACAGTAAGCGATCCAGCAAAGGAGTTAGGGGCTGCTTGGGATGATTTATGCCTTGTTCAGGAATGCTGAATGAGTTCAGGGTACACTGCTGTTATGGCAACTGACTGAATGGGCACTGCTTGCTTTCACAGTTATGTATCTGATTCTCTGAATGGATGGTGTCAAAATGTTGTGGAAACTTTAGGGTAACAAATCAAGAAGCAGATAAAGAAGGAAATGATTCACCATAGGGCTTCCGTCTTAATATCTTATTGATCTGATGGCCTCCGCCCTGGCAGAGTTGGGCAAAACGTTGACGGTTAGTTGTCAAGCAAAAGGGAAAAACTCTCATGCATCATTGCTCTACCAAACCACTCAAAGCAGAAGTTTCTCACAGTGCCTTTACTTCTGATGTGATGACTGTCATACAAGTGTTTGTGCCAGTGTAGGGGGACTTTGTGCCACAGTCATTTGGGGCTGCTCTTTGACTGTTGATCTCACAGTTTCAGTGGCTTTTGTGTCTTTTGACATGCTGCTTTTGAACATCATTTCAAGTGCATAGACAAGAAATGCAAATCTGGACTCAATCTGTAAAATCATAAGAGATATTAGTATTTCATGTGAGCAGATGTTTGAGCTTTGTCATTTATGTAGTGATATTTAACCATCCACTACTACTTGTGGGTGTGCTTGTTCCTTCCAATAAGAGGTTTGCATTTGCATGCTTCGGTCTGCGGTGCTTCCCCAATGAGCTGGAGTGAATACTACTGTTGTTGTTTACATTATCCTCCTTTCCCCCTCACTTCCTCTGACAGAGCCAGGCTGCAGCCACGGCCGGGCTACTTCTACTTTTGTAGGTTTCTATTGTTGTGGGGAGGAAGCAATAGCAATTGAACGAGCGCTAGTGGCCTTGCCAGAGACAGACAGGTGAGAGCCAGGGCTACAGATGGTGAGAGGAAGTCTGGGAGGACGAGAAACAACCCGAGGATCAAAGACTTGAGATTTCCCTCGATGACTCTCCTCTCCGCTCTTCTCTCCTCACCTCGGCTGTCTGCCTGTCTCCACCGTCTGTCTGCTTCCTGGCCTGCCTGTGAGTTGTCCTGTCTCCGTGACATGATCAATGGCCCAGGCCGGCGCTGGGTTGCCAGGTTTGGGTTCACTCTCCAGTCACCGAGGGAGAGCTGCGCTCCTCTCTGTCTTCTGGTGGGCAGATGAAGAGTCAGCTGGAGCTCACCATGGGTATGAGTGGGCAAATTTTTTCCACAGATCTGCACTTGACTCTTTTTTCCAGTATCAGCCATGAAAGACCACTTACGAAAATCCTTTAATTGAAATTATATTTCCTTTCATTCCCCCTCTCTGTTTAACACCTCCTTCCTCAGGTTGTGTACAAGGATGTTCAAAGGGTCCTTTTTTTCTGGCAGCAGGCAGCTTGGTGGGCAAGTTTGTCTATTTGAAGCCAACTTGTGTGTTTCTTGACAGGGTTTTGTGGTGCAGGAAAAAGGGGGGGTGCTTGCTGCCAAATGTTCACTTGGCCGACTCCATCAAGCAAATATCAAAAGGCCCTTTATGAGGTGCTGTAAAGAAGAAAGGGTGTTTTGAGAGCGCGACCAGACTGCAAGGGTAATTCCACTTTTTGAAATGTGCCCTGAGGATACAGGCTTATCCCACCTGCTGCCTTTCCTGCGCTATACTCTGCTTGTATGCTTTCATTGGGGGAGCTATGGGTAAAGGAGTGTGAAGTGTGTGTGTGTGTATTGGCAGTCGGGGTTTGTGTGCCATGTCACACTGAGTCACTCGCAAAAGTATTTTCAGTGGCGTCCAGAGCCAAACCATTCTACTCTGCATATGTCTGCTCGCAGATCGTAGGTGCGCATTGTGTACATTCACAAGTGTGTTCGCCTTCCTCTGTGCGTCAAGACTTTCTACTGATTCTGACAGAAGGGTGTAAGTTCCTGGATTGTGTGTGTGGGTGTGTGTGTGTGTTGTCTGGTTTCTCACTCTTACTGGTCACCAACCCAGTTTTTTTCATAGACCTTGTTTCAAAAACAGCACAGTGGGGCCCCTTTGCAGTCATGTGAGTCAGTGTGTGTGTGTGTGTGTGTGTGTGTGTGTGTGTGTGTAGTGTGTAGTGTGTAGTGTGTAGTGTGTGTCTGTTGGAGCCCAGGTAATGAGGTTTCTGACAACTGTTGAAAAGCGTTGCTACTGCTCAGCACCTTTTAATGAAGGGCCCCCCCCCCCCCCCCCCCCTCCATGTAAACACACACACACACACGCACACATTTTCGTGCAGGTTACATTGTGAGCGCTTGTGTAACTCACACAATAGAGATAGACCTCCCACTTAAAAGCTTGCAGGTGACTCAACCGTGTGCAACAGTGCTTGAAAAGAGGGGCATTATTATTCGACCTGTGGGAAAGGTGTAGCAGTGAGGGAGGGAGAGAGAAAGAGAGAGAGAGAGAGAGAGAGAGAGGGGTGGCTACAAAAGCAGTGACGGAGATCCTCCGGAAAGACTGGTACTGTGAGAAGAGGAAGGAAACCGGCCTGTTGTGTGGGACCTTGAAGCAGAAGCCTCAGAGAGATGGCAGGAAGACGTGGGCAGAGAAGCATAGAGAAGGAGAGTGAAACATACTGGCACCACTGACAAGGGTGTGGTACTTTCTTTTCCTCTTTCACAAATCTCTGTTCTTCATGGAAGCCTTTTGGTGTGCCGATGGTCACTCAGTCAGAGAGCGGTACAGGGCCAAGGGCACCCTTAACAGCCCCTCCCAGTGTGCCAGTGAGTCTTCCAGCCCACTGTTCACCATCCTCTCTCAATCTGCTCCCCTTCTGCCACTGCTGTCTGCCTAGTTCCCCACCCCTCTTTTCACAGCGAGCCCTCCTGTGTGCCCCTCTCTCACACACCGCCTCCAAAGTCTCACACACTCTTTTACTGCTCAGTGAATTCGACAAGAACACGCAAGATTTGCAGGCTGTTCAGAGAGATGGAGACAAAGGCCCCACTTGCCCGTGCTTGCAGTTGAACATGAACAGAAAAGCCAAATCACGAGCACACACACAAACACACTGGAGAATATTTTCATGTAGATTTACATTAGTTCTGCATTTGAAAATCAAAACGGAGGCTGCAGGGGGGCGAGCAGCGCCCCAGCCTGGAGTCACGTAAATGACATCCACACAGAAACACACCTACAAATATGTCACTTGCTTATGTACATGCACTGTGCACATATACACTGTCCTCAGACAGACACAACCTGTGCTCTTGCTCTCACATGCCAGGACTAGAACAGTGTCCCACTGAAGATTCAATCACTTCGACGAGTCACGTAGACAAAATCTGCAGGCCTATTGTGAAAGAATACTTGTTACCCTGCCAGAAAGTCATATGCTGCTCACTTAAAAGGAGTGTGTTGCAACACAAAACACGAACCACGTACAGTCATGCATTTGCTCACACACAAGCGCTCCTCCTATTGTCCTTTTCTTCTCTCTGATCGTTTCTGTTTGACCCGAAGGGACATCGATTGGCCCGTTTGACTTAACCTAGAATTTAATGTAATTGACCTAGTTGAAGTCACCTTCTGTTGAACAGCTATTTTTGTCATGTGCAGTTTCACATCTAATGAGGTTGTGGAGAATGACGTGCCGTACATCCAGCTCAGGCTGAAGCACTTTAGTGTAATGGTGGGGGGGGGGGGGTGGATTATTTTGTGTGTGTTCACTAGTTTGTGGCTGGTGAATATTATCCTCCTGTGTGTGTAGTTTGTAGACAGAGAATAGTATCTGTGTGTGTGTGAGACCAGGGGATTAGGCCTGGTAAGTGCAGCTGGGCCACTTGTGCACAGAGAGCATTGAGAGAGGGGATTAGGGAGTAAACTGATACTTAGCAGGAAGCGAACAGTGGCTACTGATAACTCAACTATCCCTCCTTCTTGCCCCTCTCATCCTCTTCTCCTCCCCCAACACCAACAACCACCCACCTATCCTGCTCCTCTCATCTCAGCCGTCCGTCATCAGCTCACAGTCCTCGGCCGGCGGATTGTCATGCAAATGGAGCCCCAGGCCTCGGAGCACTGATAAGGAGGGCCTCTCATTTCACAGGGCTTTGTTTTCTAAACAGTGATGAGCTGAGTTGAGGAGACTGGGGAAAGGGGCTCAGGGCGGCCGCCTGAATGGGCTCTCTCACTGTGGCGCCCTGGGGTAAGTGGTGTGGGGGATCTGGATGGAGTGGGCTGAATGAGGCGAAATCTTGGAGGCGGGTACAGGAGTCATGTTCCCTGGCAGCAACCAGGTTTGACGTGTTGATGGAGCCTGATGTATTTTCTCTCTCACCGTACTCTGAGTTTTCTCCAGGACGGCCTTTCTCCTTTTGGCTCGCTGTCTTCCTCCATTAAGAAGATGTCAGTCAGTGTTCGTTACTTGACGCCGCATATGGTTTGTCCTTTTCTAAAGGCTTGTCAGCGCTCAGTCTGGAGCCTCATTTGCCGTTGTTATTATTGCATAAACACAGAAGTTCATGGCACGTTCAGAGGGTTTCTGCTCTCCCACTGACCCTGCTGTTTTCCTGCTTTCTGGCCAAAGAGATACTGAACCGCTGTAGAAACATTCAGCCGGCGTAACTTCAGGTTTAAGATTGATTTGCACATTTGGCATCGGGATTGGCTCTTAAAAATAATGGAAACCATCTTTGCCTCCAGCAGCGTAAAAGGCTTTCAAAAGAAAAATTTGATTGGATTCTGAATAGTCAAATATAAAATACATATGAAAACCAGATGTTTGAGCAGCAGGCAACAAATGAAAAATGTCAGACATACTGTATTTCTGTTACTATCATTAATGAGATAGTAGCCGGCCAGTCACAGCAGCTGGAGCAGAAGTGATAGTGATGATCAGCTTGGTCTTGAACAAGACTTGCACTCAGGAGCAACTGTGTCCTCTCCTCCCCCTTTCCCCCCTCTGCCCCTTTCTCTGTTTTTTATCAAATTCCTCTTTTTATGCCCCCTTTTTTCTTCTTTTTGAAGTCTCCCCTCTCTTGTAAAAAGCCAAGCTGCTGGTTTTTGCCTCAGCCTTGGGTGTGAGAGAGGGGAGGAGGGGAGGTTGTAGGTTAAGTTTAGGCTAGCCCTCTGTGCCTTCCATTGAAGGTGCTGGGGGGAGGCGGGTGTAGTAAAAGTTCGAATTTTAGAGCCTCCCTGTTTTTTATTTTATGATTGGCTTTTTTTACGGGCTGGGAGCTACAGCTGGTGGTGTGAATAGCTGCCCAAGGTGACCGAGTCCCAATAAAGTGTAGGCCAGCCGGGCTGGGGCCTCCAGTCCAGCCATGGGACCGCCTTTATAGGCTGCCTTACGAGCAGAGCCCTCTATTAAAACCTGGCAGGGCTGCACTGAGGAATTTAGGGCCAGGAAACAAGAGAAAAATAGGGTTTGTGTGTCAGGGGGTGGCGGGGACGCAGAGTTTGGGGGGGGGGGTTGAAGTTTGAGGGTGTCCAAGGGTGAAAGTTGAAAGAAGTGCTGTTGGGTAAGGGAGGGGGGCAACATGTGTGTCCGTGAGCTTGTGCAGGCTAACATGTGTGACGAGGGTCTGGTCCTATGTGTGTGCAGCGGCTTATGTTTCTCTGGGGAAGTATGGAATCCATACGCTGCACACTTGAACTTCCAACACTAGCTATAAGGGTCCCATTTTAATGCTCCATAGACAGTATGTGACTTGAGGTAGTGCTGATGTCACAGTTGGGTTCTAGTTAGGAAAAATAGTAAGAGAGCTTTGCACCGGCTTTGCACGCATGTGAGTGTAGACAGAGTCGGCTCTGTGCGTGCAAGATGTCATCATGAGCTGTCAGTCGGTGGAATGAGGAAGAGCCAGATTTGGCACTTGGCTGCTACAGCTCACTCTTGCTACCTACCTGGCCTTATCAGAGAAGCTGTCAGTCAGGGGCCCTTTTTGGTTTGTGCTGTAAAAATGCTTTGTCTCTGCTGTCGGACACTCAACCAAACATCTCCCCAAACATGTATATGGGTGTTGTCACTTAGGCTGGTAATAAGTGCCTGGAAATTAAAAAAGTTGCCTGACCTTTGTTACCGAGCTCCTACTATGTCTCAGAGAGAAACAAGCAACAAAAGAAAGGTGATCATGTGTCTGAATGCACCTCCAGGTGACATGAATCCCGACTGAACGTAACCTTTATTCAGTGTCTCCTACTTTCCTTGCAAAACAAATGGACATGAAACACTGTCAGCTGTCATATCATGTTTGAATGCAGTCAAACACACTCAACAACCCACATATGTCACATGTGCACTGACAAGTGTGCTGTAGGATTTTTCCTTTTTTTTTCTTGGACGAATCATGTGCTCATGTGCTCCGCTTTTTTTCTGTCTCTTTCACAGCGGTGGAGACCCAGAGCACCAGCTCTGAGGAGATGGTACCCAGTTCTCCGTCTCCACCTCCCCCACCTCGCATCTACAAGCCCTGCTTTGTGTGCCAGGACAAGTCCTCGGGGTACCACTACGGGGTCAGCTCCTGTGAGGGCTGCAAGGTGAGAAAACCTGCCAGAGCCTTTTTGAGCTCTACTTTGTCTGTGTTTCATACGCCCATGACAATGCTGGCCTGCAAGAATTGCTTTTGCATCATGATAAGAAGGAACGGCTTGGAGGTTATAGAGTTCCAAATGAAATCTTTAAGAAGAAAGAACAAAAGAATCAGATGAAAATGCTTTATGGTTTACCTTCTCTGTTCTTGATTCAAGAAAGAACAGCGAGTATGATAGACAAATGGTTAAATGGCACATCCTGGATTTTTATGACTCGACTATAATACGCAATCTCTCTCTCTCTCGCTCTCTTGCCCTCTCCCCTTTTGTCTTTTGCTTCCTGATGCTCCAGGGTTTCTTCCGGCGCAGTATCCAGAAGAACATGGTGTACACCTGCCACCGAGACAAGAACTGTCAGATTAACAAGGTCACACGCAACCGCTGCCAGTACTGCAGGCTGCAGAAATGCTTTGAGGTCGGCATGTCCAAGGAAGGTGAGGCCTCCAGGAGGACGAGAGTCGCATGACATATAGAAACACTTAAAACAGGGATATTCACTCAGTGCACACACACACACACACACACACACACACACACACACACACACACACACACACACACACTCTCTCACTCTCATTCTCATTCTCACTCTCTCTCTCTCTCTCTCTCTCTCTCTCTCTCTCTCTCTCTCTCTCTCTCTCTCTCTCTCATGGCAGCAGATACTTCCTTCATAGATCAAAACACATTACATTTATCCAGTTGACGTTTGGATTGGACTTGGCACAGATCTGATTTTAATTTCATCACTAAATGAAAGATGTGACCTGATTCGCACAGCGTGAACCTGATGATCTGTTAATGCTCCGTCAGAGACTCTGGGAAAATATGCAGCGCAGAGACAGAAACTGATGATGAACCTACCAGGGGTGGTGATCTTCAGGGCGAGGCCGGGCAGTGTACCAATCATATGACTAATCATATTTACGAAATGATTGTGACTTCCTGTTTCACCACCAAACCTTGTGGCCAGCACAGACACAGCTCTCATTCATAACCCGCAGCAGAAAACCAAGAAAAACGATTTCTTTCTCTCTTGAAGAAAACAACATCAGAACCAGCTCTGTTTGGCAAAAGCACAGATCCAGTAATGTCATTTCTACATTGTGTGTGGAGGGGTGTGTCTAAGTGGCAGTTTCTTGCCCGACACAGAGCCTGTGGGACATGTATGTGGGTGTAATGTTTGTGTGGGATGTGTGTTAGGACCGGGATCACATTGTGCCTCTGCTATTACTGGATATCCTGAGAGGAAGGAAAGTATGGGAGGAGGAGGGAGAGGAGAGAGTGGAGGACTGGCTTGTGTGCACCGGTCAAGTGGATAGAGAGATGGACAAGGAAGAGAGCGGGTGATAAGAATGAGATAACCAGTGTCCGTGCTGTGGTAAAGGAAATATGTGAATACTGTTAAGAGCAACCTCAGTTGCCTCTGAGTTCTGGTTTCCACTAGCCAGCGAGATGTCCTTGGCAGTGGTGAAAGACACTGAGCATGAGTGATGCCGATGTTTTTACATGTGATCACAGATACTGAGGAGGGACATTCTTTAGCTCATTTCTGAAAATTGCATGAGTGAAGGATTTTGCGTGGAGCAGTGTTGAATCTCTCTTTTAAAGCCTTCATTTCCTTGTTTTCCTTCGCACAGCGGTACGTAATGACCGAAACAAGAAGAAGAAGGACGTGAAGGAGGAGGTGGTGCTTCCCGAGAGCTATGAGCTGAGTGGGGAGTTGGAGGAGTTGGTCAACAAAGTCAGCAAAGCTCACCAAGAAACCTTTCCATCACTGGGCCAGTTGGGCAAATACCACACCGTGAGTCACATACACACACATGCCCCTACGCTGCTGTTCCCGCATACTGTGTGTTACAACTTTGTCAAAGCTATGACGCCACAGCGAGCCCCTGAATTGCATGCAAAGACGTAAATTCACCGTAGCTTTCCCAACAGAGTGGTGGCTTAAGTAATTCAGTTCCCCATTAAGCCATCTGTGTGGCCTCTAGAATGATTGATGTAACATGTAAATGGATTTCTTCTTCCTTGATTGATGTAAAATGGAAATGTGTTGTGAGGCTCGGACACGCTCGCCTTGATGCAAACAGGGTTGCACGCCACCTCTGTTAAAACACACTGAACTGAGGGTGGGTGGTTTTTTTTCTTTCTTCCTTGTGTGTTCAGAACTCCAGCTCAGACCACCGTGTCCAGCTGGATCTGGGTCTGTGGGACAAGTTCAGCGAGCTCTCCACCAAATGCATCATCAAGATTGTGGAATTTGCCAAGCGGCTGCCAGGATTCACCACCCTCACCATCGCGGACCAGATCACTCTGCTGAAGTCGGCCTGCCTGGACATACTGGTGAGGGTCTACTCTTTCATCCTTTTCACTAACTTTGATAAATTCATGGCTGGAGAGGAAAACAGTTCATTCTGATGTGAGATAACACTGACACCCTGTGGTGGAAAGTGGAAGTGTAGGAGGGTTTGTTTAAGTAACCCTGTGAATTGAGTTTGATAATAGTTAGCACGACACCTTGAGTTGATATCTGTCAAAAAAAAAAACGTTTTATCACCTGAGCATCACATTTTATTCTCTTCTCACAAACTTTTCCAACTTCTTTTGCTCGTAGATGCTGAGGATCTGCACACGCTACACCCCAGAGCAGGACACTATGACCTTCTCAGATGGTCTGACTCTGAACCGCACTCAGATGCACAACGCCGGCTTCGGGCCACTCACAGACCTGGTGTTCGCCTTTGCTGGCCAGCTTCTACCCCTGGAGATGGACGACACAGAAACCGGCCTCCTCAGTGCCATCTGCCTCATCTGCGGAGGTACTGCAGCCTAAACACAGTGACTGGATGATTAGTGATGGGAAGAAAAATAGCATTTGAATTTGTTTTCGTGTGGGAAATTATTTGAAGCAATGATAAAAACTTTATTTAACTTTGACTTATTATTTCGCTTTTTTATTATTTTGTAAATATTCTCTATATATTTCTTATGTGTTTTGTGCTTCCTCATCAGATCGTATGGATCTCGAAGAGCCCCAGAAAGTGGATAAGCTGCAAGAGCCTCTACTTGAGGCTCTGAAGATCTATGCTCGCCGCCGCCGCCCCAACAAACCCCACATGTTCCCCCGCATGCTGATGAAAATCACTGACCTCAGGGGCATCAGCACCAAGGGTCAGTATGAGCTTATCAGCAAATATATAGAGTTTGTTCTTTTACTTCTGTTTCTCTATATGGCAGAGAAGTGTTATTTTCACAACTAATCATCTACCATCACCATGTTTTCTGTTTCCAGGTGCAGAGAGAGCCATCACTCTGAAAATGGAGATCCCCGGGCCAATGCCTCCGTTGATCAGGGAGATGCTCGAGAACCCAGAAGCTTTTGAAGACCAAACAGAGAGCAACGACAGCCCGCCGCCTCCGCCGCCGCCCCCGCCACCTCCACCGCCAGCTCTGGTCTTGAAGCAGGAGGCCGAGGACGAGGACGATAGCTGGGCCACAGAGAACGGCAGCGAGCCGTCGCCGGAGGAGGAGGACGAGGATGACGACGACGACGCGGGGGACGAAGAGCGAGACAGGGGCTCGGACAGTGACTGGGGAGTCCTGGGGGGTTCTGGATGGCATAGATGGGTCGAGGAAAGGCCTTTTCGGGAGGGCGCAGTGAACAGAGCATTTCATACACATGCACACACAGTACAGACAAATACACACACACACACACACACACACACACACACACACACACACAGCACAACCTCACCCACTGTCCCACCTCAAGAAAATGCTGGCCCTCCCTCCCCCCACCCCCCGATCTCTCTCTTTACTGCACATCACTGTGTCCTCCTCAGCGGAGCACAGCAGAGCCTTATGTGTACAGACGCTCCTAACTCAGGCCACATGGTCCATGACAAGTGATGGAACTACAGAGAAAATAAAGTAAAGGAGAGATGGCAGAAAACCATATGAACTCGTGGCGCAGCCAAGAGGGAAGTTAACGTGACAAAAAGAACACAACCTCTTTGAGAAAGCGAAATGTCTCTTTTTTTTTTTTCTTTTTCCTGCTATTTTTCTTTTTGTTTATATCTGAATAGGGGAACGGCCAAAACCAGACATCAGAACCGAGCAGTTGACTCCGATGGACGACAACAAGCACATTTCTCAAAAGAAAACAAGAGTACAGGGCAAAACCAAATCGAGTATGCTAATCGTTTGTTTTTATTTGTGGTTATTGCTTTTGAATACTGTTTTTTCAATTTATGATTTAAGTCCATACATATCTATATACCATTATATTTTGTCTTTATGTGTTATTCTGGTTTTATATATGAATTCTTTAGACGAGTTGTTTCTTTGAAGAGCTTTCCTGAGAAGATATTCAGAGGGAAAGAAGGGTAATCAGAACTGGCTGGGTCTTCCGTAACAGCTGCTTATGCTTGGCTGGGGCTTGTTTTGGGCACTTTGGCTCACTGTGGATGTCAATGATAATCAACCCAGAGACCTATTGTTATGTCGCAGTAACTTAATCAGTTTCTGTCATCAGGGAATTGGCATTATTCTATTTTGATCTCGCTGCAGCCAACATGCGCCGTCAATGCCGAAAGTTAAGTATCTTTGTGCCAAAGTTAGGATCAGCATGAATTTGACTACTGGCAGGGACTCCAGCCACGATCCAGCGCTCACTCACACATGCACTAATACAAAATCTCATGCACAGTAAAGCATATGACACCACACAAACACACACAGTCCTCTCACTCTACCCTCAGCTGTAGCAGATGTCCACCTTGGCATCGAGTACCCGGACAGAGATTTACACTCGACTGTATATGTAGCACTTTTGTGATCCTCTATCCGAGTGAGGCGCGTCTCGTCGGCTGAGAGTAAGGTCACTGGCGGTGAGTTGATGTCTCCGTTAGCAAGTCCACAACGAGGACCGCGTCAACACATGAAATACAATCAACCTGAGAGCACTCCCCTGTGATGCCAGTAGCCAAAATACACACACACACAAAAAAAAAAACCATCCACACGTCGTAGCAACATAATGCATCAACACAATAATCAAAGACATATGCAAAGTGGAGAGCAGGAATCCTTGTGGAAGACATGTTGGAATCAGACTCAGGGCTTTTCAGTAAGGACCAAACCCTAGCTGCTTTTCAGGCACGCTAGAAAACAGGCAATATTTATGTGTGTGTTCTTGAAGCCGTTTCGATCAGCTCAAACCCCTCAGCGTGTACATAGAAGGTGACAAGTCTGAAAAACAGCATGGATGCCAGTCTCTCAGAGGGGAGGGGGGCGACTCATCATCGTCGGGCGACTCATCACCCCCCCCTGTGCTTGCAGCTGGCATCCATGCAACACAACTACCTTCTCATCCCAAAAGCCATTATATCATCTTGTCTTGTGTATATCCTTACTTCTCTTTTAAAGGAGGCGTGGAGGACTTTGTGTTTCTCGTGTATCATTTCTTTATTGCCAAAATGTCTCAGTAGGCGTTCAGCTGATAGAGATTCAGCTGATATACAGTACAGATGTTATTTTTTTTTGGTCTCTCTTTGAAGCAATATGAACGTTCTCTCTGTAGCGGTGAGAGTTCCCATCTTCGGAATATGGGCAGGTCTCCTCATCTAGAGTTGTGAGTGTGAGTGTGTGTCTGTGTGTGTGCCTGTGTGTGTATGGGTTTGTGTGTGAATGCTGTAACATGTTTTCAGTCATTGGGGGAATGTCCTTGGTTTGGTGCTCTCACACAAAAAAAACCCCTCCCGTGTGATGACCTCATCCTCTCTCTCTGCCGGGCTGTCAGGATATTAATGATGGTGACGCAGGAAGAACATTGAGATTATGTTGTTATGTTTTTGTTTCTCAACATGGCCAAGGTGTTGTCTACCCTCTGTTTATGTCAACTCTTGTCATACAAAGAAAAGCCATATAAACAGTAAGAGGCACAATAAACTACTTTTGTGAGATTACTGGACTTTTTTTTTTCTTTTTTTTTTTAAATAACATTTTTCCTCCCCTGTTGAAAAATGTCCAACTTGATGAGAAAATGCTGCAACCGAGAAGCCTTGTGCAACAACTGTCCATTACCAGGATGCATCAGTAGAGGGAGCTCTTGTGCCGTGACTGCAGGGTTTACTGCATGCAGCAATGACAGCCACCCCCCCCCACCCCCCTTGCATGGAGGATGACAGGAGGGCCTGATGGGTCATGGAGAGCTGTGGGTGCAGAGGCTAATAAATCATAGACTTCTGCTGAACAAGGACATCAGATAAAGGTCTGTTCTTATGATTTGTTCACTCTGTGTGTGGAGGAGCGCAGGCGATAGTGTAAAAAAAAAAATCTTCACAGAGTTACACTTTGCAGTTTCACAGATGGAGTGGTTCAGAAGTTAAAAAAAAAAAAGTAGATCTGTCAGTTCTGATGTATTTGTTGAGTGCGCCTGAGAGACGCCACAGAAAATGCAAATCAGTGTATAACAAGTTCTAGATTAAAAATCAAATATTTATAGAGGTCAATTTAATTCAGAGGTTTACTATTATTTCTCGGCCAAAGACCCCCTAAGATAGAACAATTCCCTGGGGACCCCCTCATGTTTATCCCTTTTGAATAATTTGACGTAGCCTTTATGTGACAGATCAACACGAGAGAAATGTCTTAAACATTTTAGACATGTATTCAAATACTTTCACCACGTCAGCAACATTTATCATGATCACATTACTGGATGAATGTGGAAACTTGTCACAGCCCTTACTTTTGGCTCTGTGATGTAATGGTAATTCTTTTTCCAGTATTCATTCATTACTTTTTTTTTTTTATGTTTCACAAATGGAAGGAATTAATTAATTGAAAAATAAAATCATCATATTGCTCACTAATTAAAATAGTTTCAGCCCCCGATATTAATCATCTCCAAATTAGAGGCTCGACAAGAGAAGATGGAGAAAGACGCTTCCAGCTACGCAGTCATCCGACATGAGCTCAGGCTTTAGTAGATATCTGATTTTGTGTGACAGGGCATCTTGCATCCAAAACTTGATCTGTTTTGTTAACGACCTGTGAAATCTGAAAGGACTCTGGGGCCTTAAGCACAACTCACAGTCAGCAAAAAATT
Organism: Verasper variegatus; assembly: GCA_026259375.1. Classification (NCBI taxonomy): domain Eukaryota; kingdom Metazoa; phylum Chordata; class Actinopteri; order Pleuronectiformes; family Pleuronectidae; genus Verasper; species Verasper variegatus. The sequence continues at coordinate 14,508,012 of CM048045.1, forward strand.
TCAGAACGTAGTCGTGCAAACCCCATAAACACAATCAAAAAAAATAAACTCCCTTGGATACGTCACTGCCACTGATGTGATCGCCGTCTCCTGATATCCCGACAAACAACAGGAGCCCTCTCAGTAAAGGACTATTGATAGTAAACATCTGTCTTCGCTCAGTGTACCAGTGTGGGATACTAATGCCTCACTTTGATTTTATTAATAGAGAGACACAGGGAGAGAGAGAATCAGGGGAGGGCGATAAACATGATGAGATTCTATCAATTATATGATTGCTTTCATTAACTATCATTAAAGACAGATCAATAACACCGGACTGGAATTAAAATAAGGTCCATACATTATACACTATTTTACAAGGAACAATCAAACAGGCTCATATAGTGAGTCCTCGGTAGGTGTTGCCATGGGAACCCACGGGAGGGTTTGGGTGTGCTTGGGGGGATTTAAAGGAGCCATGAAGGTTTCCATATAGGCTCCCCATCCTTCCACATCAGTGATATTTGATTAACTAATTACATGAGGTAGGGCGACTTCACTGGAAATGAATAAAGGCCCCCCGGAAAAATGGAATAACCGTACAATGAATTAATAAAGGTAAAAAAAAAATCTCCAGTGTAATATTTCTGCGGCCACAGGACATCAATTATTCAGAAAAACTAGAGAATCCATAAAAGTGGGTCATGACTGCGGCATACCAACGAACCACATTTGAAAATGTAAACCCGGAGAAAGGAATGTGTCGCACATCCGCTGAGTTTGCTCTGAACGGGAGCAAACTGCAGCGGTGCCTCCGTCAACACACCGGAGAGATAATGGAGCGGCATGCAGAGGCTGCTGCTCCTCGGAGAGTGATCGGGGGGGAGCTCAGTGAACCTAAGTGCTCCTGGCAGCGTTGGGGAGGAAGAGCCCAGGTTCAGGCTGAGATAAAGGCGAGGGAGGGGAGATGCATGTGACCTAGGTTTGATGTGATAAAAAAAACCCCCAAAAAAACCTGTCCGCCCCTGAAGCTATAGACAGGGAGGCATATGTGACAAAATACCACATCATTTACAGTGTGTCTCCTGCATGGGTCAGAACAGACAAAAAGGACATGTTCCTCATTTGTTACGTACGCAGTGAATCCATGGAGAGTTGGGAATCAGTCATGGGAGGAGAGGAGAGGTGAGGGGAAGGTGAGAAACGTTTTCAAGTGCAAAGACCATAAATTTAACACCTTCCCCTGAACGAGCAGAGAGGCAGGCGGGCGATCTTAAAGGAAGGGTAATGGAGAAAGTGATGAAGAAACGGGTAAAGGTATCTGTGACAAGAGTGAGAATGGAGGGTGTGCCGGCAGAGAGGCAGAGGAAATAAACAAGGCCAGGTAGAGGAAGGGGTGATTTGGGATAGGGGAGCAAGGGGCTGGGGAAGGCGGGCGTCGGGGTCATAAAAACTAGGAGATGTGTTCTGGCCTCTGGGTCTTCATATCTTTTACATTTCTAATTAAAAGAGATAAAGAGTGAGGGAGCCATCAATCCCACAGTGATTTCCCAGTTAAGGTTTTAGAGGGAGCTGTAAACTAGGCAGCCCGGCATCATTGATTTTATAATTAGCTATCGTCACCCCAGACTTAAGATGGAGGGAGTGTGGTAGAGGGGCAGGAGGAGAGCTCCAAAAAAAAAAAAAGGGGGGGGGGGAGGCACAGGGATGAAGACGATGAGGGGAGTCAGGCCTGAGGGAGGGTGAGGTGGGGTGGGGGAGAGCCAAAGGTGAGCAGAGAGAAAACCCAGAACTGTGTCTGAAACAGGCAATGAGCCAAAGGGGAATACGGGGCTATATAGCTGCGTGAAAAGAAATGGCATAGTTAATTACCAGTGAAATGTCATGTGAGGACCAAAATATTGCTATGATCTTTGGCCAGAAAAAGACACATTAGACCCAATAATGGATACATAAACCATTTTATTATACGAGAACCCACCCACACCCTGTTACACGACAGATAAGAAAAATGCACGGTGGCGTACATGTGGGATCGCCCTCACGCGCAAAACTTCAAATCAAACCACGACCACCGGAGCTTTTATTGCAACGCGAGGCAGCGTCCTGGCGAGGAGCACTTGTATTGGAGCTCTCGGTGGAACAGCAACAAAAGAATAACTTCCCTAAGACATAAAGTCAGATACAAGCACAAACGAGCACTATGGAGAATACATGTAGTGTGCTATTTTTTTCTGGGAAACAATACCAGACTCCTCGAAAACACTCTATATGTGGAGAATCAACTTGTACTGCAACACCAGGAAGTAAGACAAGGTACAAAGGAGACGTTGGACACATTTACCCGACATTAACAATCCTCTTCCTGCTAAAGCTTTTTATTAAAATGCACTTCTTCCTCTAACCGAACACTCAGACTCATCGCTCTCCTTCATTAGCACCAATATCTTACGACGACATAACTCAACTATTAAATCTTTAAAAGTCTCAAAATAAGTATTTGAAAGCAGAGAATAAAAAATAAAAAAGTTGATTAAATATGCGTAAACACGACACACGGTGGTAATGATAGAGATAAAACCAGGACAACTGACATATAGTATCCATATATATCACCTTTTCATCTAAAAACTCTTCTATAGTAAAAATAGGGTGCAAATACAGCAGATAGAATCAAGCATCAAAGTGTCTATAGCAAATATCCTCAGCCAAGCATGTAATGTTGTCACACGTTGCACAAGCAGTTGTGTGAAAACACCTATTTTAAACTCAAACCTGAATATAGTTTAATTGCAGCATAACTCAAGTTAATTATGAATAGAAAAATCATGAAAAATGCATACGCTATTGATTAAAAGGTAGTCAGCGATTTTTATTAGGCAGTATATCGTGGTCGGCCTAAGGGGAAAATACCAACACCGTGTCATGATGTCGGGATCTATAAAGATTTTTCTTTGACTCTTTATTTCATTATTTTAAGGTAAAAATTTAGAACTGCGCGACTGTAGAGTAAAGATTTCTGTACAATATATTAAAGTAATAAAGACTGATGCTAAATATCCAAAATGACCAGCTAGCAAATTAACATTTCATTTCAATAATTAGCTCAATGTAAAATCCAGGGTCGTTAATTAACAAGTAAAAAGTGCGGCTGATCTACAGCGAGAAAGCGTATGAGCGTTCGTTTTATAATATGAAGACATGAAGTCGCTGAAGTAGAAAGTTGCATCCATCCCGATAGACTTTAAACACAATCTGTTCCAGGGGCTCGCTCCGTTCCCAACGCCTGTCCGTTTTAAAGCGCCCCCCCCCCCCCCCCCCGCATCACTAAATCTCCTGAACTGCAACTGCATGACAATTAACTGCTAATGCGTACAAGAAAGTGCATATCAAATCTTAGTTCTGAGTAAATGGAGGAGAAATATGATGTCATAGACCTACATTACTGCAATATAATTTTAGCATGATGCTGTATCATTACTTTATGCCTGCCGTGAATAGTGTTCAAAGCTGCTGCGGAGAATTTAATGCTGGAGGAGAGTTTTGCCATGATTTTCAGCGGAGCCGGGGCCTGCACAAAACATAATTACAGTGCCTGTCATGACTCCTAATCACAAATGTCATAAAAACGACATAACATCCATCGTAAAGCTCTCGACATAGCAATGATTCAACAGAAATCATTCTGCTACAGCCTGCGAACTCTCAAACTCCAGAGCCTGCGCCTAAAAGCCCGTCGTTTCAAACTACGCAACGGTCTTATGTCAGTCATAAACACGGTGTTGACCCGCCACCACATGCATTATGTCATTCCTAACAACGAAACAGTAAGGGCGATAACACAACAGCCAAGCAGGGGAAAAAACAGGGGATCACGGCAGATACGATGTAAATTGCATATTCATATTTTGTCTGTGTGGTGAGCGAGCTGTATATGTGCTTGTAAGCGGAAGTAATGTGGACGTTATGCTGCACCACGCTCACTCCCCTCCGCTCCTTGGGTCACTTGTCGTGGCTGCGGCTGGACGGTCCACTGGTTACCATAGCGAGGTGTCGGCCAGATCACTGGAGGGAGACACAAAGCAGGGTGTGTGAAAAACCTGAAAGAAACACACATTCTGGTCGAAAGAGGAGGTTAGACTGAAGGAGTGAGTGAGTGGGAGCGCGAGGGCTTTAATGACGCTGAAAATTGGCCCGTGACTGCGGTACACCCCTCAGGTAAATCATTGCTACAGCTTGCTGTCAACTTATCTGTCCCCTTGTCCTCCCATCGCCCCTCCCACGCCCTGGCTCTGTTTCAGACTGTCTCCCCCGCCTCACCCTGACTCAACTTCTTTTACGACCACATATTCAAAACTTCCATCTTCCGGCCATACTCGCCCTGTCACCATAAATAATTGGTCGCATGGGTCTGTGTGCATTAGCGAGCTCTGAAATCATTGTGTACACCTTGTCTGTGTAAGGAACTAAGCAGATTTACTGACGCACCATGTTTAAGAACAATTCTTAAGTACAAGTACTTTGTTCTTCCATTCGGAGATACTTTACGCTTTTGCTCTTCTACATTTCCAGGACTGTTATGATACTTTTGACTCTACTGCATTTGTCTGACGGCCGGGTTCACCTATGGCGTCGCTAGAGTAAGGCTGTGCACACAAATCAAGTCATGAAATACGAAGCACGTTGGAGTTTAAAACCAGCCGCACGACAGGTAGACATTTTCATTTCAATCCGCGGCCAGGAAAGTAAATTCTATCTTTAAAATCTATTTTTACACATCATGTTTTCAACAGGGATCAATTTGCTGTGATTGTCTCATCGTCGCTCCTTTAATAATGCCTTGCCCCTCGTAGTGGGAAATATCCTTCAATGTGTTTTGAGTGTAGCAGTACGTCCATGTGTCCATTCATATTATAAATATATATTTGTATTTCTCATAGTTATTTATTAAATTGTTTCATCACCAGAATATTCTTATTCAGAATAGTTACCATAGTGACTAATATATCATATTTTAATGCTTCCTGGTAGTTTAGTTCAGGCTCCTCCAGAGACTCGAGATAAATCTGAGTGAGAGGATTAATGGAGTAGAGAAGAAGAAATATAAATGTAGTGGGGTACAAGTATTAGGTAGCATAAAAATATTTATGCTACTTAATACTTAATACTTAATACCTTAAGTACCTCAAAATTATTCACAATTACTGTGCTTGAGTAAATGTACTTAGTTACTTTCTACCCCGATGAAACTCACTCTTTAATGTAGGACAATGCAGTATAATTCCTTTAATAACTGAGCGTTATGGATGGGATTACTATTCTCTCCACCTGTGTATATATACGTATATATATATATATATACATATATGTATATATATATGTATATGTATATATGTATATATATATATTCTATATATGGTTATGTGTGTTTCAGGTGGGACATTGTACCTGAGGACGGTGTCTGTGTGCTCGGGCAGCAGAAGTGCCGTTTCCTCTCCAGAGCTGTGTGTGCCATGCTGAACTGGATCGGATTCCTCTTCCTAAACACACACACACACACACACACAAAGACACTTTAACACTTATCTATCCAGCAGCTATTAAAATTACAGTCTAATAACTTGCAGGCTAGCGGCCTAATTGCAATTCTGATAATGTCGATATCAAATGATCCATTGCCTGTGTTTAACTGGTGTGCATCAGCATGAAGAAGACATAGCTCATTTTCAGTAGCACATATAATTACGCCAGCGGCGGCGCTGAGCGGCTCAGATAGTGTGTCTCACCGAATCCGAGCTGTGCGTCAGAGTGTCAGCATTGGCCTGGCGTGGTGAGGAGAGAGGAGCCGGCTGGTTGATGACCACCGCGCTCCTCTCCATCTCCCGAGGGGAGGGAGGAGGGGTGGCGAGGAGCAAGGAGTCGGGCTGGCCCTGCTCGCACAGGCTGTAGTGTCCAAGAGGTCTCGGTGGACGGAGGGGCTGCAGGGCCTCTGGGTTTTCGTCCTCGGAGTCAGATAACACACTGTCGGGCCGCCCTGCTAGACAGACACATTGGCAAAGAGAAAAAGCGATCACTCTTTTTTCCTCAATGCAGCCCCTGTGGCCCATGACACAGGTCGTTCTTAACAGTATTTAGCGCTGCTGTTGAATAATAGTTAAAGCTTTTATTGTTCACATCTGCAGAGCACACAGCAGATTAATGTGTGGCTCCATTCACCTGTAGAGGCGATCAGGGCAGTGCTCCAGTTGGCACCGGACACTGTTCCCATCCTCTGCTCCAGCTGACAGATGTACTCCATCAGCTCCTGCAGTGTAAAACACAGCCGTCACATCTCGGAGCCGAGCCGGACTCTCATCGTGGCTGCAGCAGCAACAACCCACACCCTCATTAACCTCATGCTGCCTGACCTCTTCAAGCCAAATCCACAGTACAAATACACAAACAAAACATTTGTTATTGCATCAATGTTATTATCACTGTAGAGGGGACATTTAAACAATTGTTTGATTTATATTGTGCCACAGATTGGCGGCCGTGCTCCCATACGGATGCTACGACTGAGCTGGACGCTGATTTTCAAAACATCGACTATCTACTCTGTCAGTTGTGGGCGAATGTGATGGTGGTTATGCCACAAAAAAAAACTAAACAAAATAAATCTGCAGGCACTTTAACGGCGGCAGCACTGACTGCCCTGAAATCCACTGATTTATATTGCACTATAAACTATTTATATTGCGCAATAACAACTAAGAAGACAACAACAGAGAGACGAATCCTAACACCTGGCATATTCATAACACTTGTATACTCGTGTATATGTTACACCAATAAGCTTCCGGACATGAATACATCGTTAATACAAAGCTATTAGCTGCACCAGAGCTTGATGGTGGAGGAAATTGTAACTAAATTTAAAGCAGATAATGAATGAAGTACTGCTGTTGGGAGCTGATAAGGATAAGACACTTGAAATTGATTTGTTAATCCATACAAGCTATTCAACAGCCTTAAAACCTTATTTGCAGATACTGAACAAGGCACAAAGTCAGTCGGTATTTACACATGAATATACCGACTTTCAAAACAGGATAGTTTTCCCACTTTTTGGACAAACTTCCTCTCGGCAGAGATTGAAGTTGTCCCCTGTGAATCAAGAGGTGCTTTCGGACATGCACTGAACTCCAGATATTCTCCGCTTGAAAAAGAGGTGGCATACACGTAGAAGACACAGATTCAGATGTCAACTTGGAAAGACAACTAGGTTTTTGTCAGGGTCAGACACGTTCCCAACAATATGTGAAAGGTAACATCGGGATAGCGTTCGGACCCAATTATCCGGGTTTTTTTTTGGTTTTTTTTTGAAAAACGGTGAAAAGAGCGTTTCTGACCTGCTTCTCTCCAACTAGCTGCTCCTTCTCTTTTTGGGCGACCCTCAGGCTGGCCTTTAGCTCCTGGAGCTCCCTGCGGGTTTCACTCAGCTGAACCTGGAGACCAGGAATCATAAGACAGCAGGATACAGTGTCCTCATGTATTATGAGTGATTTCAGACAAAAGCATCTGTCACATTGTTGTTAGTCTTATGCAGTTTTTCTCACCCGGTTGCAATCCTTTTCTCTTCCGAGCTCAACCTCCAGCTTCACTCTCTCCATCCTCTCCTCCTGCAAACTCTCCTCCATCCTCTGCAACTCTAAATTGAGTCTCTCCAGCTGCTCGTGATCCTTCTGTCCGTGCGAAACACACACAAACACATATTCTCCTCAGGCAGTGAGGTCACTGGACCATGTGTAAAAAGACTTGACTTCATAGTTGCAGCACATTAAGATCTGCAATGTGCACCACCTGCGAGAACATTTGCTGTTGCAACATATTGACATTTAACAACATTTAACAGCCCATATATTTGGACACTAGCGGGACATATGGTAAATTATATTCCAAACTTTTTATCTACCACTGAACAAGAAGATTAAATGTTCTAAATCCTCTATGTTCTGCAGTGATGCAGTACCTCAGTCGCACGCTGCAGACTCTGCCTCTCCTGGGCCCAGTGGGCTCTTCCCTCTCTCAACGCAAGACTGGAATCTGCCAGCTGAAGGGTGAGTTGCGCGGCCTGCAGACGAGCCTGATGCACTTCGGTCTGCCCGTGATCCCTGTTGGCTACCATGGCGCTCAGGTCACACCTCAAGCCCTCAGCGGAGCGCTCACTGGCGTTCAGACGCTCCCGCAGGCTCCGCATCTCCTTCAGCACGGCCTCGCTCGCCGCCTGGCCATGGAAGAACAAGAAAGTGTACGTGTTGACAACATGCGTGTCGCTATAGGTGATCTGCTGCATAGCACAATGCCAGAGATGGGATGTAACAAAGTACATTTTTCATGTGTCTATACTTTACGGAGGTAGATTGATTTTCAGGTACTTTTCACTTTTACTTTCTACACCACTACAGTTTTACATTGCATTGAGTTACATGACCCCTCCTGCAGCATCAGCGGTGTAGTGACCGAGACTGAGGAGGACAAGAAGGCCGTGACTCAGCCATGGTGATGTCAGAACACCACTGCATTAAGGAACAGGCTAGGCTCGCTACCTTCTTTTAATACGTGTAAACTATACACTTAAAAGCAAGTACTTATTTACTGTTACTGTTAAAAAGTTAATGTGGTGCTTTTACTTTTACCTGAGAACATTTGTGTCTATTTATTTGTACTTTTACTTCAGTAAAATGTTTTAGTACTTCTACCAGCACTGCCTAATACAGGTCCTGCAAATAACTAATGCTAAATATGAAGTATTTGAACTCTAGCCGTTTTACAATGAAGGTTTTGGGATTAAATTGTACAAGGACCACATGATTGCCTCAAATAAATTCTCAACTGCACTTTTAAGAAGTGATTAAAACTTTATTTGTTACATTTCAAACTTCCTTTCAATCCCATCATTCTATCAAATAAACATCTGACCTCTTTCCTGTGTGCAGTGGTGAGTTTCTGTGTGAGAGTGGTGATGGTGTTTTGCAGCTGAAGGACACTGGTGTCTCTCTGGGCCAGTGAGGTCCTCAGACCCTGGAACTCCTTCGACAGACTTCTGAGTTCTCCTTCTGTCTGTTCCAGCTTGGTCTGAAAAATGACACGACGGAAAAAGAGGAGGTTTTAGAGGAAAAGAACAACAGACACAAAGGTTTTCCTGTGGTATAGCATGTTCTGAATTGTACCTGCAGGCTCTTCCTCTCACTCTCTTCTTCTTTCCTCTGAGCTCCTGCCCTCTTTGCTCTTTCCTTCATCCTGCACACAGATTTAGGTTACAAGCAATCAAAAGTATTTAAGACCATTGCAAAACTAAAAGGCTGAGACAGAAAAAGACGGAGAGAAAGAGGGAATAAAAGAAATGTCCCACCTTTCCACATCAGTCTCTCTTTCCACCGTTCTCAGTGTGAGGATTTTGATGTCCTCCTCCAGCTCTTTGATGCGCTCTTCACTCGACTCCCTCGCATCCAATAAAGCACATTTCTCCTGGGCGAGTGATTCTCCGAGAGCCTGCTCCTCCTTACAGACCAGACATTTGGAATTTTTATGAGGAATTTTTATTTATCACGACAAAGACTAAACCACTCTAATAATGAGCTATTTAATATAATAACTCAGACATTTCCCCAAACTGCTGTTACTTTAATATTTACAGTGAACCAGGGAGAATGCTGTTGAAGCGTAGACCTGTGTTTTCTGACTTTAATCAAACGGTCTTGCTCGGCATTTGTTTAGCTCCGTAAATCACCTTCTGCTTCCTCTCCGTCTCCTTGATCTGCTCTCGACTCTGCCTCAGTTCTTTCTGCAGCCTGGAAATTTCCCTTTCCAGCTCCACGCATCGTCTGTCCCAGTTCTCCCTTGTCCTCCTGTGCTCGTCCCTTTCTCTTTCCTGTTGCCTGTTTGCCGCCTCCTGTACCTGCAGCAGCTCGGCCCGCTCTCGCAGACATTCCTGCAGTCGACTCTGATAAGAGATGGGAGGAAGCAGCCGGCAGGACGGGGAATCATCATTGTGCTCTAATCTTTGTGTGCTAACAGTAAATACAAATATTGATTTCCCAGTATACAAACTGCACTTTATCAGTGCTCATTAATTATACAAAACAGGAAACACACTCTCAAGTACCTCTAATTAATCCAGTGCAGGGAATCTTTCTCTGTATTTGTTATTCTCACCTGCAGCAGTTCAGCCCTGGGTATAACCAGCAGCATGCCTGTGCCTCCTTCCTCTTCATGGGGCTCCTCTTCAAGGGTCACCAGATCTTCCAGTGGCTTGGGTGCAGAGAATGTAAATTTGGAGCTGCGGGAGCACACTTCTCCCTTGGCATCAATGTAGACAAACTCATACTCTTGGGAGCTGGACTTGGGTAGGTAGGAGGCTTAAAAATAAAGTGGTAGAAACAAGATGAGAGTTAATTTAAAAGCCAATTTACAGGGAAAAAAATATAGTGTTTCAGAGAAGCCCTGCATTTATGTATAGCCAGCTTTCCATTATTTAGAAATTAAGTGCAATTTAAGTGTTTTTCAATCACCTTTAAGTGACACTATAAATCTTAATGATACAGACGGTATTTTACCATTTGCACAATATGAGCATATAAATCAATTATTTTACATTATAAAGCCGTGTTATTGCGATACAGTAACATGACCTAATGATTTAACTGTGATTGTATCTATTTTACTTGGGAACTGGTGGGTTTCTCTATAATTTATCAACTCTTCTATGTAAAGTGCCTTGAGAAGATGTATATTGTCATTTGTCGCTATACAAATAAAATTGAATTGAATTGAATGTTGCAATACAGCCTCCGGCCACCGGGGGCAGCACTGACGTTGGACAGCGCAGGTGAGCGACTCAGAAATTACGCGCCATCTTTAACAGTTTTTTAAACAGTCCTGACACACGTGTTCGAGTGTTTGTGACTTTACTTCGGCCTGGAACACACGTCTCTCATCCTAATTCATCTGTCAGGGGTCCATCATACGCCGGGTAAGCTCCTATCGACAGAACTTTACGTTAAAGTAACAAGCACAGTATCTGAAACTGAAAACTGAAATTGGTCACTAACTAACATTTTAGTTTTTGTTGTTAAAGTTTGGAGACGTGTTTTGTCTGCGGTGCTTCAACTAATACACATATTTTGTGGGGTTTTTTATTGACCTACCGGAGTTTACAGTTGTTTGTCTGCACCGGTTTTATCTTTGCTCGTTGTTTTGCATAATGTAGCATAGAGATTAGCTAAACCAGGTGTAAACTGCTGATGTTAACTTCCGCCTGACTAAAATACAGAAACCGCAACTTCCGCTGGCTCCAAATTAGTTTTACTCGCATGTTGTACTTTAATTGAGACGATGGACGTTATAATATTATATTCACCTGAGAATTACCGGGTTTGGTTCAGTACACTCACCACGATGGCTGTTCACGTCCCTGTGCGTGCAAGTGGTGTCAGAATAGTGAGTTTCCAACTATAAACGCCATCTCAAGTCGGTATTCAAATGGAGGACTAAAATGCTGTAAGAATAATTGTTAAATATCGTTTCCCTATTTTTCCAATTTATTTGAACGAGATAACACTAAATAAAAATATATTAAATCTTCAAAACACCATCTCTCTTTGGGTATCTGTGCACTTAAATTGCAGATTAACCACGTGTGTGTGTGTGTGTGTGTGTGTGTGTGTATGCTATATATTTTTACTTGTGTTATTCTTGTTTTTTGTGTGTGTGTATTACATTATACTCTGGCTCTTTTTGTGACTTATCTCTGTATTGTTATTGTTTTGTGTATTTTATTTGTAATATATTTGAAGTTGTATTTAAAATAAAAACTCAAAATGTAACAATAACTCAAAGATGATGAAAATGCACAGGAGTTGCTGACGTCATCACTTATTAACGAATTAACATTCATATCTAAATAGTAGCTGTTAATGTGAACTTGTCAAATGTTACACTTTTGTGACTGGCAAACTGTAAACCTCTCAATAGCGCCAAACACTATCCTTTTTTTGGCCATTACAGACTTTCACATTAAAAGCTTCTATTTAGAGCTGATTGTTTAATTATATTAATTTGTTTATAAGTGATTCAGTCAGGTGATTCAGGGATTTCCTTTTAACAATTTGTAACCAGGTAATTTAGTTTTTAAAGAGATTATTCATCAAAGAATTGTTTTTTTCACATATCTAAACTGTTTAATTGATTTCTTGAGTAGTTTTGTTTGTAATGTAACCTGACATGCAGTTTATTTACTGGTTTCCATATTTGTCCATATCTCCACATTCTTGTTTCTCTATTTAATCTTTAGCCCCCTTTAACAAAAAATGCAGGGACTCACGTAATAGCTCCAGTGGCCCACTCTGACCAGAGAGCAGCTAGCCACAGTCCATGACTTTACCCAGCCCATAAAGTAAAGTAATCTAATATTATCCTTATCACACAGGCCATAGCTTCATGTGTAGGATGATTTAGTTTGAGTTTCTCTTTCACAACACATGTGCAGTAAAGGGATGAGATGGAAACCGACAGGAAGAATGACATACAGCAAAGTTTATGAGCTGTATTGTAACATACAGCCTCAGCGATAGGTCACAGCGCAGGCAACCATCTTTTTAATTCACTGCATCGCTAGTGATAAGGGAGCATCAGTGTGTTTTTTTTTTTTGACTTTCTTTCCACTGCTTTTCTTCCAACGAAGAACAACACTGACAGTATGCTTAGGTTAGTGATAAATCACTTTACCAGGGGTCAGTGCCACACCTGCTGCATGTGTGCCCCTCACACTGAATCAGGCTTATCAGCTGCCAGTGACAGTCAGGACAGAGTGTGCACTGTATTTGTCTGTGAGTAGTCGAGACCAGAGCAGAGCCAGAACAATTGTCTTTGTCATCCTCATTACTCAACCTCCTGCTTACTAAAGAAATGTATTCAAACCATGACACGGACTGTGTCTGTGTTAGAAGAAGCTAAGAGGGATATTTGTCTTGTGCGTGGGATATTTTTCCCCCTTTCCATCAGTGTAAATGCTCTTTAAATGTAGAAATAACAGTGTTTTTTTCCATGGTCACTAGCCCTTTGCAGAACAGAGCAATTCAATTTACAGAAACATCAATCTCCGGCTGAAGGGTTTATGAGCGGATCTAAGCACTGTACTGTATAGATTCTGGCTAACTATGGGAAATAAAATACTGTTAGAAAACAAGGGCAGGAGTACCCTGGAAATTCACACAGCAGTTGACATCTGTGCCCTCTTGATAGTCAGCTGGGGCTAGTGCCCACACGAATGTGTGGTAGTCCTTCAGTGATGACCATTCCACCTGTGGAAGAAAACATACCCACAGTGTTATTTAGCATTTGAATATGTGTACTTACTCTATATTTACTGTATTTGTGACAGTCATCAGGTTAACGATACCTTGAAGAGCCCTATCCAGTCACTGCTGGCCCAGTTGTGCCAAGAGCTCAGTGTGTAGTGGCAATCGACTCTGCTCTGAGGAAAGTAACTGCAGCCCACGTTCCTAAACTCCACTCGCCAATCCGTCTCCATGGTAACACAAAACAAAGGCCGGCTACTCTGCGCCTAAAAGAGGAAGAAACACAATGTTCAAACTTTTTTAGGACGGTTACTACACATTCAAGGTAGAAACTAACATGCATGGTAAGATGAGCTAATTGTGCAATAGGCAGGAGGTGACAGCTGGAGCACAAATTAGAGAGAGGGGAGGGAGAGAGGGAGAGCTGGCTGTCTCTGAATATTTATTCAGTGTAAGGAGATATCCTGACAGAGGGCACACTTGAGGAAAGGACACCGGAGCTAAACCTCTGACAACATGGCCTTTAAGCAGGATGACATGTTAAATGTTTGTCACTAGGGCTATTTCTGTCATCTTCAAAATTATTTACTATTGTACACCGTCATGTGTAGGCATGCAGGACGAGGTGCCGGGGCCCCTGGCACACAGGGGCTCAAGTTCCACTGACAAATATTCTCCATTAATTATAAGCACTTCCTGCTTGGAGTTAAACACACCACCTGGAGAAGTATAAATTACAGAAAGTAGTATTTATTCATGTAGCATTGTGCTGGGTATTGACTCCAGTACATCCTGTATGTGCCTAACTAAAGTGGATGCAAGCTGTCATGTAGAAATTCAAATTTCTCCCACAGACACATGCAAACGACTCAGGGCAGAGGAAATGCAGATGGGGCTGGAGAGTATGGCCAAAAGTTATATAAATAATCTCACAATGAATGTCACATTATATCTCAGTTTAAAGTCAGAGTGGAGTTTGTTGTTTAAAGATGGGCAGAGAACAGCAAACACTTTTACAAATCTGAGGTAGACCAACTCTGTTCTACCTCCTCATTGTGCTTATGAAGAAGTATAATAATATATTGCAATTATTAATGCGAATTATATTGTGATAAATATTGATATTGTTTTATTGTCCTAGTTGCAAATAGCATCAGCAGACTAATATGACAACATGTGCAAGGGGGACAATACAATTTCCCTTTTTTGTTTTACCTTGGTGTACATTTGCTGCAGTTACAGAGCACATGCAGCCTTTATGCATTTGTTTTCCATGTGGCACAGTCATAAGCCTTTGAGGTTTGGTGTTTTCTGTTTTAGTGAACCGTCTGGTTAAGCTTCAGTAGGAGAGAACAACCTTTCTTAAAGTGTGAACGTTGCAGAACATTGTGCAGATGCCGTTTTAAAAAAACCCTCAGATCAGCGACGAAAATAAACTGCAGCTTGGAGAAGGGTTCACATTACTCGAGGCTTTGAGGCCCAACAGCAGCACATGTCGAGAAACCGATGTCCCGTGCACGTCGATGCAAAAAGCTTGTTAAGACAATGGTGCGATCGAGCACGTTTCAGGCGGAGACGCGACGCTGGTTGATTGTCACAGTTTATCACCATTGTTATCAAACGTGCCGCGCGTGCACGTCACGGAAGACAACAATGGCTCTTGCTAACTAAGAAGACATCTGCGCACATCACCTCTGAGCTCTTACCTTTGTTGTGGCAGCCACTTCTCTCTCTCCCTCGCTCTTTCTCTGTGTGTGAGAACAGCCTCCTCTCGATCAGACACCGGAATCAAACACGGCGAAAAGCACCAGCGGTACAGTGGCACTGTCCTCCTCGGGCTCAGTTGCTCCACAAACCCGAAACAATAACAAGAAAACCAAAGCAAAACACAAGCATGACAGCCTCGTTTCCACGGTTGCATTGTGGGAGCTGTGGTTCAGCGCCCCGACGAATTCAGCACTAAGACGCAGCGCTTTAAACTACAAATCCCACACCGCGCAGAAGCATGAGGTCGCGCAGGTCGTAATATGACGCTCCTCATCGGCCGCCGTTGTTTTTCTGACCGGATGTGAAGGCTCGGAGGCGTCACTGGCTGTCGGGACGTGTTGTGGCGACTGACCAGTGGAAATCTGTGTTTCACGTGTGGAACAGAGCGATTTGTTGACTCTGCTGTGATTTCTGTGGGATTAGCAACATCTCATTCGATTATAAAGAATCTGTAGAGGTCTGCATCAGACTGCTTTGTTGTTATTGTAAGCCTTTGTTTTTATTTTCCATGCAGTTGGAAAATAAAGTAGATGAACTTTATCAGTTATTTTTAATTTCGGTTTTTAATTACAGTTCCACAATAGGAACATTTGCTATAAAGGGGAAATATAAATAAGAAACATCAGTAAAAAGTAATAAATAAGTTGACGTGCAAAATAAACACGAGGAAATATGAAAAGTAGAAATGTAAAGAGTCTATTTTTGGCCTCAATTAATTTTCACTTTGGAAATTAGTGAAAATGTCAAATGTCCAATCTCACAGTTAAAGGACACTGTCAACTAGTTTGATAGAAATAGCCCAGTAATTTTTGTGTAATCTTGCTGACAGAGGTTAAAATATAACTTTGTCAGGGGAGGTAAAAATGAGTATTGCACAGTGAATGATATGAATCTCCTCTTTGTAAACTGCACATAACTGCTATTATCAGAATTGATCTGTGACTTTGCTATGGAAAATAAGTCTCACAGATGTCTCACAGACTTTTTGCTCTGTCCCATTTGGACAACTGTCTTGTGAGACACCGCACATCTCATCTTTTAATGTGATGGGCCACAAATGAACCAGCATGATGTTCTGGCGCTGGACAGCAGATGGCAGTATACCATCTTGAAAACCCCAGTGTTGTGCATTCATGTTTTCCACATCCAGACCATATCCATAAACCTCTAAAACACACAGTGCATGCTCTTTAGCTTCCTGAGACTGGCCCATGGCCTTGTGAACTAATCTTAGTCTATTTACATAATGCAGGAGGGACGCTGGAATATACAATTTAATTATTGTGCCGTATGAACTCAGAAAGAAAGGAATTCAAATTGCACAAGACTGACATCCCCTCAACCTTGCATTTTCAAAGCCCATATTACAATAAATAGTACAAGAAGTTAATGACTCGCTGAGTAGGTCACAGTTGCCCTAGATGAGGAAAACGATACTGAAGATGTGGAGTGTATCGCCTTGATTTATGAAATTGTTTATTTTATAGGCCAAAATGCCTAAATTTGAGTTTTTAAATAAAATATATTTTCAAACATTGTTTTTATGATTACCCTTCAACTTGATGTGAATTGATTTAAATTAAAATCGGCATTAAAAATAATGGTTATGGAAAAAAATCTATTCAATGGCATTACTTGGCACAAAGCAAGTTTATTGCCCACACTCACAAAAAGCAAAAACCCAGGTAGTAGAAAGGGGAATTAAAGTTGGTGTGTAAGATTTAAGTTAATTTAGTTTCAGCAGCCAAAGCTTAAATAACGTTCACCCTGTATTATCGTTATTGATGTGCTCATACGGCCTATAGTCTGCTTATTTATCTTTGCTCATTGATGAGACAATCCAGTCACACAGTATTTTACTCCCCCTCAATTAGTAAGTCCAGTTTGGCTAATTTAGTCTGTTGAAGACACTATAAGGACGCTTCATGTAATTTTATGCCGACGGACAGTCGATGTGGAGACCCTATAAATTGTGTTTAAGTGGATTAATAGTGTGCTGAGCTTGTGAGCAAAGTGGTGCTGGAAGTAGTGGCTCTCTATGCAGTGGGATAATTAAATAGCTTGTACTGCAATGACTAGCTTATTCAGTAGAGCCTCTGTTTACATGTGTTTTTAGGCTGGGACATTAGAATTTGAAAACAAAGTTCAAGGTCTTGATGTAGATTTTGTTGCAATTGTGCTTTGCTTTATTATGCTATGAATATAAAAGATCTTTTTATGAATTAATCATATCTTATATTCTGTTTCCTATGGGCTTCCTATTAGATTTTTGCTTATTGGTTGGTATTTTCTGTGGTCCTGCTACTTCATGGCAGACCACAGATAGCCTTGACTTTGAAGCGTCACTGTTGTGTGAAGTTAGAAGATGACTGTGCAGGAGGAATGTGAGGCTTCACACTAATAGAGACTAGACTGAAAGTGGATTGTCCATGAAACTGCTTGATCTTGACCTGGCTGCCTGCTGTTATGGCTCCTCTGTCTGTCATAACCCCCCCCCACCCCCAACAACTGCACACAAGCGCGCGTGCGCACACACACCATCTGACGTTACACTTTTTTTCCTTTGCGATGTGTAAACTGCATGAATATCAACACTTTTAAGCATTAGGGAGGTAAAAACTGTTCTGGCAGAATAGCCTCGACATGCTGTTTATTTATTGGCTGTGGAACTATTCCACGCCAATGTAATCCCTGTCGTCTGCTGATTTCTAGCAGCCTGGCTTGGAATTCCTCTCAATATAAGAAAATGGTATAGCCCCTGAGTGCTACTGCAGTTTTATTACCTGAGGTGGTTGGTCTGAATATAGCTTACCACATGTCTCATTCAAAGGGAATGGCAGGTATGTGTCACTAGTCATAAATTGCAGCTTGCCTTCAGCAGTAATCAGTTGCCAAGGAAACCTCAAATGGGATTATGACCTTCTGTGTGTATAGGCAAGTAAACTGTTGAGAAACTGTGCAAGAGACAAACATTCAAGATTTATGTCGGTAAACAGTTTAATTCCTCATCATACTAAATGAATGCGTCATTTGTCTGGGAGAAGTGTTCTTTGAATACAAGTAAATGCTGTTTTTTTTTTTCTTTCTACCAAGGTGTCATTTAAAGCAGTTTGAGCATTTTTTGAGTTATATATTGCCCATCAGGGTGAGATGAGTAAAGTAATCAGTGACAACTGTGACCAAATAGCGAAGGAAAGGCATTAGAAGGGTAGAAAACAAAGAAAGAGGGAGCGGGAGCATAGTGCCTGGAAGGAGGGCAGAGTGTTGGGAGGGCGGAGATGGAGAAATGGGCGATGGTAGTATTTAGTATGCACGGCCAAGCTGCCCCATCTGCTTAGCGCAGCAGTCCCTGTCGTATAACTGTCTACAGGCCGTGGGCCACATAAAGAATGTCTCAGATTTGATGTAATTCCGCAAAATTAATGACAGCTTTACTCAGTGTGGGCCGTGAGGGAATGATTAGTGTTTGATCGTCCATCTGATCAGTTCCCTTGGCTGGTTGCAGGGGAGATGCTCGACTATATGCCCGCATGCTGCCTATGGCAAGCACATATGCACAAATGGATACACCTATCCCCTCAAAAAAAAATTCCTGGGCCCCTATGCTCTAATTCTGATTCCTGTTTACCTTGACACGGACAACCGATATCTTGTTAAGCTCTCCGTGCTGTGGCACTTCACATCAACATGAACAGCTACTGAGGGGAGGGATGCAAGTCCCACTGGTGATGTACTCGTGTACAGGGCAGTTTTTATATCCGGTTGTGCAGTATTTCAAAGGAAAGTGGGCCAACCAACATCCAATTTAGACAACTCAGAGGTCACGCTATGACCTTTTACAAGAGGGGCTTTACTGCTGTTGTGATTGGAATTGGGTATTAGTTTTTAAAAGAGATGGGGAATGGATTGGGAATTTGAGAAGAAATTGATCCACTGAATGGATTGCAGAAACTGGACAAGTGGAATTCCTCCTTTTAATTTAGACCCCCCCCCCCCTCAGTCGGCCCAACCCCCACCTCTCTCCTCCTCTTGGGCTACCGCGTTTACAAGCGAGCAGGGCATTCTGTTTTACAAGTGAGCCTGGTGCGTCTCGGTGTGCTAGCAACATTAAAATTGAACCTGTCTTATCTGTGCAAAGCGTGAGGCTTTAGATCAGAGGCTGTCATGCCGCTGCCATGAGGCTCCTGTGTGCTTTTATGTAATGTGGTGCAGTCAAAAACCCAGCGGACAATTAAAGTGAGCTGATAGATAAACAAGTGATTGAAGGCAGGGATGTTCGTTGGTGGAATGTGGGGTAGAGTTTGGGGGGAGGGGCAGCTTGATTGCCGGATGGTTTACTATTGTTAACAAGGCCAAGTCCAACACATGACGTGCATTTCGCAGCCAAATCAAGGGTCATCATCGCTTACATGACAGACTCATCGCGGGAGAAATGCAGTTTCCCTGACCATTAGTTCTCTGGGCCAGTATCGAGCACAGAGAGTCCAATTCCAAAAAGGCTCGGGGAGGGTTGTGTTTGTGCCAACACAGATTGTTGGACAGATTGGCAATCTTTCACTGTGTATGGACGCAGTGTTTTTCCCTGAAATTGTCGGCCATTATAACAAATTACTTGCAAAAACACCATTAAAGTAAACAAAAAAACCTCTTGCATCTGTTTTGGTGCTAGGCCTGTTCCAGTTCAATTGCAGCTCATTTTGTTATCCTCTCTATTTTGTTTTTTTTCTTTCATGAGTGTTTTTCCATATTTGGACTCCCACTCGGGTCCCCCCTTCCCGTTCGGCATCCTCTGATCTCCTTTCATTCTGCACTCTTTCTTGGCCCACTCCTCCTCCCCCATTGCTTTCTTTTTCTCCTCCTCATTTTATATTTTTGGCTGAGCCGAGGACCTTTCTTAGCGCAGTGACCTTTCTGGTTTTAAATTAAGCCCCACTGCGGCATGTCTCTCTTCATAGACCGCCGGTTACGAGCCTTCAGAGAACCGCAAAAAAATAACGATTCTGATGAAATTGGACCTTTTAAAAAGCTCTTCCAAATTCCTTTTACATTTTTCTTCCCCCTTTCTGGTCGCATTAATATTCACACTAATGAGGAACATCCTAAAGAGCAGCCCATGGAAAATGTGAGATGAGGCACATGCACATGCCTCCTGACATGCACATCATACACACACTGTTGCTCATTGCTAATGGGTTCTAATCAAATGCCATGTATGTTTGAAGTGATTTATGAAATCTGGGCAGCCTATGCTTGCAATGTGATTGCTTAATCAGAAAGAGACCATTTTTCAATGGATAACTCGGTTTGTGGCCTTTTGGAAGAGGCCATTTCTTTTTTTACGTTTTTACTTTATGTGATTAATAGGCTCCTATTAAATTGTGTTTAGATGATGACGCGTCTTTTACAGCACTGAGGTAATGTTGTTACCTGGTAGTTCTGCATTTATTCCAACACCTCACATGTGTCCAGAATTTCACACTATGATGTCAACAGGTCGGTGATGATAAACCTCAGTATAGTCATGCAGGACCTCCCAGGTGCTGAGGAAGGGTGAAATGTTTTTGTTGACTATCATTATTGTCTCACGTGCATTAGCCAGCCTTGGTTTTGGAAAATTAAACTAAGGAATCTGACTACATCAACCAAACGGGAATAACCCAAATGTATTGAAACAACAGGAGCTCTATCTGTTCTCCAAAGCTATAATCAAACCGTACCTGTTCATTGCAGCCTTATAAAACTCAAGATGGAGAAAGCAAACTGCAATTACTGAGACTAATCAGAGCAATTAAGCTCTGCAGTAGCTCTCCCTCCAGCTTCAAGGCTTTGACCATTCCATCACAAAAACACCCAATAAAACTTGAAATGGTCGTCCAACATTATTCATTATCAACATTAATTATTATTAGGTGTTCTCAGGACAAGGGCATTTATTTATAGGGCATCGTGTGTAGAGTCAGGCCGACTTTTGTTGGGGAGCAGCAATAC
Source organism: Verasper variegatus (assembly GCA_026259375.1). Lineage (NCBI taxonomy): Eukaryota > Metazoa > Chordata > Actinopteri > Pleuronectiformes > Pleuronectidae > Verasper > Verasper variegatus. The sequence continues at coordinate 14,529,089 of CM048045.1, forward strand.
CTATAATGTGTGTGTGTGTGTAAATGGAAATAGTTCCTAAGCTGATGTTACCAAACCCTTATGACAAATACAGGTAACAGAGACTTTCTGAATTAAAAAAAATCACAAATATATAGAAGTTGGATTAAGAGACATATATGGATTAAGATGAAACATGTTTTATATTTAAATTGTATCTCAGCTTTGCAGTTTCTCCCTGAAGCTCCGAAGACTCAGGACAGACCTACTTTCCAGTGAAGGCTGAGCTGAAGGCTGTGTTGGGCCTCGTGGGAAAAGGCTTCTAATGAGTTGTGGAAGTTTAGTGTGTTGGATGCGTTCTTTATTCAGCTGAGGAACCACAATTTGTACTTATGATCAAATTTATGTTTATCACCTTTATTTAACCAGGTGATCAACATTTTTTTCAGGGAAGAAAGACACAATTTCAGCAGAAGAAATGAACAAAGATAGAAGGCGCATAACTACAGACCTCTAATAAAATGTAAAATTCCAGAGTGGACTGAGGTGATGACATTTTTTGAATGGTACTATAGAGGTATTATTTATTTAATAGCGTTTTTTATCAGGATTCACTGTTTATTTGTGGATTATCTATTTTGGGGGTTTGTCTGGTTTACATTTGAGAAGAGACGTTGTAAAAAGCAGCTTCATCAGAAGACCTTAATAAACAAAGATGATGGTGTGAAATCCTCCTCCCATTGCTAGTGAGCCTATATGTGGTGCACAGTAAGAAGTACATTTATCGCCTGTAATGAAGCATACAGTACAATGGTATTTTGGATGAGGTTAGCACCATGCTGGGAAGATGGCTGTATTTGAGCACATTAGCGCTGCGCGTCTTCCACTTGCATATTCCAGGTCATAAAATTTCCACTGACACCTTCAGATGCAGACACGGCACTAAGAAAAAAAACGAGGTGTGGAAAATTCGGCGCAACCTGTGACTGGATGTGGAAATATGCAGACATCAAATATGCGGGTTTTCTCCTCAACAGATTCGTTCTCTCCACTAAAGTCACCGTAGCCTTGAATATTAATCTCCCTCCTTATATGGGCTGCATCTAACAACATGCAGAGATGATTTCTGGGGCCTCTCTCCTAAGGTGCTCCTTGTAGCCTTGGTAAACCTAATGAATTATGGGCCAGCCCAGTTAAAACATGTGTGGTATTACCCCATTCCAGGGTGTGTCCTCCTGGGTGTCTATGAATCACTGATCTCATCAGACTGGTTCTCTCTCCTCCCTATACTCTTCATCGCTCTCTCTCATTTTCTCTCCCCCTCTTTGCTCCCCTCCCCCATTCCCTGTCACACTCCAGTCCCCCAGGGCATCTGTCTAGGATCTGCCATGCTCATCAGTGGAGGAGAAGGGAAGGCTAACTGGGAGCCTGTACTGGCTGTAAATCTGACCATGCAGGGAGGGAGGGGAACCTGCAGTGGCCACACTTCTACTGCAGCCCAGTAAGTCCAGAAGGCTCCCAGTAAACTGAAAACCTCTCAGGCCCTTTTCATACCTAACATTAGGGTTAAGGTTAGCATCTAGTAATGTCAGTTCACACCTGGCTTTAGACGCACCAGATGCGTCTCCTGGGATATATCTAGAATGGAGTATATGTAAATGTAAACGTACGCACCCTCTATTTGCTAAAACCAAATGATTTGTATTAAGTGGTCAGAGGCAAGTGATGCATTTACTGTTGCTTTAAAAGAAGAAATCAACACAAACCAGTTTCTGTTCCATCGCGTGTTCAACTTAAAATGTTTGACACACTTATAATTAGGCTTTTCAAAAAATGTTATGCGTCATGGACGAAGCCAGCTCATACTATTTTGTTAACCAACTGAATACATACTTAGGTTCCGCCTATTCAATGGATGTCAGTTGAGTAGGCGGTCCTTCCGCTTGGTGCAGGGATACATTTGCCTACATGCCGCTAAAAGAATGTGGCCGTAGGGCTCGGCCAACGAAACTCCATTTCAGATTTGTAAAGTGTTTTGTTGTTTAGCAAGTATTTGTCCTTCTCTGCCCATGAAGAAGATTTTAAAAGCACAACCTTCACTCGGGAGCAAAAATCAGTCAAAGTAATTAAACTATAAAAGTGTGACATTGTGATAATCGTCAACATCAACTGATTAGAAGTTTCTTATCTTGATGTAATTTTTTTGCTATATGGCCCAGCCCCAATACACAGCCTGGACAATCTGCTCTCAATGTGTCCTCCCTGACTTTCGGATGCATTTACACATGTATGTAGAGCTGTCTGCTTGTGTGGACACACACACACTCAAATACTCAACCAGGCAGTTTGTGTTCAGGTGTTCCCTCCCATCAAAGCTTACCTAACTGAAGTTCACTGCAATTAGCCCAGCTTGTTATAACCTGCGAGTGGTAATGAGCTCTCATGCTATATCTTTACCATTCCTTCACATAATCCACCAGCATGCATATACATGCTAACAGGGCACAAGCCGAAGGGAAATGGGCAGAGCTTCTTGTAGATTTCAGTGAGGTATTTTGCGTCATGATTTAAAAGAAATATGTTAAATAATGCCTAGATACACGATATCTGCAAAAATATACTCTGTTGTTGACGTTCAAATGTTTATTATTTCCTAGAAAGAGGATGGTGGCAAGTATTTGCTGCTGAGGCGCTGATGAGAGGTGGATGTGTGCTATGTGAGAAGTGAGAAGTATTATTTAATCCATGGTGCTATGCAGAGGTAATTTCAGTCTCAGAGTAGCAATAAAGCCCTGGAAGCCTTGCACAGATCTGGACTGCAATGCAGTGAAGTGGGCCCTGCTCTCTCATACATACATACATTTAGCTGGGTGTGACACCATTCCATACACATAGACACACTCCCTCCCTCTCCTTATCTGAGAAATAAGCATTTTTACAGAGTTTGAGCTGTAAAAGGAGAGGAGCAGATAGCCCATAAATCTAGTCATAAAAACGTTAAGTTGTCAGAGGTGCCATCAGCTATCAATCGTGTGCGGCAAGCTGATGAAGGGGAAATAGGTGATAAAAAACAGCATTTTAGGGAAATTATGTCCAGTCTTCCATTTGCGAAGTGCTGCAGTCGCATCACGGCAGAATCTTAATCACTGGCTGGTGTGGCCAGGGACTGTTCCTTGGTGTGACAGTGAGGAGGAGCACACCCTGGTGGGAGGGTGGGATATGGAGGAGGGAAAAGAGAGCCGTAGGGAAGAGGGGGGGAGCAGCGTTGTAGAAAATTATACAACTGGCATAAATCACTTCTACACTACGGTTTTTCTCTCTCCCTCAATTTCTCGCTTCCCCCATCTCCCTCATGCGCCCTCTTCCTCGCTCTCTGTTCCTTGCTCTCCTTCATGGCCGTGCATCTCCCTCCTCATTTTCAATCCCACCGCTACTCACCCTGTCAGTCCACCTGGCATTCTGCCCTTTATTCTTTCTTTCGGTTCCTGGCCATGTGCTTTATCTGAAACACCACTGGTCCCCCTCACCAATTGCTCCACTCTCCATCCATCTCAACATCATTTCCACTGCGGTTTGTTTACATGCTTTCTTTATCGATCTGCTTTTTTTGTTGCCCAGTAGGGATTTATCCCCCTGTCCATGGGACTGTATTAGTGAGCCTTAAGATTGACTCGTCTCTGTGAGATGGTTCAGATATAGTCTTTTCTTGAAATAAAGAAAATACAATCTGGACTGCAGCTTAATTCACACTTTATCAGACAACTGTGTGACAGGATTCTTTGTTGGTTCTTTATTGTGGAATTTTCTTCCCCGAATAGAAAAAAAACAACAAGCGGCGCTTTTATATTCAAAGGCATTTTAATACAAGTCAAGTTTTGAAACAGCTGCAAGGCGAATGTAAATTATCCCATTCCCTATAACTGTTTTTATATTAACTTGTGTATAGTACAATGTGTGTCTTGTGCATGGCAGTGTATGGGAGTGTGGGCTTGGAGCACAGAAATGATATAGAGGCATCATGTGAGAGTACCCTTGCCTATTGAATTGATAAATGCCTTCATTGTCTGATCTGTGACTCCCCTTTTAATCTAAGGTCATTTGTTAATTAATTTGAATAGCCTTACAGGCTCCGGTTCTGCTCCAGTGGTCTCCGTTGAGTGATGTCATTCGGCACGGAGCAGACTTTAAGCACTGTGAAATAGATGCGGTGATGCATGTTCATCTGCAGTGGCCCCTCTGGTATATTTTGCCCTCTGTCCATTTATCAGAGGAAGGTGTTAGCGAGAACAAAGCACTCCTCGAGGAACCAAAAGTGTCAATGCTGTATTTTCTCACTTAAGATGGTGACAGGGATATAGGGCCGAGTATTGATATACTATATAGAGCGAGCAGTTCTACTTCTGATGAGTTTATGATGTTTATGCAGGACTTCCACAATGCTGGCTTCATTCACAAATTCACCAAGTTACAGATTGCCCACCAAGTGGTTCTCTGTGGTCCAGGTTGTTTATGTCGACATTAAAGATGCTCTGGCACCGAAGAGTTGGCAGTCTTGTGTCAGGGGCTGTGCTGCCACCTTTAGTTAGACTGGGGTACTGTAATGCAGTATCCATTCTGCCAGCATCAGTTTTGGAGGGCTACTCTGCAGTTCAGTCACACAGCATGTTGATTGTGACAGAGGGTAGTTTTACTGCATTACAGCTAGTGTGCCAGTGAACATGCAGGCTTTATGTAAAATGGACTGTCACCGAGATATACTGTCCAACTGTGTTTAAGCTTAATGTTTAAAAAATAACTAGGTTTTAACATGCATGCACGAGACCCACTTTATATCCGTTGATCATTTTACAGGCAAAATGTTTCCTATTTGTGGTGTTGCAGCATGAAAGCTAAAATTGTGAGCATGTTTTCCCCCCACATGCACAGTTAATACACACTGGTTCCTGGCTCAGATTGAAAGAGCGCTCAATGCATATGTAATCTTTAACAGCCAAAAACTGCTGAGCATTTGAAATTTTTCACTTTCAACCACTGCCAGGAAATCTGACTGGAATAGGACAGGCTCTGGTTTCATTTGGAATGGTGGTGGATTACTTTAATGTTTTCATGCAGGGGTTCCCAAAGTTTTCAGCCCCCGATCCCCAAAAGAAAGATGCCAAAGACGTGCGACCACCACCATTATTTCTGGTGATGTTTGACGCATACAGAGGATATTGATTTGAGCTGTATTTGGCAAAAAGAAATCACCTTCTACAGGCACATGTTTCACGTGTTGCAATGTTTCTGGAGATGCTGCATTAACCTCCTGCAACCAATGCTTTTGCTGGTCTGTCATCACCCTGGGGGTCATGTGGGGACAAAGAAGAACATGACGTATTTGTATTTTCATTGTTTTATTTTGGATTGAAACGCTTTTTTTGTTGTCTTTTGTAACAATTATGGCTAAAATACACTAGTTTGAATTATTCTAGATCTAATATCTCTGGAAACATCTTGCAGCCCCTGCCTCGTTGTCTCATCACCTTCTCAAGGGTTTCTGACCCGTAGTTTGTTTTAATGCACAATACTGAAGATAAGGAAATTTGTCATTGATTGTGTCATTAGGTTGCAGTTAATAAATAGGTGATTTTTGGAGCTTCACTGAGGTGTGTGCATTTTTGCAAAACTCTGGTGTATCCTGTATGTTTGTAGTGAGAAGCGTATTCTTCCGACTAATGATATAAAATGATTTTAAAGGAGTGATAAACCTCCGGTAATTTCAAATTCTGTGCCTCCTTAAATCCTTGCTGCATCCTCAAACAATATTGACGCCTCTCGTTGACAGCAACCCAGAGCACTGCAGATGGCCCAAATGAGGATAACGCGCATGAATATATCAGATGCAGGACATTTCTTCTGGAGTGTTCTGTTGCAGGGAGTGGTTTTCTTCTCTGAAATGCTAAGCGCAGTGACGGCTGCATCTGACAGGGGGCAGTCGAGCACACGCATCCAGGCAGCAGAGAGCCACACTTATTCCTTCCTCAGCACATCTCCTTTTCTCCCTTTGTAGCAATAATACTGTTTCTTTCTTTCCATCAGATGACATTTGGAGCCAATTTCAATTTAAGCATATCTGTGTAATGTGATGTGAATAATTGCTAAGATTAGAATCACTAACTGTATTTAAATCATGGTGAGTCGTGGATATAGTTCTGTGAAGCACTGCTTTTAATTATAAGCACTCACTGGATTATATCCCCTATTAATGTTCTCTTCATTAGCATTAAATCATATCAGTCATTTTCATTTGGAGGTCAAATGAGGCAAAATGAGGGATGGAGTGAAGATGGTATTATCTGTAGGATCATGTGTTGGGGGAAAAAACGCAGTGTTAAGACTATATAAGACATTAATGTTAAAGCATTCAAAAAGTTTAAACAGCGCACATAAAAAGAACATTTATTCACTCTCCAAAGTAAGCTTGCCGGTTACAGTTCAATGAATTCAAAATGTGGAGTTGTAATTTTGTCGTCATAAAACTATTGAAAGAATCTCATTCATTTCACTACTACTCATTTCACTACTCGCCCCATTTATGAGCAATAAGAAATAGATACATTAATGTTATTGCACCTTTGAATAATGGTACCACACTAAACTTCTTACCAAACGCTCACAGAATGGTTTTGTTTTTTCCTTTTATTCTAAACCAAAGAAAGTAAAAGTCCAGTAATGATTCCAGGCCACTAATGATGAAGGTTTGGATACCGCTCCTGTTTTATATAATTATTTGGTGTAACGCTTCTTTATGTGTTTATAATTGATCATAATAAAATTAAATATTGCTGTTTTGTTTTTTATTCACAAGTAAATTGTTTCCTCTCAGCACTGTCTGTCGCTTTGCTGCTTTTCCTCAGCCGGCGTTTGCAAGAAACTATGCTGATTGTAGTACAGTTGCATAGCACGCTGCAAAGGTTTGCTTTGTTATTGTGCTATAAAGATGATTACATCCTAGGTTTAAACTTGTTTTTTTAAGCCCAGTGTCACTTCTGTTTCCTCAGCCCTCCATAGAGGAGAAGTCATAAACCTTTTTTTCCCGAGCAGCCATGTTAAAAAGAACACCTGTAACTCGACACACAGGCCTCTCTACTCAAATGCCAGGGACAACTTTATGACTCGTAGGAATGGGGACACACAGCTAAATAGATAGTTTGTGTACGAGCCTATCTCCAGTCGAGCATTCTTCGTTTCAAACATCTGAATGGGGGCCATTTTGGTTTGGCCTTATGTTTGCACAGGGATTGTGCAGGCTCTGGTGGGGGATGGGTGGGCTGCTGCCGCTACCCTGAAGACTCCTGTTAATGTTTTAGTCATTCTGGAGCCGTTGGGCTGGGAGACAGATTCAGTCAAAAAGCATTTTAGCACCCTCAGGTCCTCAGTGATTTACTGCGTATTTGGACATCTGCAAAGGGCTTTTGCACCTTGAAATTCTTTCTCTCCCTCTCGGTCTATCCCTCCCGTGCAGTAGTAAACCCTTGGGAATGTTCTGTCATACTGAGTCACCTTGAAGGTATCCAAGGTAGATACACTTCCTGTCACCTACTCCCTCCTTGATCCACCCTTCCCTCCATCTGAGCTCATCTTGGTATCACCTTCAAACCTTCTGCTCGGGTCTCAACCACACCCCTCTCGTCTTGGCCATCAGATTAAATGTGTGCTACTCCTGTGTGTCTTGGCCCACCTCTTGCTCACCAGCTGGACACATCAATCCATGTGACAGGTGCTTGTCAGTCTGCTCCTTTCCGGGCAACAGCCCAAAAAGGACACACAGCCTTAGACACCACAACCCAAGCAGGGAAGAGAGCATGTGTCAATAAATGAACACATCTTTATAGGGTATCCATCCTCACTAACGAGACAAGTGTAGGTAACAGATAAGCAGTTATGATTATGTTGCGTTACCTTGACACGTTGTATTTACTGCTTTGTTGCCTATGGCGGCCACTCTGAGCCAAGTGAAGAGGAGAGCCGTCAGTGGTCATCAATAACAGGTCTGTGTGGTGTGGGTGGTGCAGGCTGTGTGGCATGTGTTTTTAGAAGGGATGGCCAGAGGCCCTCTGTCTCTGCAGCTCTGAAAATATGGTGTCATTAGCATCTGTGTCTCCATAACTAGGGCTGTTGCTGAAGAGGCCCAAGCATATCTGGTATGCAGTGTTTAGGAGGCACGCAGACAGGATAATTGCTGGGCAGAATCTGACCACAGCTCCAGACTTTCAAGTGCTCATTGCCTTTGAGCGTTTTACACCCCAAGTGGCTGAATAGCCCAGGGGAAACGAGGTCTGCGTTGATTTATTGCTCACCCTCAAGTCTTTTGTTTCTTAAGACCAAGGATAACTTGGTTAGCCACCAAAGAAGAAGCCTCAAAATTGAGTTTGTAATATCATTAATGTTTTGACTGGTTAGTTGTTGCACACAGGAGTCAGAATGCCATAGAGCATCCAGCACGTAAAATAGAACCAATGTGCTAAGCTTTTATCCATTACTGACGCATTCCCTGAAATGTTTGGCCGTATTTCATAACCACTGCCGTCTCTCTGCCAGTACCAGTGATTAAACACAAGAACAAAGTGTTCTACTTGAGGTGGAGAAAGTCTTGGAATGTATTTGGGGTAAATCTAACCTGCATATAAAATAATTTATATTGGTTAGCTTTGGTTTCCTGCTTCATCTTTCTTGCATGCTATGGTGTTCAACAACATATTGTTGTCTGTTCTGGTACTTTTCATTTGTAAATGAATGCTTAAGTGAGACATTGGAAGTGCTGCTAAAATTACGCCAAAAGATTAACTGTCTTGTATCCTATTTTATCTCTCCTCGCCGCCCTCACTTTCTTGTTAAAACACACAAAAAAGAGTTCATAATTAGTTGCATATGGTGCTCAACTGGCATACCCATTTATTAGTGTGTTGGCAAGACATATTTACAGTCAAATGTTATGTCTTGCCATAAACATATTTATTGTTATATTATACACTTGTGGGGATGGCACAGTGATTGACACCACAGTGAGGAAAAGAGTCTAGAGATTTTGTATTACTTTTCAATCCATAATCAGGGCAAGTTTATAGTAGCACGGCAAACAAAGTAGACTACATCTATGCTGCAACTATGGTCTCGCCACCCCAAAAAATATTTAAACATTTATTTCACATTTCCTGCCTTTTCTGTATCTTTAGTAGTATGATTCAGTTTAATCAGAGATGTTGACTTAATCTTGTACATTTACTCCCACTTGCACGTGATCAGGAGTTGGTGTGTTTGAGTAAAGTACTTTGGACAGTTTGTTTAGTTTTTTATTTAAAGATTTTACTATTTATAATGAAAGCTTCAACATCAAATCTGTTAAATGGGTTGAATAAGCAATGATCTTACTATGAAGTAAAATGGATAATATATTACATGTTAAATGATGTCTTTATTCAACACAATGAGTCAAATTCAACATTAAAAGACAGCTGACTAAGTGACTCATGCCAGAGAGGTTGAAGTTCACCATATACTTTTGCATAGTTTGTCTGTTACACTTATCCACACAGTCCTTTGCTGAGTACAAGCATATTGCACACTTTGGCCGCTTTTTGACAGGATAAATACGGTCCAAACAAACTATGCACAATAAATTAATTATTATTATTACCCCAGTCAGCTCAGCCCAAACTGGGGAAACGTTTGGCCTTCTCAGGATTTAGCTCAAATTAGAGCTGGAATACTTGTCCGTTTGTACAAACCCCTGCTTAGCCCTCTAAGGTATGGCTTAAACTATGCTAAACCTTAGCCAGCAGCCATTACTTGCCAGCACTATAAATGCCCAGATGTCAGTACCTAAGCGAAGCCTGACATGAGGAAAAATGATTAAGACAAACATTTATCTCTCAGGAGCTGTTGGTATTTTAGTAATTATATTTGCTTAGGGTTATCTTATCACTTAAATCTATCAGAACTGACAGAACGGCAATTTTATAATGAGGCTTTAAATAAACATACACGTTTACACAAAGCCCATTTCATTTCTAGACAGATTATAAAACGTGACTTTGGGCTCTTTGGGTATTTAATAAGATGCTTCACAATAGTTTCCTCGTTGCTCTGAAATGGTTGGTAGAAGTAGTGGTGGTGGAGAAGAGGGTTAGATGCCAGTCATGAAAAGGAGTGACAGCAGCATGAAAATGGAACCATATGAAGTGTGATTGCGTAACATCTGTCTTCGCAGTAATGGAACGTGACGTTGAACTTGCAGGTGTCAAAGAAAGAGATAATGTTACTGAATAATGCAGGAAAATAGTTGGAAGAGGACGGGGAGGGTCTTGGTGGAGTCATGTTACTTTTCTGTCTCGCAGTCTGAACTTTATGTTCAATACCATGCGAGTCCACTAAGACACTCCATACTCGCTAAAAAGCAAGATTCTGTGGTCTGCGGAAAAATAACACCTTTTTTCTGTTCTAGGAATTTTATGACAATGGTATTTGCTTAGACTTAATTATTCACAGGGATGCATTAAGTCTCCAGACATGGGTGTGTGCTCATACAGACATGGAAAACCCACCGAAGTGGAGGAAAAACTGCTTAGATGAGGGGAATTAAAGACCTTGTCAAATGACCGTCGGTAGTTAACTCTCTGGAGGAGCTGCAGTGGCAGTCAAGAGTGATGCACCACAGAAAGTGATTCTGAATCACAACTTTTGCAGTTTTAGACAACTCGAGGAACTGCGCCACATCCAATCATAAATAAACAGACAGCTTCCCACTGAAAGTTAAAACAAGCGATTGGAGTAAATTTCATTCCTAAATTTATAGCTCGAGTTCTTTATACAAAAACTGACAGTAAGTGACTGTTAAACAAGATTAAAAAAACAGTTTATTGATTGTTAAAGGTCTAGTAAAGAAGAACTTTATTTTTGAGTTACGATGTGATGAAAAAACTGTGAAAAGCTATGGCTCATGAAATATCCATAAATAGTCATAATACAGCCCAAAACTGGAGCCTAAGCGTTGTATAATAGTTTTTGTTACACCTAATTTGAAGCGGGAACACCTACTAAAACACACTCCATGTTATACTCTGTGTATATGTCAGTCAAACATTATGCTAAGATTTTAAAAGAGGTACTAAAAAACCTCTGTTTGCTCATTCACTGCAGTCAAAGAGAAGATCTCCTGCTCTTTAGTACTTAGCTAAAAATAACTTAAGTGAAGAGCTTCCGGCATCACTGCCGTGGACGCTCACAATTGGCAAATGCACAACCACCTGCTCAATTAATTTAAAATCAGGGCTTGTCATGGACAAAAGTATATAGACTAAAGGCCTTTGTGCATCAATGGTGACGGGAGGTAACTTTACCAAATGGCAAAAATCTGGATGTGAATTTTGACGCCTCTGACTATGAATTAGTGAATAAATTGAGGATAAAAGTTTGCATATTTGGAAAAAAAGAGGGAATAATCATCGAGTGATGATGATGTGGTGCTCTTATAGGCTACTGAATAAAAAGAAAAAATACATGTGTACAATTTTGATGAATAGAGGAGAACCTGGTGAGTTTCACTGCTTGGCTCAGAAGCTTAAACTGTACCACAGCTGCTTCAGGACGTATCTCAGGAACTCTGTCAAACAGTTTGAAAAAAACTGCTGCAACAGCTGGCACTAAGATAATGGGTTGTTTTTCTTGAGTATTTAATTCGATGAAAGTCCAGTTTGTTTTTAAACAGTAGCTGCGAGCATTTTGTTTATTCATTTACTTTGACAGGAGTTGGGTCTCCTGTTTTGATCCTAGCTTCAAGTCGGCTACATCATATCCATTTAAAGATGTGAAATGTGATTTTTAAATAATGTGGGTTCAAAATGTTTGCCCGTGGGCATTTATTAGTCTCGTATGATTTCCAAATTATTATTTTTTGTGACTCTAAGCTGCATTAAAACTGAATTATTACTGTTGTATAATATGTCCACCACCATAACTGCATCACCTCTTCAAATTGTGAGAAAGTTGTCATTTATATATCTTAAGTATGGAAATTGTGAAGCCAGCCACTGAACATTTAGCATGTTGGGCTCAAAATTGAAAGTTTAATCAATCCATCTATCTACATCTATTTCTCTCCATCTTTATCTCCGTATATCTGTTTATTTGCACTGTAAACCAATCCAACCATGGAAATCAATCTTGCTGATTTATGATTTTCACTGCAGCTAGGTTGAGTCATCTTATGTGCATTTATAGGGTGTGTGTGTGTGTGTGTGTGTGTGTGTGTGTGTGTGTGTGTGTGTGTGTGTGTGTGTGTGTGTGTGTGTGTGTGTGTGTGTGTGTGTGTGTGTGTGTGTGTGTGTGTGTGTGTTTCTCCTTCTCCCTGGTTATGTTGGTAAAAAACCTGCCACATCTTGATTGGATTCTATATAATTTAGTCTTGCTTGGGTGGATGTGTTTGATTGAATGGCACCACTGGTGATACGATGATCTGCTGTTGCATTTGTGTGTGCAGCTAACATGTGTCTGTTGGTGTCCGTCTTTCAGTATTCTACACCTCAGGAAGAATTTAAGTGCACTTTGCTTCAAATGTAATAAATTAGATTTATTAAGAAACAGCGATTACGTAAATTAAGTTATATTTCAATGCGGCCAACATCAATGTACATAATATTGCATTTTCTAAATATTACCTGACCACAGGAACTAGGCATCCACTATATGTAATTTTGCTGAACTTTTATTTCTTATCTCATAAGTATTCAGACCCTTTAATATAATACTTGAATTTTAACTCCATGTCTGGAATCCTGTGGTAAACTCAATTAATTGGACATCATTTGTTAAGGCACACACACCTCTTTCAGGTCTCACTGCTCTGAATTAGCCCTACCAAACTTCTTCAATTTAATTCACTGAAGGGGTCTGAATACTTTCGGAGTATATTGAAAATATTCCCTTAGCCAGCATTGATGGGGAAAGGCAGCCAGCAGAGACAGCTTTATGCTATGCTAAGCTAACTGGGTCAAGCTCCACATTAACCATACACACGAGTGAAACTATGCATCTCATCCAACTTCCTGCAAGAAAGCAAATAAACACATTTCACAAGATGTCAAACTATTCCTGTAAATCCACTCTGCGAGGCTTTTTCAGTAAACAGTGAACACTCTAAACAACAACCTGATCAAAAGGACGATCGACACAACAATACTTGGCTTTGGTCCATTAATTATAGTATATTTTTTTAAAAATACACCAAGACTGGGCTGAAAGCAATCTCATTTCTGAATGATAATCATGTCGGAGTACTGTTCTCTAGTTGATTTGCTGTTAACCCTTTAAAGGAAGCAGAATTTGTAAGCTGTATAATTTAGCCTTCAATAGTAAATTTGCTGTAGCTGGTATTTTCTGCAATTCTTCACCGTGAAGATAAGGTTAAGATTCAGATATAGGCACAAAATGAATTTACTAGGTCAACAATGTCCCCCCTATTGCACCCGTCATAATTTCAGCCACTAGATGCTGCATAAAATCAAACTAACTATGGGTCGTAAAAACCTGCTTGAACAATCTATGATGGTTGTTTTTAACAGGATAGTCTCTCAAAAGCAGAAATCTGAATCCTTTACCTGGATTTCTGCAGAACTCTTTTAGACAGTGATTCTGTCCCTCTAAATTATAAGCCATGCAAATGGTGTGGGTGTACAGATGGAAATATTGGTCTGTCAGTCTATCTGGCGCTTGATAGGACCAGTTTGCATGATTTTTCGTTGCATCTAAGCTGTGAAGCAGACCCTGTCTGCTCACCCTCATGCCTATGTTGTAAACAAACAAGGAAGGAAGTGGAGCTGATGACATCTGACAGCAGCATTTAATACTAGAAAATGAAAATAGGGTGGTATATCAGCAATGTCAGATTAAACTGGCACAAAACCACTTCACTGGAGCGAAACGAACCACGTTCTGCTCAGGCATGTGCACATTAGCCTGCAGGGAAAGAAGACTGCTGGTGGCAGCACTGCTAACGTTTGCCAAACTTGTCAATCTGACGTAATTTATTTACACACTCTGTGATCCCACTTGGTCTGAAAAGAATGCAGCTCATCACAGACATCACTGTGCAGATATGCTTCTATTCAACTTGGTTTTAGGCAAAGATGCAGTATTTTCTTACTTTTAAGTAAGTTTAAATCTACGTTCAGTGAAATTAGTCATTATGAACATCACTAATCTCTAATTAACCAATGGATTGCTGATAAGTTTGAACAAATATTCATGGTCCCCAGAGGATGCAGCCCTCTGACTTTGGTGATTTCTCCCTTGCACCACCAGCAGGTGGCAGGTTGCCATGAAATGTAGAACAGATATCTGTGGTGCATGATAAATCTTTATGACTCACATGATCCCCTGACTTTTCAACTTGCTAATGCAAGCATGCAACTCAAAGCATCTCAAAGAACAGTGTTACTGACTCATAAGGGTGGCTGAACATTATTTGTCTTATTTAAATACACATTCAACATTGTTTTGGATAAGGTTACAAAAACTACAATTTCATACATTGAGCATGTGAATTTTCCTAAATATGTTCCCACCTCCCTGAAACATGGACATTGAGGACTTAGTAATTTCAGGTCCATATCAAATCTGTCTTTCATGAGCGAGCTACCTGGAAATAGTTTATTTCAGACTTGATGCAGTAATGTTTAAATCTACACTGATCCCATTTAGCACCCATTTTTTTCCTTGTGAGATTCCTAAGCCATCAAGATTTTGAAAAGCTAAATCAGACTTTCATACAAGGCAATGTATCAATCTAACATCAATGCTTTTTCTGAAGAGCTGTCAAGAGGCTACAGCTTATTAACTCCGCTATGGCTATGTTTTTGTCTGCATTTGTTTGTAAATTAGCAGGATTACGCAAAAACTTTTTTAGCGGGGTGGGTCATGACCTAAGGAAGAATCTATAAAATGTTGGTGTCAATGTTGCCAGATGTACGATAATTATCACATTTGTACGATATTTTTTTCCCTCTGTACGATGTACGATCAATTATGCATGATGTGTGACAATTTGATCATTTTGTGACACTTAGTACTATCAGTTGTAATCTGGATAGTAAAATATGGATCAAGTCTGTATTTACATACATATCCTCTCACATGATGTCTTTTCAGCCAGTCATGCTTGTGATGATGAACGTGACCATCATGGCTTTGCAAGCTTAACACAAGTGCTTCCTGTCTCATCCTCAAAATACGATCATTTTAAGCTTCTGGTACGATACATCAACGTTTCCCATCTGGTAACGCTGTTTGGAGTGGCTCTACATCAGGGGCTGATCCAGGATTTTTTTGCACTTTCTTTAGCATCTTTAGGGAACTGATATTTAATAATATGTGCCTTGGCAGATTTATTGACTCTTGTGTAATTGTAGTTCAACACTCTGCTGCTAGACTCTTGACTCAAACTTGAAAAGGAAAGCTTAACACAGTACCATTAGAGTTGAACTACATATTATGTTCCCTGTATTTTTGTTGATTACCTCCACCAAGGAGGATTTGTGTCATTGCTGTTTGTCTGGTTTTTGTTGTTGTTGTTGTTGTTGTTAGTAGCTAACCCTTATTCAAAAACTACTGAACCATTTATATTGGAACTTTTTAGAAGGGTGAGGTATGGGCCAAAGACAAACCCATTAGCTTTTGGAGCGGATTCGATTAAGCACGTTGATTCAGGGAACCCCCCCCCCCTTTTTAACATTGGGTCGTAGAAATCAAACACTCAGAGGGGAGGTCTTTAGAGGAAATTTATTACAAGCAACAAAGAGCTGAGTTTTTCTGCAGAGCAAGTGAATGTGCATTTTCCTATAGTCTCTTTCATTCTTAACGAACATGCTGTGAGAACACACCTCCTCACCCATCCCACTGTAATGTTTTATTGGTTCTGTTTATCATGATCTACTGTTTTTTTTTTTTATGTTAATTTTTCAAAAAATAATTAATATCAGTAAGTTTAGGGAACTGATATGAGTGTGTGCAATTTGATGTGGCTTGATTGAATTTAAGGTGACTGTTGGGCCGTAGCGAAAGTATTCACTCTGCTGAGTGCCATTCAAGCCAATAAAGCTGTTAATGGCCTAGCCTGTACTGTCGTGCAGATCCCTTGTTGTGCCCTCACATTTTCTTTAATATTCCACTGTGGATTTGTTGGATAATTAGAACCCCGTCATAACATTTAAAATTCAGCAGGAATGATGGACTTACACAAACAAATTGTCCACTTACTATTTTATTTGGTGCAAAAAAAATTTGAACAGATACAACACATCAATTAGTGATATTATGATAGTGATATAATTATTATAGCAATATTTCTAAAAGAACAGAGGAAGCAGAAATGTACAAAGGCAATAGAAAGCAACTCACAGGGACCATCAGACTTACCCCAAGGATCTTTACTGTACTGTACTAACTTAGTAAAAAATCAAACCTATAACCTCGAGAAAGGAAAAACAAGGGGCCACTTATTCTGTTTATTCCCTTTTTGTTTTTCAGTTATATATAGAAAATGAGTGACACATTGTAGCCACAATTTGCAATGCACGTATAAAAAAGACAAACCACTTTTAGCATGGTCTGAAAAAGTTGGAATTTGCCTGGAAATTGGTTCAGACCATGCTAAAAGCTGTTTGTCTTTTTTATCCCCTCTGCAACTGCGTCAGCCAACCCGGCCCCTCCAAGCCGACGGAAACAAAGGAAGGAAGGTGCAGTGAAGAGTGAGTCAGAGGAGCAGGAAGCACACAAATCCTTTATATAGCTGGAGGTAGACCTACCACCGCAGAATAGTAAAGCTCTTCTAGTTAGAATTCTAGCATCTCCTTTGGCTCATAAACCGGTCACATGTTGCCTCATTCATTAACAGGAGTCTGCAGCCGTGCTAGCAGATGTGTGAGTGAGGCTGTATTTCGCCATAGCTGTGCTTTTGAGCGGCATGCTCACACTGACAATACTAACTGGCTGCTGTTTACCGTCTTAGTTTAATGTGTTGGTGTGCTAACATTTGAAACTCAACACACCAGAGGGAAAGTCGGACCTGTCACCAGAGTCATTTTAATTTATCCCCAAGGGGCCACAAATATTTCTAGCAAATTCCACGGCCGTCCATCCAATACCATCAAATCCGTTCAACAGTGGTCGAGATATTTTGGTCCACACCACAGGACGGAATTTCCTACGCTGCCTATAAAATTCAAATCTTTGGGAATGTTCCGAATTTATTTTTTAATTCCAACAGTGAGAATAGAGATTAACATTGGAGACTTTACTTAATTATTTTGGGAGTACTTGAATTGTTTTAATGTCAACACAATGATATCCCATAACCTTGCATGCTTGAGGCATCCTGATGGCCTAATACTACAGACTGTGGCTATGTTTTTTTTTTTTTTTAGTTTTTTACACAAATGCGATATTTCTGCAAAGCTAAGTATCTATATCTATTAAGTATCTATTTCAGTTTGAATATTTTGTATAATTCAAAGAGATGAAATGGTTATATTGTGATTGTAGTAAAAAGAATTACTTAACTGTTAAAATGTCCTGAAAAAGTTCATAAAGCCCAACAACTATCATATGTAGACTTCAGACACACAATGCAATCATTAACATAATTTATTGTCTTTCTCTAAAAGTGGGTTGAAAACTTTAGATCACATCGTCGACAATATTAGCAGGTTAGACAAACGTGACATTTCCCCCCCACAGTATTACATTGAGCTAAAGGTTGCCCTGCTTTCCAAGTGTTATTCTCTTTTTAATTGTTTTCTCTTGATGACCTTCAGACGAGGTGACCATCTTCGATCAAGTTTCCCTTAGCACTCTTATAAAACCAATGTCCCACCACATCTGACTTGGTCCTCTTAGAAAGCTGGAAAATCTCAGGAACGCTGTCAATGCCTTCCGCCATGTTTTCATTGATGCAAAAAAAAATCCATATCGCAAGCTGCATGTGCATCTGCGAGACAGTTTTTCAAAGCGTGGTAATCAAATACAGTTTTAATGATAATAACAATTTTGAATAGGGACTACTAACCCTCAAATGTTTCTGTGGTTACCTGTGAAACCCTTTCTCCCCTAATTCTAAGCAAGGTATTGTTAGACTCCTTGGGAACAATCAGTAGGTTTATACAGAAGATCGAGGCCCCTTAGGCGAAACTATACTTTAATTAATGTGCTGTTTTTTTCATTTAAGCTTTTCATATCCAAACTGTTGGACACTAAAGGAAAAATAGGGGAATTCCAGATGACAATTGACACTAGTCTGAATCACTAGCTTTATACACAAGTGTCTGCTCATTAATCACAAAATACTTTGTATTACTGTGGCGTAATACCAAACAAAGTAGTTCTATCACATTATATCAAATGGCCAGCAGTTTCAGACTTCATATACATTGCTTAGTGATTGATGCCTGCAAAAGCAACAGACCATGGCTCACTCTCTGATTGCCTGTTTAAAGGGCCCTGGCACTTTTATAGCCCACCTAATACCATTACAAAGTATTACTTCAACAGCAGGGCTCTCGCCTTTGCTGTAGAATTCAATACAAAAGGCAGTTTGCTGTGATCACTTGAGACAACACAGTAGTGAAAATGTGTCTTTATTGAGGCTGCATAAGGACATTTTTACTTCCACGTTGTCTGGCATTTTATTCTAACTGCCAAATCCACACTGACATGCATCAAGATAAAAGATTATGAGCATCTCAAAGGTAAAAATATATGCAGAACAAAATACTGCTCTTATGTTTAGGGGTTATTAGGGCGGGAAAAGCTCACAATACTAAAATGGTGATAGGCCTAATGATTTGATTTATGTCAGTTACCTGTTTCGTGGTAAACACGATAAAAATAGTATATTTACAACAAAACTCAAATACGGTCCAGCCTCAGCAGCAGTTGGACACAGTTTCCTGGACACACGTGCAACATGCATTGTTGGTATGTTTTGTATCAGTGAAAACATTTGGGGGAATTTTACAGCCTTTAAAGAGGACTAAGTCTGAGGTGTGGTCATACTCTTGGTTTTATAAGAGCGCTGTGGGGAAACCTGATCAAAGATGGTCACCTTGTCTGCAGAACATTTAAAAAGAAAATTGCTGCTAAATGGGAGCTGGCATCGAATGCAAGGCAAGTTAACCATTAGCTCACTGCATGATGTGGAGACTCAGGAATGAGAAAACGTCATGGATTGACTGTCCTACTTGCTATTAGTTATATAAACTGAAGCGTTCAACGACCTAAGTATAGAAAAACAAAACCTGTTGGTGTGTTGCTGTCTGTGTGGTACAGATTGCACACACTACCACTACTAATAACTGCTTTACGTAGTTAAGTCACGCAATCAACTCATTTTGTTCATTTAAAAGCCGACAGGTCGTCAATTTTGGTTGTAAAGGTTTTCCAGCAGGAGAAACGCTGTAGACTCTTAAACGAGATGGATAGATTATGTCAGTTGTTGAGCTCATTGCAATTTCAGCCATCGTCTTCTCACTCAATTGTATTTCAAATGTAACACAGAGATGTACGTCTGTGTGAAGGAGAAAGAGAATAGTCATTATTTTTATATAGCACTAATAAAATAGTGATGAAGTTATTTAAGTGTTCGTGTCACTGCTCTATGACCATTTTCACCACCTTTTAACAGTACTGTGATATTACTGATGACGTGGATAATTTTGGTCTCTGTAGTCGTGAAATTTTAAAACCTTTTCATCTGTAGCTCTGTGCATGTTAAGTGCAGGTGGTAAAATGTTGGCAGTATAGGGGAGGGTAATTATCAGTTGATTAATCCACACATTAGTTCTTTGATGAGCTTTTTTCCATAAGAATATTGAAGTTAGAGCAAGGGGACAGCTGAAATTGGTTTTTCGTCTTAAACGTCTCAAAACCCAAGTAAACGCTGTATTATTTTTAGGGAAGAAAAGCAGTAAAAGAGAAATATGAACCAGCAAATGTTCAGCATTTTACTCTGAAAAGGTCATGAATAATGGATTAGCTGCTGATTAATTTTCTGCTGAGACTAATAGATGAATTGATCTTTGCAACATCCTACCTCCTCTTCCTCGTGCCATTAGTCCTGTAGCAGCATGTCCACGTATAGACCAACTGAACTGAAATATGTTTTTCATGGTTTGCACCAAATGTCCACAAACTAACCTTATTTGTTACTGTAAGGCAACACGGCTCCATGAGCAGATGTGTGGGTGAATCATACAAGACATTTAATACCGTTTCATATACAGTAGCTATGTAGGTGATAAACGTGGACGAGTGGAGGGTGGTTAGTATCCAATGTGCAGCAATGTAAATGTGTCTATAAAGCCTTTTAGTGGTCCCTGAATGGGAGCATAAAGAATTATCTTCTATGGAATTAATGTTTGATTATTGTTATGGGGCAGATGTTGTAACCAAAGTAGAGCAAAGGTTTTTGAGCACTTCTTGAGTGAACTAGTGGGATCATCCCAGAGTGAAGCTACAGCTCCCAGCTACTGTATGAGAGGAAAATAGGGAATGATAAAGGTGGTCAGATTCCTCCTGTTGGTTTGTGTGGAATCTCTTCACCAGAATAACAGAACAGCAGACTGTTGCCACATGAATTAGGGAGAATTACTGGGAATGCTGTGCTTTAATCATGTTACTTGTATGTGCCTGGAGAATTGTTTTAAGTATCACCCTACTGTAGAGTTGCTGGTGCATAGTTAATGATCCTCAACATGAACATATCATCGGCTCTCGTAACCATCTGTTATTCTCCTTGAATGGTGCACTAGAAAAAAGGACGGAAGTCAATTTTAATCCAGATAAAATAATACTAATTTCAATTTATGTGGGCAGTTGAAACAAGACCCAGGGCTGCATGTAGGCACGGTGATTATTTGAGCCAAATGGTCATGCCGGTGTGCTAACATGCTAACTGTAATCATGATAAATGCTTTAGCAAGTATAATATTAACCACCTTTGTTTAGAGTGTTAGCAGTCATTGCTAATTAGCACTAAAAACAAGAGACAGCTGAGGCTGATAAGAATAGGTTTCACTTAACACAGGAATTACCAAAGTTTCTACAACTTACTCTGTTGGTTATGTGAATGCATGTGTTTATCAAATTCTGTAGCAACATATTCAGTAGACATTTCTTTCAATTCACTTGTATTCATCTTCAGTGTAGCATGAATATCTGCAAAAAATCCATCCAATAGATGTCAAGAGGTTTTACTGGATAATTAAAATCTTTGACCTGCTGTTGGTACAAAATGAAAAGTCGTCAGGGTTCATCCTCTTGGGACTGTATCTGTAGCATATTTCATGGCAATTCATACAATACTTGTTGAAACATTTCTAAAGAAACAAATTTTGTTAACCTGCCGGTGGCTCAGAGAGGTGTCGCCTTCATCCTGATGGAAGTGTGTACAAAATTTCAAGGCACTCCATTTAGTGTTTCTTTTTCAGTTTGGACAAAGTGGTAGTCCGATTGTGTTGCCATCCACAGTGTGACTTAGAAACATGAGTAGCAAACAGTTGCTAGGACAACATTTCCTGTAGGTGGGTGCTTCCCAGCAGGGGGTTTGTTACAGCTCTGACGGCAAGGTGACAAAGAAGGTTTAGAAAATCAGTGAGGTTCCTGTTTAACGACCGCTCAACTCCAGAGTGAAGCAAAAATCACAAACCCTGAAACAAGAACCTTTTACGGAGGAGTTAACAAAACTACTGAACGCCAAATGGAGCAAGCTAATTAAAAACTGACTGTCGCCTGTATGATCATTTATGTTGAGCGGCTCGGCTCGGTTGCTGCCACAGACTTTTGAGGCTCAGTTCTGTTGTCGAACAGAATCACTGGATCTATCAATAGAGTTGGCACAGCATGGTTACACCGTGCAGTGAGGGCACAGTAGAAATGCACATGAGCAATATGCCAGACCACACAACAGAGAGCTGAATATAGAATAGTTCTCTTTCCTTCAAATGCTGCACATTTTCTGTCATCTAATAATTTTTTCAGTCATTGACAATGTCCTGTAACACACTGTAAATAACGGTATATTGTAATCCAGGGTTTGTCTGTGATATTTAGTATTTAATTTACCTACTTATTTAGTTGGTCATAGGTATTGTGCTCCAGCAGTCAGGTGGCCACTCTTCCTTTTATTTGCGTTTGTGCAGCCCAAACTGATATCCTGTGTTTTACTTTGTCTAAATTAGAATAATCTGATTAAATGTTTGTTTCATTTTTCTTCTTAGCTGCTGGTGTCGCTGCTCGAGGTTCTGTCCAGTAACACACAGCTGGACTCCAGGACTTTGAACAAATGCAGAATTTCTGCATATACACAGCTGTGATCAACACCCAGCAGGTACCAGCATCTGAACTGTCTCAAACGACATTTAAATGGACCATCTATTTACTTATTTGATAATGCAACAAACTATTTTACTATTTAGTGTAAGTGCTCTTAGATAAATGCAGATGACACCAGTAAGTCTGAATTGTTTTTTTTATATTCTGTGATCTGCAGTACATGCTAACTGCCTTTACTTCAAATATATGTAAATAAAATGTCCACAACAAAGTCACTCCAAAAAGCCAGTTACTGTATTTTCCTGTTTATATTATATTCTGTTTTTAATTACAGTGGTCTGATACTGTTGGGTATTTATTCCTACTTGTTCACAATTCTTGTGTTGTGAAAACACACGTTCGTCCAGTCAAGCATTAATCAGTGTATTGGAAACAATTGAGAGAGTTTTTGCAAACTTCATAACATACAATATACTCACAGTTGTCTCTGGAGGTACAAAACCAAGAGTCCTTAATTCAGAAAAGAATGATAAGAAATATATTTTTGGAAGCTTTAGTTTTTAACGTTTGCTTTTTATAAAACCTCCTCATTTAAGTCTCCCCCTCTCAAACACACGGATCATAATCGGCAAAGAAGGCAGACTTGCTTGTTTTAACTTCTGCGCCTATTAGGGAGAAGAAGGTGAGGAGGGGGAGAAAAAGCAGTCAGGTTTTATTTGCCTTTTAGCAATAAAATGAATGTAAAATCGGCTGAAGGCACTTAGAAGTTGTCGTCGGCGAGGCTGACTCCGCTCCACTCAGAGTACCTCAGAGTTTGTGCAAACTAGTGAAGTGGAACTTGGATGTACATTTTTTTACTAAAATACTGGTTTATTAATTACATATTTGAGAAGGAACATGAACGATCTTGAGGAAAGTGGGTCAGAAATTAAATTAGTGGAGCAACACATGACGCCGAATTTTAAGCATGACAAGCAGGGTGCAAAATACAATCAGTGCCGTTTGGAGAGATGCATTTAAAAAGTCTGCGTACAAAGAAATTATTGAAAAATAATAAAGCTTAAAATATTTCACTCCTTTAACTGTCAACACAATGATGAAGTTTTTACATATGAAGAAATTATAATTATTATATATTTGCATTATCAGGTTTACAGAAGACAGTACAAGTCTACAGGCTTTCAAGAGTGAACTGTACTTATTAGCATCATATGTGTATATTAAGACAAATGTGTGTGTGTATGTCTTTCTTCTAAAGACACGAGATGGAAGTTACACAAAAGGTCACGGCATGCAAGGACGTTTGCTTATTGTTTTGAGGACCTATCGTTTGTTTTCAAGATATCTCGATCTGACTGATTTGATCTGCCTGACTCAAGAAGGTTTCCTTTTCATGCCACAGATCATTTGGAAAGACTCCTCTCTTGTGGTTAGTACAGCCGCACGAGCATGGGAGCAAGTTGTAAAAAGGACATTTTCCTCACACGGTTGACTGCCTGTGCGTAAATAAACACAAACAAAATGTGTCCCCCCAGCCAATGATTTCATCACGCTAAGTAGAGTGTGTGTTTGTGTGTGGGAATCGTGCTCCAGGAAAAAGACGGCTGTGAGAATCCATGTAGATCTCATGTAATATTTCTGAATAACTACTGATGATGTCCTGTTTGTGCAGCACATCACGAGAGGGAGACATTCATCAAATGATTATATACAACATAACTCCTCATATTACTCATCCCACTGACTTATTTTACCACACTGCGTAGCCAACAGTCGTATAATTATTCTGTAGTTTAGTTGTAGGAGAGGAGTTTATTTTTAGTTCAAGCGACTGACGCAGATATTCCCATGAGCTCTTCCCTTTGTCACAAATCGTCTTGCACTGAACTGATTGATAGGAATAGGAAACAATACAAATAATATTATCAAGCTTCTGTTTGTGTGAGACTCTGTAACACTTTCAAGGTCAATTACACCATTTCTGATTTAAATATGGTTCTAGAAATGTAAGCTGCAGGCTTGCAGACACATTACACTTATGTATCTTATAACTGTTAATTGTTAATTGTGCATTAACAAAAGAAGTAGATAAACAAAGGAAGAGTAGACATAGATCTGCAACTCAACCTGTGTCCATCATGTATTGCGCAGGTTATGAAGATGAGCAAGACGAAGAGACAATATTAAAGGGAATGAAATGCACAAGACACAACTGCATCTTGGGTAATATTGTTTATGATGCTGCCATTCTGCATCACCAGCATGAAACAAAACATGCACTGGGTGTGGTTCCCTAAAGGCTAAAGACAAAACAAGTTATGTATTTTTTTATTAGAAACGGACATTTATCATCACAGAGCGGTTTTATGCAGAGGTCTGGACATCCCTTAAATGATACATTGTTGATTTTTGAGTTGAAAGGAGGACAGTCTGTTTATTTATTCTTTTCATCTTTTTTGAATTTATTCCCAAACGTCATTGTAGCTGGTGCAAAGTCTGGAAGCTCTAATAATACCCACCCTTTGGCAGATATCACAGTTTACAAACACTTTCTTGTTTTTATATTGTGGGTTTAAGGATTTTCACACAGAGCATGTCTAAGATCTGCCCGTGGATTTGAAATGATGTTCAGGTCAGGGGACTGAGGGGCTGATCTAAAAGCTTGAGCTTGTGTTCAGGGTAGATTTTTAGGTCCTATGGATCATTGTCCTGCTGTAGACGCCCGTCTCATTTCATTTTCAGGTTCTTGACTGACTACAGCTCATTTGCATCCAGAAATGTTTATTGGAGTCCGTTCTTCCCTTTAGCTGTGCTATGTTTCCCATCAGCAGCTGCTACAAAACCCTAAAGCAGAATATTTTCACCCTGTGCGTAACTGTTCATCAAGTACTGACTTAGTAGGGTGCCCAAACATGTGTAGTTGCTTATTACTACTATGACTTTAATTTATTTGAGTCCCTGAACTAAAAGGTAAAAATGTAGCAATATTGGAAAAAAGGCTCTTTTTCAATGTTCGATTCCAGGGATTGTATTTACTTCTCCTTCGTCTTTAATCTTCCCCTGGGTGCCCAAACTTTAGCAAACAGCTGTCCGCAGCCAAATCGGCATATGTTTGTCACTTAAATTCCTGGTTCCTTGGATTTGGGAAGTAATAATTGTTCAGTAAAGAATTATATCAAATAAATTAAACTACTGCCGGTTTTGTCTATTTAAGGAGTTCTACCTGTATTCAGCTCAACTGCTACAGAATGACATCTACTGCAAATTCTGCTCTCAATACAGAATCTAGTTTTGACAGACCTGAAAACAACACTGCAGTCAGTGATGCTCTTTCAGAAGCCTGTGGGTCACATCTGGCTCCAGCTGAAAACTGACCACCTGATCAGTTCCTTAGCTTTAAGAGCCAGTGTCTTCCAGACGGTCCAATTTGTTGTTTTAGGAACCGTCATTTAACCACTACGGTTTTATATGGTGAGGCTGGACGGCTAAACATTGAAGTGCTTGTAATATACTGTACATGTCTTACCAGCCCTTGGAGCAAAGTTCCCCAGATTCTTGGCCAAATTCAGTCCAAACTAAATGGTGTTTCTGTGTTTACTCTGACCTTGAACAAGGTCGCAAACAAATATTTCTATCTCGGGATATTGCCAGGATTCCACAACAGTCGCAGCAGTCTGAAGAGATCCATTTCACATGTGGGAGCTGCAGTATTCATTGTGAGAAAATATGAGTATAAGAAAGTTTTTACTTCATAACTGCAGTTTTCTGTCTATTTACAGTTTGTGACTGTGCTCTAGAATTGCATGTTGTTCACATTAAGTATAAAGGCTGCTTTGTTAGACATTTTCTTTGCTGCAGAAATGACATGAAAGTAGTTTGGTCTGTGTTAATACACATGTCCACAACAAAGAACTTCCTCCAAAAGGCTGAGTGGTGTTTTGTTGCCTCTGATGTAGAAAATAAACTACAATCATGAATACATTTGGAATTTCTCCTCAAAAAAGATGCAGTTATTATTTTAGCTTTTCAAAACACTTAATGCAGGCACTGTTCCTGGAGCTTTTTCTGTATATTTTGGTCATTGATTTTTTTATTATTAATATCTAATGTGTTCATTATTATTATTTGTATTATGCCACCATAAATAAAGTTTTTCTAAATTTATTTGGTTTATTTACTCCTCACCTTTCACACTCACTTCCTCGGCTCCAGCGGTTCTAATGTTGGATTAGAAACCATTTGTTATGTTTTGTGTTATTAGATTATTTGTCTACAGCTTCTAATTATTCTAATGGCCTGATGTCGCCCATTAATTTTTGCCCTTTATCTTAGTCTTGAAATGATTGCCACATAACCACGTGTAAAACCCTCTCACGCATTTTATATCTTACCGATGCGGATTATTTTACAGCCTCTTCAATCGTTGATTATAGGATAAATAAAAAGTTATTTAAGATCTGAAACACCGATGCACTTTGTTTCTGGCGAAACATTTCAACATATTCAGGGTCCGAAGTTTGGGGAGTTTTTTTGGGTTCTCCATTTAAAAAAAATAATAAAATAAATTAAAAATGACGCAGAAAGTGTGAGAATGTGGTTTTTCCTCGTTTTATTGCTTCTCTGAATATGTTTATAAAAGTGCTGCGATTGTTTTAAGTTGGTTTGTATTGAAGTGTTCTTTATAAGATGGGTTATAAACAGAAACGATGCGCAGAATTGAAAAAATCACAACTTTAAACGATAAAACTCAAACCACGGATTTAGCTGAGACCTGGGTAGGTTGTTTGGAAAGACATTACATTCTTAATTTTACTTATAGGCCTTTTTTTCTAACTTTGTTTATAAACTTATAGCCTATATATTTATATAGAAGTTTGACTTATCCGGGGTATTTCCTGCTTTCACGCACGCCTTTAATTAGTTGTGATAAATAATAGTTGATATGATGATGAATAAATTCAGGCCCAGTTGCACATATATTTGCTGCTAGTAAACGATGAATGACGATATCTATTTTCGGGTTTCTTCATAAAATCAAGATGTGGAAATAAAAAACAAATATGAATTAGAATCGGGATTAATTTGTTATTTAATTCACATTTAATATTGCTCCTATATAAATCGCAAAGTGCAGTCGCAGACGTCATTCAGACTTAAAACAGACAAATAACTCGTGAGGGATATGTCACCGGTATTTACATGTTATCAGATTAAAGTCAGTCCGCCGGAAGTCTCTTTAAAATGACTGAGAGCAGCACCTTTCGTCTGTGGCTGTTGATCAGATGATCCCTCTTGTTGACTGAGGGTCTGTCTGTGTTATTTCCAGTCGGGTCGGACTTGGATTTGTGCTTGTATGCGAGCAGCTACTGTTTTGGTTTACGAGCGAGGTGAGAGAGGTGAGGGGTGTCCTCTCCTCTCCTGCTCTCTCTCTCTCTCTCTCCCTCTCTGTCTGAGCACAGCGACTTTGAACTTGAACTTCGTCTTGCTCATCTTCATAACCTGCGCAATACATGATGGACACAAGTGATCCTGCACTCATTTGTTTGGCCCGTGGATTAACACCCCCCCCCACACACACACACACACACACACACCCAATTGGCCTGTCGATCCCATCACCTCGAGTTTTGGGCCACGCATGGGGCAGGGGCGCGCCAGCGGAAATGAAGAGCAGGTTTGAGCTGTGATTCAGTGTTGGACTCACAGGCACCAGTACAGATTTCACCATATAATCCCACTGTTTGATTCTCCAATCTGCCTCCAATTTAAGACAGACATCGATTATACTTTTTCCTTCCTCTTTATTTTTCTGTTGCCCAGAACTAGAGTGACTTGGAGGAAGTTTAAAGTGAGATATGTGGTTTACAATCGCACATATGTTTGCTATTGAACAGTAAAATGATTTGTAATCCTAAAGCTGTTCAGGCTTCAGGACCACTCCCTTTATTCATCACCTGTCAAATGGCGAGATGCCAAATTTACGCACAAGAGAGGGATCTGGCAAACATATCTGCAGAAGAAATCCATTGTACATATTCTACCACTTTTAGTCCACTTTGAATCACTAAAAGTACATATTTCCATCTATAACTATTCTTATTTATCATTTTAAGTCTCTGTGAAAACGTTCCACTTGGAATTTCGATGTTTCTATTTCCTTATATGGATTTACTGCTTTTCTCGAGTTGCTGCCACCGCCATAGTAAAAGCCTCCTGTTTAAAAATATCCATTAACCACCACTTTATTCTGATGAGAACATCGCGTGAAGACTCAGTGGGTTGGAGCGAGGGCAGCACTTACTAAATGTTTGCGAATGCAAAAATGTTTTAGTTCCATTACACGATTTTTTTTTCATCAAGCGTGAGAAGAGGAAGAGTGAGTCAGTGGTTGCGTGCGTGTGTGATTGCAGGTGAAGGCGCATTGAGTAAGATAGCGCAAAAAAACACATTCCTCAAGTCTGTGGGAAAGTCACGAGCATTAACATGTCACATATCGGCTTCACCATACAATACGATTTCAAAATCAAGGTCACCTTCAGGAACACAGGCTCTGAATGGTGTTTTAATCGATTTCGACTGAGTGAAGTTGGACGTAAACCGGTTGAGTGCACATTTGATTTCGGTGGTTTTCAAATTCAGAAGGAAAAGTCACACATTTACGTATATTTTCGTTCCTCCTCCTCCTCCTCCTGACTTCGTTGGCTCAGGCGAAATGGCAGCAAAATCCCAGTTTGCATTCTGCTAAAACGCTTTAACTCAACATGGCTGCGTCTCCAGCTACTTGTATAGTAGTTTCTTGTGATGAACACGTGGTTTCAGTGGCACTCATGCGACAAACCCACACTGATCCTGCATAAACAGACTGAATGAAAACAGCGGGTTGTTTGTACTTTTGCTTTGTTGGCGTGACTCACTGTGGGACTTCCTGCATGTGCATCATTTCACTTTAGTATCTCCTCCATCACAACAACAAGCAGGTGCAGACACCGCTCCCCGGTCCGCAGCTCCTCCACACCAGCAAGCCGCCTCACGCACGCACACACTCAGTTTGTCCCATAATACATACTCGCTACTACACTATACCGGACCAGGAAGTTGTTGTCCTTCAAATCGCTTCCTGTAAATTTTCCAGGATTTTTATTTGGGGTCTTAAAGCAAAGTGGGCTTCTCAGAGTATAGGCTTTATAAACAAACCATTTACCTACATCAAATATAACTAACTTCATCTTGAACATATTACAAAATATAATCTTCATGCTTTACTATTAATTTTAATAAGTGTGTGTGTGGAGAAGTAGATAACGTAGATGTAGAAATGTCGCCTATATATATGCAGGAAGTGATTAACCAAAATTAAGACTATAGCTGGGATATGCAAAATAACTTATTTTTGTATATATGAAAAAAATAAAGAGAAAAGATGTAGACGATTTAGTGGGATCTGCAATGCAGGAAGTTCATTCTTATCACTTTTTAAGAAACTAAATGATCACATATGTATTTTAAATTCACGGACACGTTCAGAAACGCGTTTTAACTAAGTCCAATCCTTGCGACAGACACACGGCGCCTTAAACTCACAAATATTCATCGCTCGTGTCAACAGCATTTTTGACACATATGTAACATTTAGAGAGCCGCGTGTTGTTGCATTTGAATCCAGTTAGAGTGGGAATATTAGCGCACATGACGCAAACCTCGAGATTGGAGAAGAAAGTGCAGATTGTTGATACACATTTCACTTCCCAGTTTGAACCAAGCGCCTCAAGCTGCTGGTGCGACTCGACGTGAGGTAAAAAAACCACTACACGACCTAAAGTTCGCTGTTTGATCACATTCTTTCTGATGAGGACATTTTTAAACATAACCCACAATATTAGCCTTGAAGGACTTTCTGTTTTCAAACCTGTTTTTTGGGGGGGGGAAATCCTCACCTGTCACAGTTCCAAACCCAAAAAAAAAATCTATTTCAGAACCATGGAAGGATTAAAATGTGTTAAAATGCACCTGCACACATGTGTGATCCCTCGGAGTTTAGCCCGTGTTATGTGCAAGCGCTTTACTCTTTGGGAGAAGGAGTGAGATGATTAATGATGAACGTGTGTGTCTTTTGTTTTGCTGTCTGGACGGATGGAGCGACCGCCTCTCTTAACTTGAACTTGGACTTCCGAAGAGACGCGTCAAACTGTGGATTTATTTCGTCTGCCTGCTTCAGCCTGTGCGCTGCGGCAGGAAAGTGAAGATTTCACTCCTGCTGGAGCCGTTTCTGACAACGACGAAACCAAAGTTTGGAGCACATTAAGACTCTGTTGATCACTGACGTTCAGATATAAGACATGCGGGCGGTTTGGCCCATGATAGTGATCAGGCTTCACATCAGTGTCGGTATCCCACTTCCTGTAGATGTATATTTTTGCTATCATTTGTATCCAAAACGTTAAATCATAAACAATTACGCACAAACATTTGGATTCCGCGCGTAACAGACACTTATATTCTGGCGCGGCCCATTTCCAACTTTGTCCATATTCGGATACACAAGTGTATAATCCAAAAGATAACTAAGAAATTATAATTACTAACGTGTAAAATTAGCACATTTTACATCTAATTGTGTTTATTCTCACGTACCGTCTCTTCACAACTCGAAGACATCCTGAGAAATTGTTGTCTTCCTAATATAATATCAGTCCGTGGCTTTTCTCCACATTTCTCTACTTCCCTCTGAAATTTGACAAAACATTTCCCTCAGCATCGAGTAAAGACCCAGCGACATTTTAATAACAATGTGAAAAATCCACGACATCAAACAGCTGTATGGTGCGGTTTGTGTTTTGTGAATCCAGTCTGGCCTGGCTGCAGCGGTGGTGTGCCAACCTGCCCTCTGTCCAACGGGCGCGGCTCCCCCTGGCCCGCTTTATTTTGCGGTTAACCCACATCCATCCTCTTCTCGTCTACCTGCTCCGGATGAGGCCAGCCCGAGGTAGTTAAGGCCTCACGTGTTATAGGTTTCTGTTTGACGCGTCGCGTTTCCTCAGCCTTATAACGCACAGCCACTGTAGGAGTCTGTATTATCAGTGGCGGGTATTACATGAGCAAACTTCTTGGTGATTATGATAATGGAAACATCCACAAGCATGAACATAAATATTCTGAATTTCAGAGAAGCATCTGACTCGAAACTCGACACTTTCTGTTTCACGAATGCTCTGGCTAATTTCGGCTTTGCTCGGCACAGTTCAGTGTTGTTGATCTATTTTTCAAAACAGGAAGGCTTCAGCTGTGGATATGTTTTTTCGTTAGAAGTCACAAATGTAGATTGCCAATGTTTGTCCTTATTTTTACGTGCTTACGCATTTGCAGCAGGATCTTACGAAAACTGTGGCGCAGAGATCTGTGAGTCCTGTTGCGAAAAGGAAGCAAAATGCGCACAGTGTCTATTTACGCAAATTAACGGTTGTGTTTTTAAATGTCTCTTTCAGCTCATTGAGTCACGCACTAACACTGCTCCGGCCCAAGTCATGTATTTTAGACCACAGATTTGAGTTTTCTGGACAAAATCGCGTGTCTCCCAGCGCCCTGCACTGCTGGCATGGAAGTCCAGTGGTCTTGGCTTTTATGATTATGAACATTTTTCATAGTAAATTAAAGCCAGTCAGGAAAAACACCAGGCTGAGGTGCTGCTTTAGTTTTGTAGGAATGTTTTCATGACAGAGGACTGCTCTCTCTCTCTCTGCTGAACACACACACACACACACACACACACACACACACACACACACACACACACACACACAGCTGCACACTATTCTAAAAGTAAGAGGTATTTTTTGTATTTCTAATGTTGCATCAAGATTTCCTGCAAAATAGGTGTATCGTACCAGACCAAGAGCTCGTGACTCAGGCGAGCAACGTGCAAATGAACATCAGTTGTGATTTACTTGGAGATTTATGGTTCTGCCGTCAGATTTCGATCCATTTAATTATTTCTAACACTAAGTGGCTCCAGACAATGTTCTACGGAGTTTGACATGTTCAGGTACTCAAATCCTCAAATCCTTATTTTGAAAATGAACCATCGCTATTGTGCTTTATGCTGTTCCACCGCGCTGCGTTTTGTATGTTTTGGGTTGATATGGTCCAGGGAAATTACCTGTTTTACTCTGAGTAGAGAAATTCTTTGCTCAAAGCTAAAAACCTGAAGCTGGCTAGAAACTCGTAAACATAAACCTGATTTCAGCATGCATGGCGCACACTCTTACCTGCGAGCTGTCAACTCATTCTTGGATCGCCACTGGGCCTCCTCACAGACTTTACACCCAGGGACTCGCATCACTCCTGACACCGGTGAGATTATGGTGCAGATGTCGTTTATTTTTGATGGTATTTTATGACATTAATATTGAAGAGAGACTGAGATTTCTGTCGCAATGTAATTTCTGTGTCTTGGTTCTGTGGCCAGTGGCACGTCTTTAACTCAAAGCAGGGAAAAAAAAATGACACGTGACGCTTGTTTCCTCTGGTGTTTTGTCATTTTTGTCACA
Source organism: Verasper variegatus (assembly GCA_026259375.1). Taxonomy (NCBI): domain Eukaryota; kingdom Metazoa; phylum Chordata; class Actinopteri; order Pleuronectiformes; family Pleuronectidae; genus Verasper; species Verasper variegatus. Next base: position 14,561,950 of record CM048045.1, read on the forward strand.
TGTCATTATTTAAGTAAGAGATTGGGAGAATCGTAGTAGTGCACTTTAAGATTGTGTTATTCTGCAGGAACTAATCGGCAAATGCCACACGCTGTATATACACACAATGTATACGTACATGTAAGGGCATATTCTGCTTAACTGCGATCCATTGGCTCAGTCATGTGAACGCCGCAGGTAGGTATAGCGTTTGTGGAGGGATGGATGTTTTCCCCTCCCCCACAAACATCCGCATCAGACGGACTCTCTCCGTCAGACAGGGCCTGTCTGGAGGGACATGTCTGGTTGTCAAGATATTTACAGCAACACATCATGGCTGCTTGTCAAAGATACTGATAGTTGTTTTCTGTAAACTGTCTGAAACGAGTGAAACGGCCGTGGTGAATTCATATTTCACACATACTCACATGCAGATTGTGTTACGCCTTTAAAAAAAAAACCAACCTTTTAATTAAATTGGAGAAACATTTGAAATAAAAAACTAAAATCCCCTTTTTACTGTTGCTTTGCACCGGAAGTTGTCCGCATAATAATAACAGATTCCCAGCACGAGGCTTAAAACAGAAGTGACAAAGTTTATTTTATGTTAATGTAAAAAAAAAAGAAAACTTTAGTCTGTGATAACAAACTGTTGTTTTCATTGCACCCTTAGTTATAGTTTTAGCATTTAGCCTACATAGAAAATGTATCTGGTTTAATAATTGTGTTAGCTCAACATTAGCCTAATATTTACTTCCACATGATTAATTTACGATTTACAAATGTACACACACAGACTGTATCAACCATGTCCATTTCTTTTCCACTTGAAGTAAAACTTTTGGGTAGTATATGGGTTAGATATATTCAGTTTACAGGTTTAAATGTTGTAGGCTATATTGATTCCTAATTAATTGATTTGTAAATATCACATTGATTTGGAAGTTTGAATTATCACATTAAATATAAAGGCAGATAACAGTTATGCAGTGTGAAACTTGAATATGCGTAAAATTTACAACGGCTAATATCATCCTTTTAATAATCCACCTGTCTAAAACCTGCGTCACTGAAAGATAATAACAGCAAAAGGTAACTATTAATGTTGGACATCTTTTATTATTGTTTGACAGGGCGTGGTACAGAGGCTAAAGTACCGTCGCATGCTTGTGGTTTTAAAGTGAGGTGCTGATGTCGCAGGACTTTGCGCATTTTGCATAAGTAAAGAAATGCACGCTTTTGAATTAGATCTAATCGTGCATTTGCTTTCACCATAACTGTATAATACATTTTAGCAAAAGTTCTGAAGAGAAAAGACTTTTATTTCTGGAAGTGATACAATATTTAAGATGTCATTTTATTGCGCAATTTTTCTTTTCCCTGAATCTTTCATTTTTTACGCCTCACTTTTGGAGAAAACCACAGTCAGGCCTAATGTGATTTAATATTAATGCAACATGAAATCTAACTTATTCAAATCTTTTTGTATTTTTTTATTTAACAACTTCAGCTATTATCTCTGAATCCTCGCAGCTCATTTCTCTAACGCCTCATCATCCGTGTATTCCAATTACATGTAGTTTGCATATATTTTGATATACTCTGGAATTTGGGCGAAGTTTAAACAAAATGCAGCGAACTTATAATAACACACTGTGATTCGTAAATCGCAACAAAAAAATGGCCTCATCTCTGCATGTCTGAGCTTTAATGGAAAATGTGTTAGTTTGGAATGAGTCGGCGTCCTGTGGCGCAAAAAGCTGTCAAATTCCTGATCCTTGAAATAAAACACAGGGGATTAGGCCTGTTTGAATTCGTCTGCCTCTCTCCACACACACAGCAGATCTTTTAGAGTAGGGGTCTCTAAATAACAGCTAGTTTGCATGCATACTCTAGTGTGAAGTTCATTCTTGTCTGTCTAGACTCTGATTACGACCCTGTTTGTCTGCGTTTTTTTTACCTTGACCTTGGACTTCCGTGCAGCTGCCATTTGGATGAGCCCTTCGTAGTTGTAATTTACTTGAGACAAAAGAACTATAGTCTCTGTCCGAAGGGAAGGGACAAGGGGTCCGGCTTCCTTTAGTGCTCAAAATGCACGTCGGTGGCCTGATAATTCCCAAGGCAGCTCAGCAGGGCAAAAAATGTTGATAAACTAGGCACCCTTCGTGGGGCAGCTTGTATCCTGCTTTATGAGTGACTCATGGGACAGGCATCACAGAACGCCTGTGTTGAAGACACTTTGTGGGGCCAATCCCATCGGTGATATTTCACACAAAAATACAGTTTTAAATATTGACTCAGAGGTGTATTTGTCTTTTTAAAAAAGTTTCTTCAGAGGAGAGGAATGGACGGTTTCCGCAGCAGCTGGGATTGTGAGGCCTGAATGAACTAAAAAAGACGCTTTTGATGTTTTTGAAAAAGCGTTGGAGTCAGTGTCCTGTTCTTCAAATCTGAAGAGGACGCGAATAAAATAGTGGAGCAAGAGTTCCTGAGGGGGGAAAGGTCCGCATTTCTACAATGCTGCATAATAAATACCCGCAGCTCTGCAGCCTGCATACAGCGGACCCTTGTTCTTATTTTCGCCTGCAACCGTCATCATCCACTTGTATAGTATGAATGGACAGCTCAGAGTGATACGTGACATCACATCGAGTCGTTTAATGCTCAGTTTAATTGTCATTTATCGCTTAAATAAACCTTTTGGGCCTAACAGAGAATCTTAAGACGGAGCATGTCTCTGCCCAAACATGCTGCGGAAGGTGTGTGGGTGTGTGTGTGTTGTATACAAAATATAAAGGAGGCAATTCTGGTTGTATGTTCAAATTTAACATAGACTATGTGGTGAAATTTAACTTGCAAGGACGGTGACTTACCTGCAAATGTCTTTCAACCTCGTCCTGTGGCTGTTCTTCTGCAGCGACATTCAACTTGGCTTATACTAAAAGTCCCACTTCTGCATAACACACACACACACACACACACACACACACACACACAAAACGCACACACTCGCCCTCCCTATATCAAATGATCTTTTCTAACCTGACTGATAAAATAAAAAACAATCACATCCTGCCAAAAAGTTTGGCGATAATCTGCTACAATTCGGTTCCATAGTTATCAACTTTACTCTAATGATAATTATTAGTATAATGTTTTGCTGGAAAATTCTCCACAACCAGGTTTGGGTGGAAGAATCTCACCTCGGCATGTTAATATGTGACCCAGTGGAAGTTATATTCGGCTTTGAAGGAAATGCGTCCTTTAAAAAAGAAAAAGGAGTCTAAATAAGATTGGACGGTTTGCATACGCGTACTTGCTTTGGCAACTGTATATTCTCGTTGTGCTGTGTTTCATGATGGAGATTAATTTAACTACGGACCAGGGATTGCAGATTAATTCACCTTTTGTGTTTATTATTACTTTTAATAATCAACAAACAACTCACACGGAACATATTGCTCCCAACAAGCAAGTCACACACAAAATATGCGCTCCCAGACCCTTAGCAGCGAGTTTAGAGGATTTAAATGAGATAATGTTCTTTTTATTTTCCATGCACCAACTGTGTCATGTATCATATGCGATTATATTCTCTGGTAGTCTCGAGTCGGCCAAATTTCACAGGTTGTTTTCGTTTGAGAGTATCCCTTTAAGAGTGCGGGTCTGTGAGATTTAAACCAATGATAAGACTCGATATTCTGCAGGAAAAGACGGTGACATGCAGGGGCAGTGGGTCTTTAAAGGGCTGCTCTGCCCCAACTCACAAGCCCAATCTCATAGGACTCGTTAGCGTATCACGTGCCAGATTCCTAATGAAGTGGACACACGAGGGCCCGGTGTGCGCATGCGCCCGGTGTAAACTGTAGTTGGAAATGAGGTGTCCGTCTTGGAGTAGTCGACTTTTAAAAAGCATCGGCAGCCCCTGATATGACGACTTCGCTGGTTCTGCATCCACGCTGGGCGGACACCTTGATGTACGTTTATGAAAAAAGCCCGAATGAAAACAGCCAGCATAAAAGCCAAACAATGGAGGGACTAAGCGGTAATTGCCCTGCGACCCACTGCAGGGACCTGATGTCGCACCCCGCGCTGGGACGACACTCTGGCACCATCGCGACCCACCAGGGCTCCGTCTACTCGGATATTTCCTCTCCGGACACCGGCCGACAGTGTCCCGCTCCGCAGACATCCTCCAGCGCCTCCTTGAGCTACGGCTACCCCTTTGGAAACCCGTATTACGGCTGTAGATTGTCTCACTCGCACAACGTGAACTTGCAGCAGAAGCCCTGCTCGTACCACCCCGCAGAAAAATACGCCGAGCCCAGCACAGCGCTGCCCACGGAAGAACTGTCCAGCAGGGCGAAAGAGTTCGCCTTCTACCCGAGTTTCGCCAGCTCGTATCAGGCTGTCCCTGGATATCTCGACGTGTCGGTGGTGCCTGGTATCAGCCACCCCGAACCGCGGCACGACGCCCTGATCCCCATGGAGGGCTACCAGCACTGGGCTCTCTCCAATGGCTGGGATGGGCAGGTGTACTGCTCCAAAGAGCAAACACAGTCAGCCCATCTCTGGAAATCACCTTTCCCAGGTAAGGACAAAAAAAAAAAACACTTATCCTTTTAAGGGGACTCTAACCGGCTGGAATCCAGATGTTAGTCTCGTAGTGTTTTGATAGCCACCGTGTGTCACCACGTTATTAAAACTATTTAAATGTAGTCATATAAGTTTATTTTCCTCAGATGTTTTTGCTTAGCATGTGCATTTTATTGTGTTAAAGTGCCAGTGTCAACTTACCAAGAAGTCCAGGGAAACACCAAATGTGCTGAATAAACATGCAACTGTCAGTCCCCATGCTTACCACTTATCTAATGTCCTTTGTGGACAGTGGGACTTCCCTGTGGCCTCTCATACTGTTTGAATTTAAACAAATAATCAGCATTTTCTTAGAAGTGTGCGTAAAAATGAGGAATATTCCAAATAGAGGAGCTTTTTTTTTTTTTTACAACTGACATTTTAAAGGTTAATCTTGTTTCAGAAAAATGAGCTTTTTCTGTTGGAAGTTATTTGCAGTTTTCTTTTTTATTCCATTGAGCGTTATGGTGCGTTTGTGTCACGTAGAATAGAGAGGGGACACCGGTGCAAACCTTTGCCCTCTGCATGACAATATTGTGCCTAGGCTAGCTTACTGTTACTGTGCTGTGTCCACAGTCTTTTGCACACGTCCGGGTACATTTCCCATGCATGTGCACATACACATGTGCATGCACATATACACATGCACATATACTCTGCATAATATCACACAATACACTGCATACCCAAGATCACCCTTTACTTTATTTAGCAGCACACAACATGCATGATATCTGATAATGGACAGGGGCCCGGCCAGTATGCAGTTTACAGAGTGTTTACTAGATTGCGTCTTTTACCACAAGGGGTTTATTATGTTTGTGAAATCTCAAAGTATTTTTAATTTCCGATCTGGATGTTGTCAGACCCCGACTGAACTGCCCACGCACGACCCCCCCCCCCCCCCCCCCCCCCCCTCCTCCCTTCTCCCTTCTCCCCTCCACCTTTACATTGAGAATACACGAGAGCAAGCCACGCAAGCACGGGCACGCAGTCAAATGCGCGCGCACACATGCGCAAAAACACGAGCGCGCAATGTCCATATTCCCTCTCTCACCTCACTAACATACACAGTGTGACGGGCGAACACACGCAAGAGATTTCCCTTTTAAAATAAAAATGACAAAACGAATAGACGCCAGTCAGCTCCCCTCTGCTTCACCACGTACTGTGGGAGATACAACACCACCGGGGATATGGTGAAGGTAACGTCTGAAGTTGGCCTGAATCAAGAGACTATAATCTTATATGCAAATGGTCTGTGGAGAAATATTCCCAAACTCTGACTGTTAAATTACACGGGGGTAAAAAGCTTCTTGTCTCACAGCTTGCCACTATTTCTAAAGGTGTTGCCTTACTTGTCCTGTCATGTTTCCCATTGGCTGCTCTGCACTCAGCTCCAGTCTTGGCTGAAGGGTGCAATCCCACAACTTTGCTTCCCACCCCCCACCGAACAAAACAAAACCAAAAGTTTTTTTAAAACGATTTATAACGCACACTAGTGGAGAAATTCCAGGGGAAGATCAGGAATATGTGTGAAATGTTAAATCTTCTCACTTGCAGTCAGTTTAGTTTCCTGGCTCTTGTTTCTGGTTTCCAGGCGCTGGGCAGAGTGACTGCCTCCACATTGAGACTTATTGTATTTTATACTTGTATTTACCCCACAATCTAATCAAAGATATCTAGCAGTGATTTACCCGAGATGCCATAAACAAGATTTGTTGTATAGTTTATCAGATATGGCAACCAGCTGATTAAATATTGACAAACAGGCGGAAGAATAAAAATATCAGTGGCCATTGGAAACAATGTAAAGTTCTGCAGGGGCTGAAGAAACGATGTTCTCTCCCCGTGTTGTCATATTTTACATTGGTACTCTCACATTTTACATTTCTGCGTTCATATAAGTCAGGTGCACTACACCTGAGATCCTGACTGCAGCAACAGCAACGATCAGAGTACCCCTGGATGCCCCACCCCTACCCAACCCCTGCACACACACACACACACACACACACACACACATAAAATACACAAAATACGCGGGTTCCACATTGAAAATTAGATCATTTTATTTAATGTCTTAAAGTATTTAAGCGTAACAGTGAGTTCCACACGTAAAGACGAATCCCAGCTGCGTCGCCGCTTATTGCATGACGTGTAACAACTGCGATGCTTTTTTAACGCAAAATCTTAACATCTCTCTGTCCATTTTCCCTTTTCTCCCGCAGATGTGGTTCCACTGCAGCCCGAGGTCAGCAGCTACCGTCGTGGGCGCAAGAAGCGGGTCCCATACACCAAGCTCCAGCTGAAGGAGCTGGAGAAGGAGTATGCAGCCAGCAAATTCATCACCAAAGACAAGAGAAGGCGCATCTCGGCCACCACCAACCTCTCGGAGCGCCAGGTCACCATCTGGTTCCAGAACCGGCGAGTCAAGGAGAAGAAATTTGTCAGTAAATCCAAGAGCAATCACATGCACACCACTTGATGAGGCCCGCGACGTCCCAACTGCAACTCATACCTTCCACAACACCGTGTCATCTTTTTACCTCCTGCGTCGAAAAGTCGTGGCCGAAGAACATTTTTTGGCAGAGTGGGGTTGTTTTCTGTTGGTAATTTATCTTCCATCGTCTCCATCGACCACGCCACCATGGCCCCCCCCCCCCTTCAAGCCCCCTGTTTTCAACTTAGAGATGATGCTCTAAAAACTGTGAAAATATTGAAAATTTCACTTCACGTTTGTTTTATATGAATGTACATATATAAATATATAATATTTAAAATATCTGTATTTCAAAGACAAGTATTGGGTGTTTTTCTTTTCTCTTCTCCTTTTTTTTGTTTCAAGCCTAATCTCCAAAAGGACTGATGACATTTCTGAGACTTGCAACTGGCGGATCCAATAACAGGACCTGGTTCCTTTTTTTGGTGTCATTTGTAGAATGATTATCGCCAAGTGGACAAGAACAGTTTTGTGGCGTCATGACACGTTGAACTTGCGACTTAAAAAAAACAACAAAAAAAACAACTTCAACAAACGAAGAACAAGCTCACAGAGAGGACTTCGAGGACTTTTCTCTGTTCATTCTTTCCCGAATTTCAAAGGTTCTCTTCCTCTGTGTGGGATTTCTTCTTTTTAAGCCGGGGGTAGCACAGAGGCTGCTATGTTGTTAATCTGTATAGTGCAATGCCTTTATTATTTAATTCATATTATCTAGTATGGCAGAGCTGTAAACTGGAATATCCCATGACCAGTGTTGTTTTCCTTTAGATCAGTGAAGGATTCTGTCATGCAACTGGAATGATTGTAAACCATTAAAAGTCAGTGAGTATTACACATAAATGCACAATCGTTTATTTTTATTTGTATTTCCGTTCTGTCTTTGTTAGCGTAGCTTTGGAGCTGATCACACGCCTTGTACGAAGCCTGTAATTTCTACTTGCGTGCAGTATGTGACCTGTATTGTGCTGTTGAATTGCGTCCTGGTAACGTGTTTCATAAATAAATGATGATTATGAAAATGCTCGAATATTCAATCCACCATTCTGCTTGCAGCACTTTCCTGTCGTCTCAGATTACACCGGTGTTATTAGGCCTCCTCAGCCCGACTCCATATCTACAACTATAACCTCAGCAGCGGATGAACGAGTGCAGGGTTGATGTCGCAGAGGACTTGATGAAGACATATTCATATAATCCTGAGGTCTTGTTAACGGCAACAAGGGACGACACAGTGGTTACGCACGCACAGTGAGCAGCAACGCGCATTTTCTGACATTTGCAAACATGAATCATGATATCTGGACTTATTCCTATTTCCGCTATAGAGCGAATAAGACTTGCGGGGTCTGATTTGGAGAAAACACAGGTTTGCGTGTGTGCAAACGACGCTCATCGTGTCCAAATGCACTCCATCCCTTTACCCTCCCAACTTCCAGCGCATTTTTAATCAAAGTTGATGCCAAAGCTCTTTTACCTGTCACTTTGGCACAAGTTCAACTGGCAGACTCCTCATAAGCAAATAGTCTGAAAGTGAATCAGGGGACGAGAGCCTCAGCTCTCAAACACGTCCCCGGTTATCACAGATTGTTTTCTGTCCTACTTTTCCGCAAAGAACACATTTGTTGTCTGATAAACAAATATAAGCCGCACCCTGTGAGAATGTGATCAAATCATTTCTTTCCACCACACCATCCAGTGGATTTGAAGCATTTGGTCGCATCGTGCTCTGTTAAGATTTTGACATTACATGAGTGAATTAAAAAGGAAAAGACCAAACTTGGGTGAATGCATGTTTTGCGGCAGATGATGCGTCGTGCAGACACACGCTTTGGTTAAATCTTGGGGACACTGTTTGAGTATGTGAGAAAGAAAAAAAGCACAGGTGAGGTTTGCACTGAACTTGAGGCGGCACCTATTTCTGTCGCCTATATAAACTTGTAATTCCGTCAACATGTACTCACAATAATATAGAGAATAAACATGCGCTCGCACATGCTATGCGTAAATATCAGTGCTCAGCAAATATCAGTCAAGTGCGTGTAGTTTTCCTCACAAACATGTTTCCTCACACAGTTTGTGTGGATGCGGGAGGTTTTCTTTTCATACGGGCGTATATAAAGATACATAAAGTTCCCCAATGCTTCTAAAGTTGGAATACTTCAGTCACAGTTATGAAAATAATAATTTAGAGAATACATATTTAGCCACACTTTTCTTTGAGTCGTGGAACCTGGTGTTTGTTTCCTTTTATTCTGCTTCAGACGAGAATACATTTTACGCGGGATTCTTCAAGTCAGACGTAAATAAGTAAAGTAAATTGTCTCTTGTGCGTAATTCCGAAAATTACGCACAAGAGACAAGAGTAAATTTACGGCTGAGGCCTGAAAATCAGCCAATAATAATTCAAATGTTGCAGCTTTCTAGAGAAATATTATTCTGAGATTCTACTTTTTTTTTTTTAACTTGTGTGTAGGCAGGTCGTTGGAAGCACTGTCACTTTTTCCAACTTCCTCAGATCTTCTGTGGGGAACGCTGCTGATTACAATCCAAGCCGCTGGACTTCAGGTTTTTGTTTGTCTGGTTCCTGGGTTTTCAATCCTGCAGGAAAGTTCTGGGTCTCCAGATTTACCCTTGACCATGACTATGCAGTCACTTTGACCTTGACATCACAGCAGATTGTGAATAATAAATAGGGGGCTGGACACCGATGCCGGCGGTTTGTTTGTGGGCAAACAAGGTGTTATTTCCCTGTCTAGACAGCCGGACTTAATGACATGCCATAAATACATAAAAAACGGGAAGTGTAGCGATATCCTCTGACCTGCGTTTCTGACCATCTCCCTAAACTTTACATTCACATTTGGGCTCTATTCTGTTTTTTTTGTTCTGTTTGTTCTGCAGAAGTTATTTTAAATGCGGTAGTTCTGGGCGATGCCCCCTGGAAGCACCAATGGTCTCATGCACTCATCATCATGAGGTGGCGTTATTGACCACGAAGGACAGGTAGGACTTTTTGACGTCTCACACCAACACCAGTTATCCGCAGCAAGCAGCCATTCTGTCTACACAGCGAGAGGAAATAATAACACGACGTCGGCCACAATATAACGATTAAAGGTAGGGGCCGTTTTCTTCCTACTGTGGCGGCAGGCCTACTTGGACTTTACTTAATGACTTTTTCCTCGTATATTCGGTTGAAGACTAAACATTCAGCAGTGAAAGGTAATTTGAAATATGATGAATGATATGCAGTGACGGGCGAGTTTGTACTTCATGTATTTGAAATATTATTTTCCTCTGTGTGAAAGGTGCGAAACAATGATAAAGTCTAAAAACAGGGCTACTTTAAATATTTATATGTTAACTCCTGATATTTTAAACATTCTAACAGGTGCTTTTATGTTTAATTTATCCAGCAGCATATTAATTGAGCTGAAATCTGTCACACACCAGAAATAATCTCATCCAACACAATGTAATGATGTGCAGATAATTTAAACGTTTGTGCATTTATTTAGATTTTTAATTTACACAAATATTTGATTTGAAGAAAGAATCAAATATAATACATTCAAGTGGATGAATATGGAATTATTCAAGTGCGCAAATTCAAATAGTTTTACGCACGAATGTGAAATAGAATCTGAAAGCATATTCCGTATCCCGACCAGTGCAATAGACACACCAACCTGAAAGTTAATTTTTTACTTACTCAACTTGTCACCTACAGTAATCAAACAGACGCCCGAGATTAACATTCACTCTGCCGAAAGAAAAGACGAAGCAGAATAACCCCAGAAAGCCACACAGGATACTTTCGAACAAACGTATACAAAAAATAAGCCATAACTTCAAGTTTGTCCACTTTAACTCCTGGTCAGCTCCGGCTTTTTACCTTGAGAAACTAAAACGACGACAAAGTTGTGTGTGGTTTATGTTGTGTGTGCGTTTGGAGGGCGTGAAAGCTGCAGGCCGCTGTTATCCAGAGCCATCAGACAGGGGGCTGATAACCTCTGGTGGTGACCAGGGGAAAATATCAGGAAGTGCTGCAACTGCCTGCATTTTGGGCAGATCTATTCACTTCAGCTCATGTTGTGTTCTTACGGTCATGACTAGCTCAGTGTTGACTCGTCGTCCAGCGCGTGATCGTATTTATGAAATGTGAAGTTGTGCTTTAATGTCATTATAGTGCAAAAAAAGTTGTGAAAGTGTGAAAGATGAGGGACTGACCACGGTGGACGGTGCAGCCGAATGCAGATGTCACAACTAAAGCCACATCTGCCCTGTTGTCTTTTTCATCCGTTTCTTAATGGGATTCCTGTTTACATGATTTTTACATGATTACAATGAAGGTGTTTTTTTTATTTAATGCTGCTGTTTGAATATATTAGAGAAATCAGAAAAAGGACGCATCGGGAACAGGCAAAGACCACAGAGACAAAAAGAGTTTCCATGTTCAGTTGTTTTTATTTATTTAGAAATATCTATTGTTTAATTTTTGTATTGACATTTATTTATATATATGTGGCTTTACGAAGATTTTCAACACATTTAAAAACACTGTTATTAGAAAAGACGCACTGTTGTAACGTGCACGTGAAAGCGTTTTAGGAATGAATCCAAACTGACTGACGATATGTGTCAGGTGTGGTGGTTGGGAAATGTTATAATTTGTTAAATATGAATAATACAGACATTCACAGTGCATGAACACTTTATATTAGTATTTCTGTATTTCTCTCTCTCACACACACACACACACACACACTCACACACACACACACTCACACACACACAAAAGTTGTTAACTCCATAATTTAAATTAAAAAAATTAGTGAAAGGTAAAATTTTATATTTTTCCAATTTGAACAATTGCGTTTCCGCCCCTTATCCAATCCTGACTTATTACATCATAACTTTATCCAACGTGACGGTCAAGTTCAAATCTTAGTATCCATGACGCGAAGGCTTTCCCGAAGGCCTATATGCCAGGTTTGCGATGTTTTATTTGCATATTTCTACACAATTTACTCAGATTGACTGACTATAAATGTATATTATTCGTTTTATGTATAAATACAATTGTTAACATATTATTATTTCCAGATAGATGTCGATTTTCTTAATGATTTGAAGTAAACAGTTAATATTTTATCTCCTGGTGTTATTCGTGACACACACCCGCATTAAATATCATGTGCTGTTGTAAACAGAGATCAGCCAAACGTTTCACCTAAACGTTGCCACTTCTGTGGGTTCTTTAGGTTTCCCTTGGTGGTTTGTTTTCCATGAAGGAAGCTTTAAGAGGGGCTGCACAGGGCCATAACTGTGGCAACCTGCCTGCAGAGAATCAAAGAGAGAAAGGGGAAGAAAAGAAAAGCCCTTTGTTTGGGCTATTACCCTGTCTGGACAGGACCAGTGGATTCCAGGAGGGTAATTTCAATATCGAGCAGACAGTGTACTAGGCAGTGACCTTGACAGTGCTGTGTGCTCGCTTTACAAACTTTCTTTTTCAACTGCAGTTTTTTTCATTTGTGTCATCTTCTTTTACCAAATGAGAGCACAAGGCCTGAAGCTAACGGTCACACGTGACATCATCGCCGGGCGAAAGATGCACTGAACAGACGAGCGGTTGTTTGCGTGTGAAATGCGGATCTGTGTGCGAGCAGTGGGATCGGAGGCGTGGAGAGACGAGGCAAGGAGGCGCAACACATGGCCTCCCCCCCCCCCCCCCCCCCCCCCACCCCTTTCGAGGTAAAGAAGCCTGCACGTTACTCACCCTCGGTTCACGGTAACTGTTAGAATAACACGAGAAGCCGTGAAGTGATACCAAAGACACCCCAGCTCTCCCTCATCACACCGGGGGCACATGATATTACGCTGCGCCGGGCTGACTAACGAGATGCGAGAATGTGCAGTGAAAGGAGAAGCAGTGGGTCCAGGGAACAGGAGGAGGCTGCAACGGATCCCTGAGAAGCTTCTCCAGTTAGCACATTTGATATCTTTTCTTTCTATTTAAGGCGAGAGCGAGGCCTGCAGCCTGTGGGTTAGATAGGATATACGGCGACGAGTGACGGACGCTGCGATCAAATATCGTCTGACTTGCAAACTGTTCCCAAACCAATGTTTAAATGAATGCTCATGTTCTCACGTAACACTTCATCGGCAATTTTGTGGCACACAACTAACGCCATCCAGCGCGCACGCAACGAGCTGCACTAATCCTGTATCCCCAGCTCCTTGATACTAGCTGTCAATTCATGAAATCCGCCTTTTTATTCTCTTCTATAGCTTTATCAGTTTATCAGCTGCTTTGTTTTCAGGGGGATGATTTTAAATCAGAGAGGCAGCTCTGAACGTATCCGCATTGTTTTATAAGCCCTGGGCTGCCTTCGCTTTAAGCTGCTACAGCCCGAGAGACTATCATATGTTTATCAAATTTTATTTATATAAATTTCACCTTCTTTCATTTATTTAAACTGAGTATTTGAGTTCAATATCAAGTTCAACGTGACTCTGTCTGAACTTGAGTAGATTGACGGCGACGTCCGTGCACGTGTCCCTGGGTGTATATGTATTTATATATTTTTTTATTTTTTTTATTTTTTCCTTGTTCCAATTCCGTGTCATTGCTGAGTCAAACAATTTGTCCTTGATGTACTTTTTTTTTTAAGAGCCATAATTTGAGACACTAGCAGCTCGCCTCTGCCGAGTTATGACAACTTTTTCAGATCCATAAATTGATTTTTGTCTCCCTTATATGTAGCCTGGAGTGGATGGCGGTAAATTATGAAATTTTATAAAGGGGGAAAGTGGGATTTGCAAAATTGTTGCTGCGCTGATTATACTGTAGAGCAGCTATAAACGTTTGGAAAGCCCAGCGAGATGTATTTTTTCAATTAGGGAGTAAAGCTTGTGAACCCGGGAGAGGAATGCAAAAAGTATAGGTCAGTACATAAGACTATGAAGATGATGGTTTGCCAGTTTTGATGAGCAGAGACCACATTAGAAATTCTTGCACCAGCTGTTGGCAGCGTGCCCGAGTCTTCTGCATATTATGATTAGGTTTTTCACTGTGGTGGAGTCTTTGAGAAGTTGTGTTTTTTTTTCTTTCTGTTCCTAGTTTTTAAGCAAGGCCTCTATTTGCGAGAACACAGGATGGCTGCACTCTGACATATATATTTGTTCAGGGTCTTCAGAAGCGCGTCTACAAATCAACTAATTAGTGTGATATAAAGCAGAGAGACTCTCGGCTGGATGAATCAGTTAAGTGCCCTCTGATATCTTGTAAAATCCATATAAAAGAATTGTGAGAGGTATAACAATCCCACCAGAGTTTGGCTGCGAACGTTTATTGGAGGTATCTGTTAAAGTTGCTCATGTGAGGTGTACTCGAGAATATTAGGTGAAATATACCCTCTTAAAGTAACCTTGTAGAATATCCGTCCTCTTTTACAGAGCCAGTGGCTTCAACCTGCTGACCCCGTTACTGTAAATATGAGGAGAGTGCGGCAATGAGCATCAGTCTTTTCTTAAAACAAGCTTGTAAAATTGGGACATCACCGCTTTATGTGACGTGGGATTCAACCATAATCTGCTGGAAAACAAGTTGCCATTTGCGGCCCCGGATCCTTCGAGAAAAAAATAGTTTTCATAAGAAATGGTATTTAAAAAACTTTTGCCAGCTTATAAAGATATTAAACGAGACCATGGACAGTTCCAGGAGAGGGAGAGGAGAGGCAGCCTGGGCTCCTGCTGGACCCAGCACGAAAAACACACGATTCTCCATTTTTAATAAAAAGGGTTTATAGTATTTTTAAAAAGCATGTAAACTTCTGTAATACAGGAGTTAATGTTTTGTTTTGTTTTGTCAGAGAGGGACCGAGTGGGTGGTACCATGTGCAACAGAAGTTGGCCTGAGCACGTGGTTTGAGGTTGACCAATCAGGCGCCCCTCCAGGTTTAACTATGTTAAATGTCAGATTGCAATAAACTAGAAGCTGTTGGTCGGGCCCGCGGAAATGGGCGAGCATAATCTCCTTAATCCAGGGTTTGTGGGACCTTTGGTTAACATCCACACTGGAGACACCTTTTACTTTCCGAATTTTAGAGCCTCAGGGGGACAACTGGCGGGGCTACCGTCTCTCTCCTACCCGAGAAGGGACAATGTTTGCTCCCTCCCGTGGAATCCTTCGGAGCCGTGCAATGGATACTCTCAATCCTACTTTAGCAGCCCCGTGTCTATTAACCCTTCTTTCAATCGGTCGTGTGAAATCAGCAGACCAGAAGAGGGTAAATGTTATTATAACAACGGCAGCGGGAGCAGGGAGACCTGCTCAGGTGGCAGCAGCCTCAAACGAGAGGACAGGGCGAGAGACACATCATCCCTAACATCCGAGCACGGGATGCACAGTGGGATTGGCAACACAGCCGCCTTCTCCAAATACGATTACGGGACCGAGCAGCTAACGCAAGATCCGCCATCCTGTCAGTCAATGGAGTCCGACTCCAGCTCCTCTCTGCTCAACGAGGGCAGCAAGCCTTCATCCAGCGACACACAGACCCTGGTGTCACCGGGAAGCCATTCAAGCAACATAGCCGCAGGCGGAGGTTGGTGCTGTTTTTCTTATTTTATCACTGTGATTTTCGAGCGCATGTGTATGTTATTTGTGAGAAAGCTGCAGCTATGTGTTTCACTCGCGGTATAAAAGCGTCATTAGAGCTGCTTGTGTTGATGCACAGCTTGCAGCCTATAGATTAGCCTGCAGGGTACTTGCGTGGTGTGCAAACGCCGCTAGGGGTTGCCCTAAAATACTCCACACGCCATGTGGCTGTGTACAGTTATCATAGAGCGTATGCCATCTTTTGAATAAACAGTCAGACGTGTCATTGCATTTCTATATCTTAGAGAAGGCTCCTGTGATACGGGCATCTATCGATGGTTGATACTGGGCGAATGTATTGCTGCACTTTGTATATACACAAATTAGGGCAGTGATTTAAAGGGGGGTGAGCCGCTTTGCTTGACTGCATCGAATAGGGAGAGTTTTTCTTTTTAGTGACTCGTAAACAGAATTAATATCTGTCGCTGTGTACTCAACAGTCATTTAATATGCTCCGAAACTCGCAAATAAGTAAGGGTATTTGCAAGCACGGCTTAATTATCGCGTTAATGCTACTTTAACTGCAACAATAAAACTTCCTGTGATACAAACCGCTGTATGCTCGTGGTGTTATTATAGAAGAGGCTGGGAAAATATAAAATTAACACTTGCTATAGAAATTTGTGCAAAAAAAGATTATAAAACCTGGACTGGCCCTGCTCATCCGGAAATTGTATTTGAGATCAGATATGTCCAAGGCAGCCCAGGGGGGAGGGGGGAGACCACAACAAATCCAATTTGGTTGTGTGTGGAGGAAATGACAGCGTCCATGGGCGTCCTTTTGACGAATCCTAATAAATGTGGGATCTTCTGCAAAACGCAGATCCCCTCCTAGCTTAATGAAATACTTTCTGTATTTCCAGAGCTGCAGGAACCGGGTTGTATCACTATAATGTCATTTGACTTGTAGAGATCCTTTTATGATTGCTCTCCAGTCTCAGGCCTAATTGAATCCCAAATTCACTTCAATCAAGTGCCCAAGCTTTCCTCTATACAAGTGACGCCCCTGCAGGCTCCTCATAACCTTGGAGGTGACCGTGATTTTGCTACTGTGGTGACTAATCCGTAGTTTGCTCCCCCTCTGCATCCCCCCCTCCACCCCCCACCCCCCACCCCCCCTCAACCCTGCCCTACCCCACCCTATCCCACCCGACCTTCCTCCTCCCACTCCTCCAGGTGCCCCGTGGTACCCGATGCACACTCGGACCAGAAAGAAGCGCAAGCCCTATTCCAAACTCCAGCTGGCCGAGCTCGAGGGTGAATTCATGCTGAATGAGTTCATCACCAGGCAGCGGCGGAGGGAGCTCTCCGACCGCCTGAACCTCAGCGACCAGCAAGTCAAAATCTGGTTCCAGAACCGCAGGATGAAGAAGAAGAGACTCATGCTGAGGGAGCAAGCTTTGGCCTACTTTTAGAGATGCGGCAGAAGGTGAATCGATAGGCAGTAAAAAGCCAAAACCTTCTACGCTCCCTTAGGTCTTCTTTCAATGCATGCACTCAATCTATCCATCTTTTCAATTGCAGGCAATTCCTACCACATTTTCTGATAGCCTATATATATTTTTTCTCTTAAAGGTGCGGGCTTCACACAAGCCCCCAAAAACAAGCCACTATCTGTCATTCAAAGCTATTCTCAATGAGACTTTCCTCATGTTTGGTATTATCGCACAAACGAAGCTGTGAGAACTGTGCAGGATACATCTCTTGGTTTTCTGTCCAGAGATTAGTCTACGCCCCAATTGCAAACCATGCAAAATGTGTGTTGCTCAGATTTGGGAATACACACACAATGACAGCATTGTTGAGTTCCCTTTTTAGTCAGAGAAAATAATGAGGCGGCGGGACCACTTGGTGAAATCTCCAAATAGGCCTAAAAAATAACCGTGAAGTCAGAAAGACAGAGAAGCCTGGTGTGGGTCGCAACCCGCGCAATAATATCTCTGAGGGTTTATGAAGAACAATCTCGCTCCCATAGTGGTTTAAAACTTCCTCAGCCACCATGTATTGGTGTAAGAGGAGCTTAATCCTTATCTCCTCTCCATAGTTTTCGTCACACGTTGTGGGCACGTTCACGGTCACGGGCAGGAAGTCTGGGAGTCTGCGTGAGGAGTGGGGGGGGGGGACAAAAAACAAACAAAAAATAAAACCCCGCAACGTAATCTATGTCCATATATTTATGAGGGGCACATTGGAACAGCGACTGCCATGACTTTGTTCATGTGCTAACAAGTTTCTAAAGGTGATTCTCCTGCTTTTATCGCCCCTCAACGTGTCTCAACAACAATCACAGAATCCTGCATGGGTTGCATTTCTTTATACGAGTGAGATCACCGTTTGAATACGGGTTTGAGCTGCTATTAAAAGACCCACGTCCCGATTGTGAAAAAAAAAACAGAAGAAGTATATTTTACAATAAACTCGCTATGGATCTATAAAGAAAATATTCAACAGTGTTAAGTATATTTTAGACCCCGCTCGGTTAAACAAGGAAACCACCCAACGCTGCAGCTGCGGCGAGTGGGAAAAAAAGCGTTTTTAGGCCCAAAAGAACATCTCTGAAACTTGGTGCTCACGAAGAAAATAAATATGTAGAAGATTTAAAACACTTAATTCCAGGCCTAAGCGTGTGCTCCCTTAATTCGGGACGAATGCAATTATCTGTCATGTATAATGAGTAAGCTATAGCAGTGAAAAGTATTTGCAGCATGTTATTGATGTGAAATAATTATAAGTGGTGTTCTGCGGGCCACTTTTTTTATACCCCCCCCCCCCTGAACAAATCAAAAGCGAACAAAATCCTTAAACATTTCAGACACAAACCTCTATTAAGAATGTATTAGTATTATTATTGTTATTATTATCATTATTGATATTATAATGGTGGAAGGACGGAGGGCCTATTAGGCCCACTTAATGTACTTGCTCCTCGCAATGTCCTCAATGTCGTCCCTTCCCTTACCTTGTACTCGTGTATAACTTTGTAAAATCAAATTACACATGTTACTGTTCGCATCCTATTTTGGGATCCTTATCAATATGTAATGGTGCGTTATGTTATTGATCGTCTTGTACAATATTGCATTCCATAGCCTATTTGTGGTTGTATGGGTTGGAAATGTAGGCCTAAATATATCATACTGCCAAGAATGCATAGAAGAAGTGGTATGCAAGAACTTTTACCATACATGTCATTTAAAGAAACTCTGTTTGTAGTAGCTGTTTGTTATCGTTCCTTTATTTCGTCCCTCACTGCATTCCCTTCTTTGCGCTTGTAAGGATTGCTACATTGTCTTGTAACAGTAATAATGATATGAATGTATATGCGTAAGGTCTTCAATAAACAGAATACTGAAATGTTTATTGGTCTTACCTCCGTCTGTCACTGGGTCGCTCCTCCGAGTGTCCCGCTTTTAAGAATCAGGTTTTCTAAGGGCTGACTGGTGGGATTAGTTTATTGGACGTGACCTGTGGGCTAACCCAGTTTAAAAAATACACGTGTCCACCGCAGTGAAATCAAGATCTGAACATTAATGGGACATTTGGTCGCATTTGAGAGGGTGTTTTGTTGGCACATAATTCCACATGCTGTGAACTCTGAGCAACAGGAGCCCACACAGGTTGGTCTTGTGTTATTAAGGTCGCTCTGATATAAAGGTGGGACTATAGGTATTTATAGCTCTCCGTGCAAAATGGCGGCCAGATACATATTCTAAAACCCACCTTACACTGCATATAAATCCTATTTTAGAGAAAGCTGAGACACTTTCTACAGCAACCACTCCACAACTAGACTACATCAGATATAGACACGATTTTCTTTGACATTATTTTCGTGGTTTCCCTTGAAGTTCGACCTAATCAGTGTCACCGGTATGCTACAAGCCTATAACGTCCCAGCTAAACATGCAATAGCTCTGTAAAGCAGTAATAGGGTTACACCCCAGTGCTCCATATAGTCAAACCTCCTGGACTGGCTGTTCATCCCTCTCTCTGCTTTGCATTAGGGGATTGGGGTTTATGAATACTCACACACATCAGAATATAATTTTCTTTCTCTCAAATAGCGTACATCTTTACAAACCACATAGACGTGTGTACAATAAACACATCTAAAATACAAAGGACTCTCCCTACTGGTAAAGAAGTGTAAAGCAATGCAGGGCAAGCGTGCAGTGCTTCTCTTTATCAGCTCACTAAATAGCCATCAGTGCGTCTTGTCCACAGCAGCTTCCAGTCTCCAGTTCGGTGATGTGTGTTCACTGGAAACTGTGGTGCTGTCTCCATGTTGAGATCACATGTTGCCTTTTCAGTGAACTGTGCACGGCCGTTCCTGCAGTCGACCCAATGAAAGGCCTTCCTGAGTTAGTCTGTCCCAGATCTCAATATATATATATATACACACATGTGAGGTGACGTTCACTTAATTGTGCTCCTCACAATCCTATCTTAGTAACGATCACTTAAGATCATGAATCATAGGACATTGATGTCTGTGGGTGTATGGAAACCTTGCGGCAGTATTCTCCTCTGTCTAATATAGAATGCTGTTTCTGCAGCCTCTCATATTTGTGCCATTTTCTCCTACTGCAAAGACGCAATTCCCCCAGTTAGATTGGCCATATCTTGAACCATCATTCCAATATATTCGTCAGTATAATGCTTACATGATGCATAATTATTGCTGCGCTATGTACACATTGTGCAGAATAATATAAGAGCAATAAGCTCCTATGTATGGAAAAGGGCCGTCTGGGCGCGCCGCTATTCGATCGTACTACAATGCGCCAGTTTGCAGATATAAAAATGCTCATGATTATAAATACTGGCTTTCAAAATAAACTCTGTAAATATTCTAAACAAACCAAGGCTCCAGCTAAAATGTTTTAAGCGTACAATACGCGTCCAGTCAGAGTGTGACTTGATATAAATGAATGAGACCCGCTGGTTTTATGTTTTCGGGGGTGAAAAAGCACTCCATGAACAATTACGCATTTGTTTAAAATGAGGTTGGAGAAACATTTCAACTGAATGACTGCGCAGAATTGTGAACATGCATGTCGGTCATAGTAGCAACTGGGTCTGAATTGTTATATCCGTATAATAAGACAAATGCATGCGTAATGTTGGGATATGTATCCATTTTACGCACACACACAAACAGGCATGTGAACACATTAGTACCAAGGGCTGATGCGAAGTATATACCAAGGAAGTTCACTAAGTATTTTCTGCCATATGCGATAAAAACAAAGACTATGAAATAATACTGGGGAGATCTTAAATTGTGTGTATTGAATTTGATCATCCACAGGACATCATTCATAAGTACTCCAATCTTTTTAGCCTATCAAACGCGCTGCTGACCATGGAAGGAGATAAACTAATGCCTTGTGTTTGTATGTTGCCTTGTTAAAGGGCTTAGAGGAGAATAATAGATGTAAAATATACCATGACTGTTTTCACCCTGCTGCAGAATCGCCACTATTATTTGCAACAAAAAAAACCAAAAAAAAATCTTTATGGTCTGATATGCTCCAAATATTTTCAGATCTTTTTTTAAAAAGGCTTCAGGATAAATTGCCCATACGCGCTGTTGAAATTTAACCAGCAGCGAGTGCAATAACTTAATTAGGCTGAATTATTTATTTTTGCGGTTTTATTTGGATCTGAGCTTGTAAAAAATGCGAACAGCAAGCATGCGATGTGGGAAAGAGAAAGCAGATATAACCCAGGGTCCCTCTTGGATAAAAACAAGCAAAATAGATTTGCTCTCAACTGAAGAAAGTATAAAGTGACATTTACAGCAGCGACTATTGGTTTTGTTCATACAAATGTGTTTTGATATGTGGAACGTTGAAGCAAGCATCAGAACAACAACAGGGAGCGAAGCCTGAATCCTGATGCAAACAGTATACTTGTGTTGTGTTTGCAGACTGGTTTGATGGTTGCTGTGTAAACGGTGTGATCGTTTGTTTGAATAACAGTCTGCTCTTTGGTCGGTGCCAAACGCATATGTGAGCGTGTAGTTTTAACTTGAACTTCAAACCAGGCGTATCTGTTGATGTTATGCGGGACTTTTCTGTGTTGCCTGTTTATACGGGTATGTCTCTCCTGTCTACATTTGTTTCTGACAAATTTGTTTGTGAGTTCACGTCCAGAAAAGTACTAAATATTTCACTGCGTCTTTACCTACCACCCCCTGTCCTTCTTTCAAGTAAAAAGTCCTCACTGTGGAGTGGCTCGTGTTAGTTTGCACGTCCTTGCCTCGAACACATTTAAATAGTTTATAATTCACTTTGCACAGGATATTCAGGGAGAATTAAGAAAAAATGCACAACTGCAGACAACCTCTAGATATTTTGGATTGTAAACCGGGACGAAATCTCCGTTGGCTTTGCAGGTCTTTTACAATAGGTCTTTCACTGCTCTTGAGCACTTTTGACTTTGAGACTGGCTAAATCTGTTTATGGCGGCCTGTCTCCGAGTCCCAAAGGTCAGTGAGCTTCACAGTGCCCTTCGCAGAGAACTTGTGTGGCATGCGGTCTACGCCCCCGCCACCCCTCTGCCGTTTATGGTACGAAGCTGGCCAGAGAAATGGAAAGCCATGTTATTCCGACTGAAGTGCGCGTGGAGTGTGTGTGTGTGTGTGTGTGTGTGTGTGGATGTGCGTGAATTTTAAAGGACTGTTGGTGTGATATAGAAACAGAGCATAGGTGGGATTCTCGACGTGAAAGCTCCATATCGTCAGTCCTCTCACAGTTGATATATATTGATTTTGATATGATTTGAAATGAGTTCTGTATGAGCTCTGTTTGTCTTCCTGATATGTTCCTTACTGTCAATTTGTTTTTCGATCGCATCGCATGTCCAGCGACCCTTATTACGGATTGTGGAGGCTTCATTGCTGCCTCGAAAGAGGCGGATTCGTCTTAGACCACTTGTCCCTGATGGAAAGAGAGACAAACACCTCAGAATTCCAATTCAGATTGATGATACGATCGCAAATCAGTAGCCAATCGTTGTTATTTTGCTGTCATTCTTTATCCAATTATAGCATCACTGTTGTTTTTTATTTCGCATGGAATCTTGTTATAGCGCAACGTAAAGAGTGTATGACATTTGTCAGCAACCGAAATGATATTCTGCTCAGCAATATTTATTTTGTTATTTAACCTCCTTTTTACAACACATTTTACTCCATGTCTTCTCTCTTACCTACTTTATATAGAGTATTTGTCTTAGATGTTGATGTTGTAGGGCCCGATGCTTGGGCCCTAACGGACTCACTGAAGGTCAAGTATGCAGCACAGAGCTGCACATCCGACGGTGTCTGCTTAAAGCTCTTGCCATTTTAGATGGAAAATCCTGTCACCTGTTTGAGTTTGTCCAGTATTGGTTCGGTGCACATGCACTGCACTCCAAACCATGTCTGGTTTTTCTAATATGAATATCAATATTGTCTCTGCAGTTTCTCTGTGTGTTTAAAGGTCTGGGCTCTGAAGAAAAGGCGCTTGGAAAATGTGCAGCTCAAACGGCAAAACAAACATGAGCACTAAGTGTTTGAGCAGGCATTATCTGAGTCTGTAGCGTAAAGCTCAGAGCGTCTATTTTTGTGCACATACTGAGTCGCTTCCGTGCAAGACCAGCGCAAACTAAAATAATGCATTTTGACCCCCGGTGCGAAAAGAACCAAGTGTTGCGCGTTTCGCCTCAATGGACATAAATGTTCAAAATATTTGCTGAATTCGCCCTAATTTCAGTTATTATGACAAATCATTTTCATGACATTTTATGCATTTGCAATCCATTCCATTTGTCACGTGGTTGCGCCCCTACATGCAACAAACCTAACACTTTATCCAACAACACTCTGTCGACAACAGATTTAACCAAATAATTAAAGAAAAAGCATCAAGTGAAACGCCTGCGTCAGACGTTGTCAAAATAAATCGGTATAATTACTGCACATACTAAGGTTATGTCACTACATGCTTAGTGTCAGATTTTGTCACGAATGAACTTATGTTACCAAACTAACTAAATTATCTGTAAATCATCATATTTCAAAACCAACCGCTGCGTAATGGTTCGCAAGTCGTGCATAATTTTCTGCCGTCTTGTGCGTAATTTCCAAAACCAGAGCTATTTATCTATAATCGTCAAACGCTGATTTGTGTTTAAACACTGAGCACATTATCCCCGCTTATTTCCAAATGTGATTCATATCAAGTGTGTTGTTCCTAGGGGTCTGCAGGTTGCGCTTAAAAATCTATTTTTAAATATATCGGCATGTACATCACCACAAATTTGCCTCCACAAAAATGCTCTCTATTCATTTTTTTTTTTACTTTAATTTGAGCAAATTATCCAACTGGAGCTTAATTTTAGTTCGTGGAAAAGATCTCTTCAGTGCTTACTGATCCTCTGCTCCAATCACTTCCGGACTTTTTCCCAGGACATCTAAATAACACACAGGAGCTGGGCCCAGCAGTCACCACTGGACTGTTTCTTGTGATGTGATATCATTTAATACTTCTAATAAAAAAGTTAACACATTGTTGTGAAAGCTTTATGTGCTGGTGGTTGAAAGAGAAATACACTCTGGAGATTGCTCTAAATGTAACAATAACACACATCCTTATCTTGTAAGCCATTGTTGTCACCACAAACCCTCCACGCTCGCTGCATTCACAGAGACCTCAGTAAAAAAAAAAAGGAAAAAGGAAACAAGGCTCTTTAGTGTTGCTTGAAACTGTTCGCAACTCATGCGACCAAGTTTAACTGCCCGACTTACATCCAATTAAACCTATCTAGGCCATGAGGGGACAGTAATATGATTGCAGGCTTCCCACATTTAGCCTTGACATCAGCTAACTGTGCAGCAGTGTCTTGGTGAAGTGAGCCCATTGAGTGTGTGTAAGCGTGTGCGTGTGTGTGTGTGTGTGTGTGTGTGTGTGTGTGTGTGTGTGTGTGTGTGTGTGTGTTTGGTCGCTCTTGTGTCATTTGGCACAGGATTTATCTACTCGAAGCCAAAACACTGTCATATTTAGGTGCGCCATTTTTTTTTTAAACTGAGAGTTCTTCTTAACAAGAGGGTGACACCTAGGTTAAACATTGTAATTATGCTGCTTGGTAGCAATACATTGCTGAAATTCCTCGGACCCAGT
Organism: Verasper variegatus; assembly: GCA_026259375.1. NCBI lineage: Eukaryota > Metazoa > Chordata > Actinopteri > Pleuronectiformes > Pleuronectidae > Verasper > Verasper variegatus. Next base: position 14,586,896 of record CM048045.1, read on the forward strand.
TGTAAAGTTAAAGCTCCAACAGTGATATTTAGGCGTAAAATGGCAAATGTTGACAACACCTTTGCTTTAGGAACCCAACAGGACATTTTGACTATTATTTAGATTGTTGAAACCTGCATGTATAACATTATCTGTCGTTGTATCAATTCCTCTAACACAGAATGAGCACGGGATAATAACTCAGATACAGATTCCCTTTTGCGTGCAAACTCTGCATATGTTTAGCCTGTTCATTTGGTGCAACCAAATCAGCCTTTCCTGGGTCCTACTGCTAGCGGAATATCAGCTGCTTGTGACTCGTCCATCCAGGGAAATAAACACATGGTAAACCTGATTCTTTGACTGGTGTTCTGGGCGCTCCAAGGCTAGAAATTCCAGTGTTTAAACTCGCGGAAGGAGAATATTGCCAAGTGATGGACGCTTACTGCTCATATTTTGTCACATTATGACAAATACTGCGACCTAAACGCAGCCTGGAGTGCTATTTCCCATTTCTTTAAACGCCTCAATTCCTCCTGTGTGCTGTGGATTCTTTTTAAACCCTCCTTTTTCGCTTCTTCACTTGTCTTGATAAAGAAGCTGTAACTTTTAAACTTTATTTATGCACCACTTATTCATACACGCGCACATTACTTATTTATACCGCGTTAAAGCGCATCATTGAAATGATTATGATGAAGAAATGATTTGACAATATTGTTTTGGGCTGTCTTCTATTATTGCCTGATGAAAGAGGAGTTTGTAGCTTTTGTTTATTGTCGTTCTTTTTTGCCTGCAGATGATATTACGATCGGAGTAATGTTGACGCACGGATACGTTTTAAATGTCGCAATTCATGAACCATTATCATGAAGCATTTAGTGTTGCGGCTTTTCAGATTGTAGAAATCCATCTTCAAATTCAAGTCCTGTGTTTTATCCTTTGATTCCAGGGCGCTATGTATATTTCATTCGGATAAATTGGACAGTGACACATTAATGTGCAAATTATTATTGTTGTTATGCAACTGCGCAGTACTATTGGTGCAGCATGTGTCGAGCATGTGTCCATACAGGCTACAGGCCAAGATGTTTACACAAATATCTCCATAACTACGGTTGTTCGTTGCATCAGGGGCGGCACATCACGAGGCACAAATAAACTTAGACATTCGTGCATTTTCAGAGCTCATCACGCTCCGCTATTAGGCCTAATTTGAATTAAATATTCAAATAGTTGAGTCAAATTAAGGAAATGTCAGAACGCAAAATTGGAGGCTTTTCTTATAATATCTAAGGCATTAATTCAATGCGTTTCCTACACGGACGGGTAAACTCCAAGTGCAGAAAAACGCATTTTGCTGTTCGGTGTGAAAAGTCAGCGCACCAGTGCAGAATCATCTCGTCGCTTAAATCCAAATTCCTGTCATTCTCACCGTTTATGGTTTTCTATAGAACAAAGGAATTTAGCGTTACTACAGCCATTCGGAGTTTTATGGTGGACGGAGAGAGAATTTTAGTGGTCAAATTCAAGTGCTGTGTCTGGACAGCTGTCTGCTTTCTTTGTACTTGGATGCAGGATGCATCATGTGAGACAACCTTTTGTCTGTGGCCTAATAAACAAGCTAATGCCAATGCCACCTTCTTCTCTTCTTTTTTTTTTCCACAAATACGCCTGGACTCTTATTTCCAAACAGTTCTGATGATGCTGCTTGTTCTTCCCCTCGCTGTTTTAGGGGCACCACAAAAAAACCCCACTAACTTTGTTTTCCTATTATTTGCCAACAACACAGGTGTCCCATACAGGCCGGTTCGTAATAGAGCGATGGCGTTATTGGAATATTGGATAATAATTCAAGAGTCTATTGCAACATTTAGGAAGCAGCCTATAATCATAAACAATGGGCCATCATATTAATTTCACCATGTGATAGTATCAGTTAGTCTATAAAGAGTCCAAGATGGCCCTCAACAGTACAATTAAAAGTTTACAATGACGCAGGAAAGAACACGCAGGCGCATCTTTTCTCCAAACCATTCATTTTATTGCATTTTGTTGAGAGAGAGAGAAAAAAAAAGTCCGGGCGACACGTCTTTTCTTTTTAACATTCACTCACAGATAAATGTCGACATTCGGCTGGAGAATAAAAGGATCACAGCAGCTTGGAACATCAGCTGGGACTTATTTTATTTTAGAGGGAAACGTCGGATACGTTCACGCTGCCTGGTCAATATGCCCAGTGTGAGTAGTGGCCTGTAAGCTGCCGTTTACAAGAAGAGTAATTGTTGCTCTGCTTTTAAGATTTACATAAAAAAAAAAAAAACTGCAACCCGTAAGATCTGATTTGATCGACAGGTGATTTAGACATTATATCCCAAAACATGTGTTTTGATATTTTACAGAGACGCTCAGGCATTGCGGGGATGATCTGGGTGATGCTGTCAATAACCACTCCAAACTGGAATAATGCTGACATCATCAGTATGAGGGGGAGGGGGGATAATAATAATGTTTAGTTTTTTTCTGAGTTTGTGTCCATGTGATTAAGGCACATTTTCTCTCCCACTGGGGGAGAAGGCTCTTTATTCGTGTGGGCTTCAGCTGCAGCAGTATTCCCACCAGGAACTCCAGGAACTTGGGTCTGCAAATGCGCAGTTGTCCTTCATGGACTCTGTCATGATCCAAAGTCAAAGGGAATAATGAGAGTGGGGCCGATGACTTTAGCTGCTTCAGTCAACATGTGTGCTGTGCTTTCTACTGTGCCTCAACGGGCGTTCAGCTGCAGCCTTACAGCATAATCGCAGTCGTCCACCGCTGATCCCAGCTTCTTTTTTTCTCCATCCAGAGAAGGAGAGAGAGAGAGTGAAAAAAAGGATAAAAGAGTTACAATGAATAAAAGCTAAATGAAATGGATAAATTGATATGTTGCATGTTTCTAAACAGGCGAGCCCGGCTCATCCAGAGCCCTGTTTGATAATCACGTGTGCAGCAGATTTATGTAGCCACTATATTCAAGAATGGAAAGGGGGCACCAAAAGAACTAATATAACCCCTATGAAAAGATCTCCTGCATATTCAGAGATCACAAAATGTCCTGTGGAGTCTCAGAGAGGAACACGACTCATTCACACTTAAACTTTTTCTAAATGGCGAAACGATGAATGAGCTCATGGGCTTTGCTTTTCAACAGATTTATACCTTATTGGGCGTATCCTCGTTTCTTAATGCAGATTTTGTTCTGCATGCAACAGTGTCAGTAATAAAATTAAAAAAAAACACCTAAATCTGTGATTAAAATGTTATCAGTACCTGTGGGTGAACAGTATTTGCAAATAATAATATTAGATTATATCAGTGGTAATAATATTAATTATTATTATCTTACCTGTTACACTCCATAATACTATGAAATACATGCCAGTGGGTGCACTCTGCAGTTTGTGCTCTGCCTGTTTAAGGAGCTGGAGCTGTTTAGCTAGCCTGCCACCAGCTCATAAACATAAACACACACAGCAACATATCTCTCTAATTGTCATAAGCCAGCAAACAGGAATCTGTTACTAGTTTTCCTAGTGCGCCTGTGGTGTTCGAGAAATATTCGTTTGAACCTCCTCGATCTTACCTAAAGCCAACCACTCCTACACATCCAACTCTTCCAAATTGATATATGACAATATCTACTTTCGATCACGTGTCTGCGGGGCGACTTAGACGGATTGCGCGTCATCTCGCCTTCCCAAATTTTCCCCTTCTGCTGCAGCTCGTATCCAAAACATCTATCTATAGTACGGAGTACGAGAGAGAGAGAAAGATGTTTAACTCTGTGAATCTGGGCAACTTCTGCTCCCAGACGCGCAAAGACCGGACATCCGAGTTTGGGGACAGGACGGGCTGCGCGTCCAACATCTACCTCCCCAGCTGCACCTACTACGTCCCCGAGTTTTCTGCCGTCTCCTCGTTTCTTCCACAGGCCCCGTCCCGGCAAATCAGCTACCCTTATTCCACAAATCTGTCTCAAGTGCAGCCGGTACGGGAAGTTTCATACGGCTTGGACGCTGCCAGCAAATGGCACCACAGAAGCAATTATGCATCGTGCTACTCGGGAGAGGATCTGGTGCATAGGGACTGTCTTCCACCATCCACCATGACAGAAATGCTTATGAAGAACGAGAGCGTGTACAGCCACCACCATCACCATCACACCCACCCGGGCTCCAATCACCCCTCCACAGGTTTTTACTCCGGCGTGGGGAAAAACAGCGTCCTCCCGCAAGGTTTCGACCGCTTTTTCGAGACCGCATACTGCAGCAGCACGGACAATCAGTCAGACAATTGTTTACAAAAGGGCGAGGGGGGAAAGCTGGACGGCGACTCCGAGCAGGAGCAGCAGCAGCAGCCACAACCCGCAGCCTCGGTACCCGGAGCTCCGGAGCAGGAAAAAGATCCAGACGATGAGGAGGAACATACAAATTCAGGCTCATGCACGTCTTCTTCCGCGACAACCAAGGACGGCACCGCCAGCAAGAGCAGCCACTCGAGTAGGTATACCGAAGCTGTAAAATGGGGGAAGGTTAAGGGGACTAGCCCGGTGTTTTGTCGGTCAGATTTTATGTGGAGTTTTATAAGCATTCAAAGGATTTTATTATAACCCTACAAAGCTCTTTCTTGCAACGGGAAGAATTTTTACGATGGGAAAGCGCTTTGAGAAAAGGGGGATGTTATACACAGACGCCTCTATGGTGAGAGTCTGTGAAATTTTTAAGAGAGAGCTATTGTGACAAATGTTAACTTTGATCGTGAACTTGCGTTGGGAATTTTAAGGGATTTTCTCGTTGGGCTGTCGAAAGTAAAAACCAATTGGGCAGAACATTGCTTTTGGCGTCTTGTGAATTTTTCGTTTAGCACTGGGTTTGCCCGCAAAAGACATGCTGCACAGAGTATTACACACTTTACGGTTAAAAGCGCCTCTATCTATCTATCTATCTATCTATCTGTCTATCTATCTGTCTATCTATCTGTCTATCTATCTGTCTATCTATCTGTCAATCTATCTGTCTATCTATCTGTCTATCTGTCTATAGAAATATTACAACCGTTTCATCCATATACAGGCAGAAACTAAATCAATCAGGCTTCCTCTTCCTGCATATAATGCATAGGTCTGCATATTTTACAATTGCCTCAATGACCCCTGATAAAAGCTTTAATTCAAATCTAAATTTTACATTTCACCTGAAGACTAATGCTTTGCATGCAATCTGACATAATGGTAATTTGAATCACTTGCATGAAGTAAAAAAAATCTGCTTGATATAATGCTGCGATTGTCATTATTGCAGCACACAGCTCTTATTTCTGGGTTTAGCCTCATGTACATTGCCTTAGCCCATGCAGACAGGCTGTAGATACAAGCTAGCTCAAGCTCATGTTTGTCCCTCTTGCACACACACACACACACACACACACACACTCATGCACAGCAAAAAACCCAATAAAAGAAATAATCTACTTCCCCAGTCACCTGTTTGATAGTAAGTTATTGGGCCACAGAGGTCTGCAGAGGCCACTGCAAAACATGAGCAACGCATTTCAGCCCATTGCCAAAAGATTGTGTAAATAGTTAGTTTAGCTCCAGAGGAATGTGACGCACATAATGCGGTGAAATACTTCTGTTGTTGTATATTTATAACAGATAAACACGTACTTAGAAGCTGTAAGTTGATATTATTTACACCGAGCGATTCGGATATTTAACACTCTTTATGGCTGGTTTATCTGATAGCCTCAGTTGGGCTACAACTGCTGGATGAATGTTGACTGAAATGGTATCATTACTGATGCCACTGAAACGGAATTCGCTCGCCACCCCAGCTCCAAAGCTTTTCCTTCCAATGTTGCACTTGTTATTATTATTATAAATTCATCTGATATTATTGCTGGTTTTGTCTCTCATATGGCACTCTGTTAAATATTTGTATTTTAAAATAAATCATTTTTCATTTGGTCTCCAGGCACTCCTCGCACAAGGAAGAAGAGGTGTCCATACTCCAAGTTTCAGATTCGAGAGCTGGAGCGGGAATTCTTCTTTAACGTTTACATCAACAAAGAGAAAAGGCTTCAGCTGTCCCGAATGCTGAACCTCACCGACCGCCAGGTTAAAATTTGGTTTCAGAATAGAAGAATGAAAGAGAAGAAGCTGAGCAGGGATCGCCTGCAGTACTTCTCTGGAAACCCCCTCTTGTGAGCAGGAGCAGAAAGTGTCACAGTGTTTGTTCGGTGACATGAAGGCCTCCTCTAATCTCACTGAGGGCATCACCATTTTCTAAAGGAGCCCATATCACCAACAGTGCAATGTTAAAAGTGGACAGTGGGAGGAACAGGCCAGCATGGGATAAAGTCGCCATTTTCTTATTACCCTGCGGGCGGCGAAGAATTTCTAGCTGATCTCCCCCCCCCCCCCCCCCCCAGAAAGGCCTACGTGGTTAGAATAATCATTTATATGCTGTTCTTGAATATGTCCCTCTATTTATCACGATTCTCCATTGTGTTTATTCTATTGTTCATATAGACATATTTGTTAATAATATCAAATGTATCAAAAAACAGTTTGAATCCCTCTTGCGCGGACAACTTTTCGCTCACTCCCCACTTCTTCCCTCTGGTCTTTGTATATAGCAAATCATTATCTAATTATTTCTCGGCCAGAGTATATGAACAAGTTATAGAAGATCTCCAGGCTGCATTTTGTTTGCCAGTGAGAACTGTGACGTCCAATCTGTGAAAGTATACCCCCCCCCCCTCCCTGTACAGAGTAGCCTATGCAATGTGCATTCGTGACTGTAAATAGGCGTATGTTGAATTACCTTTTCCCCCTCATCCCTGCTGCTTGCCCTTTTTCAATACAGTGCCCCCACAACTTTAAACAGCTTTAACACTCGTTAAATTATTTGCTTGAGACATTGGTGCTTTGGATTCCAGAGAAGAGGAGCAGATCGTCGGCCTGTGTATCATTAATATAATACCTATGAAATAAACAGAAACGTATAGGCAAAACTCAACGACTTTGTGCTTTTTGTGCTGTTGTTACCATCACAATTACCTTTGCTCACGACTATTTATTCCGCGCCGGGCTCAATGTTTGCCCCGTGCGCCTTTGTCACGACACAGAGGCTTTTTCTGTCAACAGCAACTTCTCACAACTGTGCGTGTAAACTAATGCTTGTTTGCCTCCACACACACCACACGTGTACACTTTCTTTTTATTCCAGATTGTGTTAAGAGCCACTTCATGGTGATACACACACATTTGCTGTGGTAGATTCGGTGGCGGTTGTGAAACCCAGGTGTCGGCGGGCCCGCACTTGTTGGATCTGAGTCTGACTCCAGTTTACACCACTCCCGAGAGATCACGTATGGATTTTCTTCTTCTTCTTTTTTTTTTCTGAGCAAGAGGTATTGAACCAAAATAGAGCCAGGATCTTAGAAATGTAGAGAAAGAGAGTTGGAAAGAGTAACCTCTTTTAGTGCCCACTAAATGGAATCGCCACTCTTGTAGTCTAGACACATGCCATAAAGACAGGGGCACTAAATGGCTATTTTTTTCTGTTAATTGCACCGTCTGTTCGGGGGGAATGGCGTCCACCTCTGCAGTAAATAGTAAACAAGTAAGACTGGATGTCCGAGGAGGTAACTAAAAAGAAGAAACTGGCCAGGAGGCTTCGACATGAACTCGGGTCTGTGTGTAGTCTGCTAACCCCAGCCCCCCCCCCCCCCCCCCCCCCCTTCGCACTGCTGTCATCTCCATTCGTCTCATCTGAAAATTGGAAAACTGCCCTAAATCCAGTCTTTTTTCAGAGTAGGGTTTTTTTTTTAAACCTTGTGTAATTTGTATTATTTTTGTATTATATAATTCCATTTTAATATCTGGGCTGTGGAAGATCTGGTGAGATCCAAATGTTTGCAGCTCTGTTGCGGCCAAGCGTTTATGTGAGCTGACCCAAAACCGCATCCTGTTTCAACACATCTCTTATGAATAAATAATTGTTGACTATTTGGGTTGTGTGTCAGGAGGGAAAGGAAAGGAAATCATAGTTGGCATGTTGTTGTTGTTTTTTTCTGTGTGTGTGTGTGTGTGTGTTTGTGTGTGTGTGTGTGTGTGTGTTTGTGTGTGTGCGTCCAGCCAACCTTATATGACCGCATGTGCATTTCGCATTGTGTTCCATGCGCACTCAACATATGTGCATGATGATTGCACGTGTGCATTAACTACAATTTATAATTAAATGTAGTCTTTGAACTTCAATAATGTCAAGGCCTTCACCTTTAACCCGCTGCAATAAAGTGGAATCAAGGAGCCCCTTTAGCCCGGAAATGTGTGCAGCGGCGGAAAGGGCCAATGAGAGTGAGTGGGAACAGAAAATGGAATGTGTACAGAGATCAACTTTGACCCCTCGCATTAAACTACAGCAGGTAACTTTGCCAGCTTTAGCACGCCCAGTAAATACACTTTATTGTCCTTGTAAAATGTATACGTTTTCACGCATGAGGCGTTTTAAAACATGTTGGTATAAACTGTAAAACCTATATTTGTATTCTCTTAAGAAGAAAAAAAAACACACACGTTGGTGTGTGGCTGTCGCAGTGTGGCTGTCGTAATGGGTGCCTGGGTGCAAACATCCAAGGTTTGGATAGTGTGTGTGAGTCGGCGTGTGTGTGAGTCAGTCCATCCTGGGAATCCTTGCTTTAGATGTGACTCCTGCTCAGGCTGTTTGTGTATCGAGGCGGTTTTACAATGCAGTGTGCGTGGTTATGCTTTAACGCCAGTGGTTCGGTGAAGGTGAGGGTCACCTGGTTTGAGTCGGGATAAAGGTTAAAGTCTTGATCAGGGCTCAAACGGGTTTAATGTAAAGAAATGAGAAAAGGGGGTGGAGCGTGGCGCGTTCCAGTCGTCTCCACGCGCTTTTACGCACACGCGTGTATGATATTCGCAGGGACCCGGGATGTATATTTCTCCGCACGGAATGAGATAAAGCTCAATTTGCATATGTCAGTGTATTATCAGGGAAGGACAGGGGGGCCGCTCTGACAAAAGAAAGGCAACGCACACGGAGATCAAGGCTATAGGAGCTCCTCTCTCGCCACACCCACCAACCTTGGCCCTGGGACGGTGACGTGGGTAATTTGTAGTTCTCCCCAACGCTGAACGTCACAAACGGGGAGAGCTGCAGAGGCTCCCCCCTGCAAATGTTGTCCATCAGCCACACGGGGGCCGGCTGCTCTCCCGGCCTCTGCGCCGGTTCTGTTTCCTCAACGGAATCTTGAAAACGTTTCCTGAGATGGATGCCCCGGTGACATCAGAGTAGTAGGCTATTATTAGTCGTAGAGAGACATCCTCTTCCGTGATGCGCTGTGTGACAGGACGGTCCAGGCAGATCCTGTCACGGCTCGTGTCTGTAGCTTTGTGCACTTGGGTGTTGTGCAGAGGGGAAAATGGCGGTGTGTGTTTTATGTATGGGCTGAACCACAGGGGCTAGAGGATAAAATCTATTGTGATTAATTTAGAAATTAAAAAGGAAAATGAATTCATTCAGTCTGAGGCTTTACTCTGAAGAATTATAAAACTTCGAAACGACCAATAAGACCAGATTTCCTTTTTATTTGAGGGAAGTGTATTGATAGTAAATAAATATTTTCCTCTCGAATCCAGTAAAGTGTGTATTAATATTGACGTATATAATTTTATTCCTATAGGCTTATAAACCATTATTTATTATAGTAAAAGATGGTTACACAAAGATGGACAACGTTCTTATGATTGCTGAATAATGCAAACACGCAATACATTTCCCTTTGCATTAAAATTAACAGCATAGAAAAGGAGAACAACTTGCAAAAAATACAAAATGTGGTGTGTATAAAAAAACATCACCTAAAGCTTAAAGCTTCATACCAATGAAGATGCTTTTCAATTTTGTATTGAACCATTTCCAAATATTTTGCTGCGTAGAACATATTCAACAGTTAATTTGTTAAATGAGTTGGGGTTTTATCTTTAATTATGAAGTAACTGTAGGGGTATTCTAGTTTTTTTTTTCCCCCTGCAAATGCTAATCAATTGGTTATAGGCTATTGGAGGGTTTTATACTACAGTGTACTACTCACATCTCAGCACCTATCCTGTCTTACAGGCCCATAAAACAGCTCGACGCTGTAAAAACCAGCCCTGCTATTGCTGCAACAAAATAACTCTCAAAACGCTTCCCTTTACATTAGCGCATTTGCAGCGTACTATGTATTTATTATCGCCATGTACCGAGCTCAGGCTCAACAAAGTTTTCAGTTCGATTTGGCGGCTGTGTGTGTGTGTGTGTGTGTGTGTGGTGTGTGTGTGCGTGTGTGTGTGTCTGTTTGCTGTGGTCGTCAGCGGCATTAATGTAGTACTGCTGCACTTTGTTGGCGGTTGCCACTTTTGGTTTTTAATTAAGAACTTATATGATTCTGGCACCATAAATTTGCAGTTGCGCATGGAGTGGACAGCAGCATGACAGAGGACACAAAGCAGAACCTCCTCACATCCAACTGGAAAGATATTTCAAAGTGGCTGCCAGGAGCAAATTAGTTGTGTCGCCCCAGTGGCTCCTGATTAGTACAATAAGGAAACCCGCTAACACGCCTTCTGTCCCGCAGCATTCAACACCCATACCTGTTTGCAATAATGTAACAGCCCCCAGGTTTGGAATCAATTGGACCACCATTTAGGGCCGAAGGTATGGGGTTGTAGTTTAGACAAGTGTAAAGACCGTGATAAAATACAGTCTCAGTCCCTGTGTGTGTGTGTGTGTGTGTGTGTGTGTGTGTGTGTAGGCCCCTCTTGGTTACAAACTAGTGAGTACGTGTGAGAAGAAATCCTTGGAAGATTATCGCACACAAACAGCATTATTTACACACTTTAAAAAAAGAACTCTCCTCACCCCAAATTGTCTTTGTGTCTTCCTTAAAATTAAAATAGTTTGAATTAACCACATAGAATCTACCGAGCATCTGCAGAAAGCAAATACCCGGACTTGTATGAATGGATTTCGTTTGGGTTTCTATGTCAGAAAAATAATCGTTTTTCTAAAGCAGAAATATACGAATGTTCCAGCTCAGCATTTTTGATTCGCCCTTTTAATCTTAATAATCATTACAGGGCTTATAGGCGTAGTATAGTGTAACATAAAGTAGTCATGGTATTTTGTTTACTACACCATTTCCAGTGATTGTGCCACAAGCCCAGTTCTCCTTGCCTTATGCGCAATGCTAATGTAAATTCAACACCGACAATAGCACGCGTCAAATCACCACAACTAACCTTAACAACCAACAACTGACTGAATCTAACAATAATTATTTAACATTATTTTCACGATTTTTTTCAGCTTGTGACGTTACACCTGTAACACTGTGCACACCGTGTGTTCTGCCTTCACGTGGAAACATTGTGTTACTGTGACTGGTGTGTGACGTCCCAACAAACAACAACAACCCCTCATCGTTTCATTTCAGGAGTGTGACGTCATCACAGTACAACCGTCTTGTTGCTCTACTGGATCACTGAGATGATAATGACAAGGTACCAATGTTCTCCTGTAACACGTGACGGTTATTCAGGGCACGGTGCACATGTACATTTAGGCCATAGTCTCATTTATTTTTATGTGTATGTGACTTCTTTTTTTTTTTGCCATCCTGAGTCGAAGTAGCCGGCAGGCGAGTTTTGAATGTGTCATAAAGCAGATTTTTTTTCCCGTGTGTCAGAGGTGCGAGTTGAGCTGTGCATTAGGTGTGGCTATCATCATATCCTTACATCAGGCTGCGTGTAGTGTGTGTGTGTGTGTGTGTGTGTTAGAGAAAGATAGAGTGTGGAAAGTAACATCCGTATTAATCCTTTATTCCAGTATTTTACTTTTCCTATAGGTGAAAAAAAACCATTCAATCTTCAAACTGTATATTTTTTGCACGAATCACACAGAACGTGTCCCCCATTGATCCAGTTTTTTTTTACTTTTACTCCTTTCTAAAGTCTCCACACACAAATAACCGCATTATCCTTCAGTTAATACAAAAATCACCAAAGCAGCTGTATGATATTCTCTGTTGTGCAGCTACGTTAGTGCACGTTGCTCATGAATGTAGGACATGGATTGACTGACCACAGACACGCACTGTATTTCATTTTATTCGAAGGTGGATTTCACTTTACATTGAGTGTATCACAGGTGACACGTCGTTATAGTGCAAACATCACCGTTTAAATGCAAATGCACGCACTGATTCACAGATTGATAATAAAGAAGGAAAAACATGACGCCCTTGCCTTTGGAAATGATTCTGAACTGAACACACAGACAGACAGACGCGTGCACGTCACACACAAACCAAACTCGAGGCCCCCACGATCTTAACGAACACTTAAACCAGTTGAACGCAAGTAACCACAGTTTGTACTGGTAAAGTTAAAGTTTGATCTTTTTAAGAAGTTACTGGTCCTGCAAGACATTGTAAATATTCAAAAGGTGAAAATTTGACTTGGTTTTGTTGCAATAAGATAAAAATCCACATTCTGCATCACTGTAGCTTCAGTGAAAATGTTGTGTCCGTTTAAAAATGGGAAAATATCTAAACAACACTCTTCGAGAATAATAAATTAGTCCAGTAAGTTTTATGTATTTAACATAAAATAATTCAACCCAGAGGTGTAAATAAAGTTTATTTTGAATTAACCTTCCTGCGATTGATTCTCGACAAATTTAAAGCAAACTCTTCAGTGAAAATGAGGATTTCTGAAAGATTCCACAGCACAGTGTCAGTCTTAGTGTCATGTCGTAGGTCCGTGTGTTTCTGTGCGGACTGCAGCACAGACAACACACACGTAACCAACACAACTGCGCTTTTTTTCGAACTGAACACAACATCTGCAATGAGAAAATAAACACAACATGTGGAGACAAAGCTGACTCAAGTGATTTTATATGCAACAGTCACAAAGGTATATTAACATTTTACAGTGGGCTGTTTTTGTATATTTGTGTATTAGCCTCTGAGATTTCACACGAACGTTAGTCTGTGATTTACAATTTAAATATTCCCAAACTGCTGTGCATGTGTAGCAAATATATCCTGCACATTTACTCATATTCACTGAATTAATGGTTGCAATTGTCTCCTTTTTTAATATCAACACCTGGTTTCGCCTGCACACGCGGCTCAATTTCTTAACATCGTAGGTTGTATTGGAGAAATTTAAAATGTAAACAATTATACTGATCTGCACAAATATAAATAGTTTGACAAATAGTTTTTGAGGCGAAAATTAGAAAAGAGTCACAGCAAATGTTTTAGTTTGACATGGGGGGGGGGGGAAGGTACGTGCAAAACCCGCATTCGTTTAGTTGAGGGATAATTATCCTCCCCTCTGGACCACACTGAGAAGCATTAAGGAAAAAAACCAAAAACACCAGTAAGACTATTAATTTCACATCTGTAACATTGGAATCACATGTGAAACAACGAGAAACATCCTGGCAGTAAGACAAGATTGCGCATAACAATAGCCCAGGTATGCAGTGAATTATTTATTAGGCTGTAAGATGTTTTGTGGTAACAGTAAAATCAGGAAAAAGGGGAGAACGAGGAGGGGTGAAAAAAACTTAATGCTTGACGTAATCCTGTTTGGGGTTTAGTTTCCTGTTGCAGCACAATAATAAATATCCTTACAGGCCTATCAGCCACTAGCGAACTAATTCCACCGTCTAGTTAACATTTTGTAGCCCATTTCACAAAGAGAACCACTTAGTTCCTGAAGAGAGGCTTCAGTGTAGTTAAAGGTAACTTATAGCGCTAATAAGATTAAATATGTGGCCTGCTTAACGGATTAAGGTGCAGCTCTGTTACAGTGGTAAAGTAACATGAAGAGAAAAGGCAGAGAGATAATCTGCCGTGCAACATATATACGTTTTATTCACTGCATTAAACGTGTTTTTGTAATTCGACCCAAGGACGTCAGTAAGACGCATTTCACAATGTTCCCTTCAGGTCAAATGCAAAAGCGAATCGCTGATTTCCAAACATAACGTCAGAGCTTTTTTTTTTTTTTTCAATTCAAATTCACAAAGAGCCTCACGTCTTATCTGATTTCCTGTCGGATAACACACCTGCATGTACAGCTTACCTTGCTAAACCGTTGGCAACAACAAAGCCAGTCGATGAGAACAAACTCAAAAACACTTTATGACAAAATCCTCGATGGCTTCGTCCTCGCAGCTCAGGACGAACACGCAAATCACGAGGCGAACGAATAAAAAGTTGAAATAAAAATCGGAAGTTCTGAAGTGAAACAGAAATCAAAATCTCATGAGCCACGTAGTTAGTCGCCTAAAAAAAAAAAAAATCCCCTGCTGCAGCAGTCGTCCTTTGTTCCTCCCGCCGTCCTGACCCCCGCGCGGTCGCTAGGTGGCGCTCTTGCTCCACCAAACGCCTGCAGGTTTCCCAACTTGACCGCGCTGACGTCACGCCAGTCTGGAGCATCAAGGCCACTTCCACGCCGCTATTGGTCTGAAAATCACATGACATGTCTCCCACCATCCATAATTATGTTGCTGATATTTTTGCACCCCCCTCCAAAAGATGTCAGCATCCCACTGTCCTGATTGTCCCGGAGAAATCCCGTAGTCCAGACCAGTGGAACACACCAAACGATCACTGTGTTGCCAAATGCAAAAAAAATGTCATGTCCGAATAACATAGCGCCCGGTAACTTCCTGATGGATTCCTTAATGGGAGGATCATCTTCCTTCAGGGGTGAGGGTTATTCCAGCAGCCCCGGAATGTACATCCACTCAGCCGCAGAGTACGGATATTCAGTGATGAGAAACATTGGCAAGATTGGACCATCGCCACTCTCCAAACGAGACGAGGCTCCTCCGGGCGCCCTGGCGCTCGGCGGCTTCCAGGACGGGCCCTACCTGTCAGCCCAGCTGGCCACATGGACCCCAGCCTCCAAAAGCAGCAGGGACGAACAACCTGTTGCCCCGTGTTTACAACCCTGCTCGTTTCCAGCGGGTAACGTCAAAGAGGAGGCGTTTTGTTGCCTCTATCAGGATGACAGCAATAAGGGGAAACACACAACAGAGTCGGCCACGTACATCCGGCTGGGGGACAATAGCTGCCGGCCTCAGCAAACTGCCGCCTCGTCCGGCGGCTGTTTCCAGGTGTACAGCGGAGGGAGGCCGCAGCAGGACGACCCGCAGCAGTTCCCCTCCGGCTTCTCCCTGACACACTTGGCGACATCTGTTGAATCAGCCCCAGCATCGACAGTCAGCTGCAGCAAAGCGGCGCAGGAGGCAGCGAGAGAGGCTCCAGAGACAGAGGGGAGTCAGGGCAGGAAGCACGAGAAGGCCAAGAGTGACAGCTGTTCAGATAACTCGGACGGGGAATCAAAAGGTAGATTAATACTACTACTACTAATACTATACACCACCCCCCCCCCCGCCCCTGCCCCTAGCGCGCGCGCGCGCGCACGCACACACACACACACACACACACACACACACACACACACACACACACACACACACACACACTATACACGTATGCAGACAAACACATGCACACAAATAACTTGTTAGTTACAGCTTCCCCAAAATATCCCACGCGTGCATGGATGCATTGCTATATGTGTGTGTGTGTGTGTGTGTGTGTGTGTGTGTGTGTGTGTGTGTGTGTTGTGCGTGCACGTTGTGTGTCACGCTCCAATAATGCAGACTGGTGTTTGATAGCAGTCATATGGGGCTGTATGGGCATTTGACAGCCTCGCAGGGGTTATGGTTCCCGTGGTATTTAACACCTTTCCATTAATGTGAGAATGTGAGATGGGCAGTTATCATTGAAATAAACACGCTCTCTCTCTCTCTCTCCCTCACACACACACACACACACACACTCACTCCTCTCCCTCTCACTTTATCTTCCTCCACTCTCTCTCTCTTACATGGATCATATTCATTGTCAGACGGAACCATTTTTAACAGCACAATTTTGCGCCTTAAATTTCTTGCACCGAGCCAATATATGAAAATTGTACGGTTTTTATCTGCAGCTGAAAACGTTTCGCTCTGGCTTAATAATTTCAAAACCTCGGTGCACATTTCTCATGCATGATATTTCAGAAATCATTACAAATTCACGTGTCTGCGTCGATGAGGCGATAATTCATAATAGCTCCAGTTTTTGCAGCGTAATAATTTAGAATAAAAGGTTCACGTCTGAGCACATGTGTCTTTTCTTTTACTTTATTCTAAAAGTGGCAGATTGATAATAATTTACAGAATGTCTGGGGTTTTCTGACAAAACCACAAATACCACTGTTTAATTAGATTTTATTTTCAAATATGTGATCAGTCGATTTATATAATATGTTATTATGATCTTAAGCATAATAATAACGGTATCATATGATAATTTCCTCCTCATAAATTGAAGCTAGCTACAATTATGTTATTGCACATCCCTTTGCCTCTTTCTTTTGCTCCGGTTTGAACCTGGTTTCGGTTTGTTGTGTTATTTATGGCTTTGGCTAAAAGCTCCATACATGATGACCGACAAGCTCCTTTTTAATTTCCTTTAATTTAATTGGATATACCAAAGGCAAAGGAGGCGACTTTTTGAATATGTCCGTGTGTGTGTGTGTGTGTGTGTGTGTGTGTGTCCTCTTAATCCCATATTAGTGAATTAAATGTTTTGACAATGATTAAATGTGGGCCACTAATTCAGTGTTCACATTAGGGTAATTATTACTGTAACCTGTGTGTGTGTGTGTGTGTGAGTGTGTGAGTGTGTGTGTCTCTTTGTGTTTGCAAAAGAGGCGTTATTCCCCAGAGTCCACAAGCTAATCAAGGAATTAACTGAATGTGTAGCAGTGAGATGTTTCCCTTCTGTATCACATACATGTCTTGCTCCTTTGTCCCTGTTATGTTATTATTATTATTATTATTATTAATCTTGCATTATGCTACAGAGACTTCCTAATGCTTTGGGATGAACCCCCCAAATTCTTTTCATTTGGCACTCGTGTGCAGAAGTAATAACATTTTATGGGAGTCTGAGGTCCAACAAGACAAAAGAAGTGCTTACACACCCTAGTTTGATTTGATCTAATTATATCCATACGTCATACGAAAGCAATTTGCGAGCGGTAGGAGTTGTAGCTCAAGGTGGGATGTTTTGAGTCGTTCATTTGTTCAAGAGTCCGCATCTAGGTAAAATGTCATTCTGTTGCTGCTGGACGGTCTTCAACGTGCGTTTGAGAAATGGGTGTGTACGTGTTGCAGCATCCACTGTATTGATTGTGTCATGAAGCTGCATGTGATTCCCTGCACAAATCCTCCAGGCCTCTGCCGTTTGGCCATGGTTGTAATTTCTCTTTGTTTTTGTCCGGTGCAGATGATTTATCCGCGGGGAAGACGATGGGGAGCTGGTTACAAGCCAAGAGTGGTCGGAAGAAGCGGTGTCCCTACACAAAGTACCAGACGCTGGAGCTGGAGAAGGAGTTCTTGTTCAACATGTATCTGTCTCGGGAGCGCCGCCTGGAGATCAGCCGGAGTATCAACCTGACCGACAGACAGGTCAAGATCTGGTTCCAGAACAGACGCATGAAGCTCAAGAAGCTGAACAGGGAGAGTCGCGAAAGGGGGCAGGGTGCAGTTTACAGCTACTCTTGAGGAGATATCTACGCGCACACACATCAACATCTACACACACGCACACACGCACGCACACACAAATTTAGACATAACACAGATATGATGCATGGCACAAATACAGACAGGCAGGCATGTATCATTCATCATTTATCAATTTTCCTCTCTTATCTGATACACACACCACACTCACACACACACACACACACACACACACACACACACACACACACACACACACACACACACACACACACACACACACACACACACAAACACACCCTCCCTCCCTAAATTGATGATAGAACTCCTCAGCCTGCAGACTAGACTTTGATTTCCAGGTGAAGGCTTGCAGCAGCATGGGGGACAGTGATGTGCTGTTACCTGGTGATTACATTAACAAAAGAACAAAAACAAAAACCAAACCAAAGGAGGAGACGCTCTCCAGCAGTGTATCAACAACTCGTGGCACGTAAGCAGTATCACTCTGCTGGGCTATAATGAATGTTGTGCCACCTCTTGTGCAGCTTCCTCCCCCGGTGTCTGCCGCCGTGCTGTGCAGTGTGCATGCACACGATGATATCAAGCTATGTCATGGCACACGATTCCAAAACAATAAAAGGAGGGGGGTAACGGAAAGGTTTTATACCAACTTTGTCCTTCCCCTGATGGCATAGTGGTGGGGATGATAGGGAGGGAGAGACACTGCGGATGAGAGAAGGAGATCATGGCAGTTTTAATAGAAGTGAGAGACCATAACGTTGATTTAAATATTATCCAGGTGACCACAGTAAGTCAAGGTCATAAAATTCTAATGTCAGGTTCGCCCTGGAAAGCGTTGGGGGAGGATTTTATGATCTGCAAATATAATGTGCTGCAGCAGTAAAAGATGCGTTTAAAGGTGTGTGTGGAGGAGGGCGAATCCACACAGTAGAGACTGCAATGTGTGCAGGATCCAGCCGAGTCGCCGGGGCTGGCAGGAGCAGCCACCCTCCTCCTGCCCGGGATAATGGGAGCTGCACGGGAGCATGGAGATAAGAAAGATGGTGGATAAAAAGGGACAGCCACCGCGACGGCTGCAGGGACAATAACAACAACAACAACAACACGCATCACGGCAAACACGTGGATAACTAAACACGGCAGGAAGGCGTCTGCGGGAGGCGAGTGAAGGTAGGACTCATATTTCATGAATATTTCCACGTCCTGTGCAGGAAACTGTGCCACATCTGTCAGGGACGCCTGCCTGACAGCTCCTGTGTGTACGCACGGTGCATGCCTGCTCACGTTGATAACTCACACGAAGTGGCGGATATTATTCAGCTGCTGCTGATTTCTTTTTGTTTTTATTCCACTATGCTGGTTGCTAATATTGTTGCCATTTTTGTTTGTGGATGCATACTCTGATTTCATTTTAAAGGTGGCATATATGTACCAGCTGAGTACACGCTGTGCTTTGCAGCTACATACTATTCACGCTGTTACAACTACAGGGTATTAAAGCTGACACTGTTTCTTTATGAGTTAACTCGTCAACACGTGCATTGCCATCTAAGCAGTGTAATTGAGAAAGTAGCCTGGCTGCAGCCTGGTGTGGTTTTTTATTGTGCTGGTACTCGCCTTTCCTCTTTGTGCTGGATAGTGTTAATCCTCACTTGGCTTTGTGCATGCATGCATTGTCCTTGTCCGTGGATTCTAACCCCCTTTTTTTGCGCGAAGCTGAAGCGTGGTTTAGGTAGTTTCATGTTGTTGGGGTTGGCTTCCTGGCTCGGCAACAAGAAACTGCCTTGATTACGTCAGTTCGTCTTCATCAAGGGCACAATTTCCGCTGAATTACCCCCTATGGTCACACAGGTTCCCCCCGCAAATGGCATTGTAAATGAACTGAGCTGCAATATCTTCGGACAGAGACGTTTTCTTTCTTTGGCTGTTGTTTTGTGGCGGGCTGTAAAACCTCCCGAAGCTCTCACAGGGAGAATAGGTTGTAAACAACATGGGGTAAAGTTTTAGACTGCGTTGTGCTGCATCTGTCATCACTGGTTGTCTGCATGGGTTTAATGGTTTCAGCCGCTTTATGATCGGATATATGGATTGATAGATGGATGGATGGATGGATATATGGATTGATAGATGGATGGATGGATGGATATATGGATTGATAGATGGATAGATGGATGGATGGATATTTGGCTCTTATATGTTTATCCTGCAAATGAAGCAGGTATATAAATTGATGCGTATTGACATCCAGATGATCCCATGTGAGCAGTCTTTGTTCTTGTGTCTTTTCATGCACGACTCAGACATGTGTCTTTTTCCTCTCTGGATTCATTTTGTTTTTATGCCAAGCAAAAACTTAATTATAAAATACCTGACGCTATACGATCTCAAATAATTTACCACTTTGACAGTTTATGCTTTAATGACCTCACTCGTTCGGTTATGAATCACATTTTGATAATTGAGACCTGTTTGATATTTTTTGTCCTGTGGAATTTCTGCAATTATTGTTTTGTGCATTCACCAGTGTAACTAGGCTACTTTATTCCATATTGTCCTTAGTCGTGTTAGTGTCAGAAGTTTTTTTCCTTGAAATGAAGACACTTGCGTTTACACACAACCATTATTTTATAAAATAATTTCCCTTTACAAATGCAAATAATTGAGTTGTTTGATATTGTTTGGAATTAAACTCCAGTAGCATCAATATTGAACCATAGGCTTGTCAAATAGCACTGAGATATTTATACTATTCAGCAAACATGGGAATAAATGTATTTACATTGGGAAAATATAGCACATACACACATTTGCCATCATGAGTACAAGCCTAACTTTATTTTTCTTTTGCCTTAAGCCAAACCATTTGATTATTGACAACATGAATCAATAGCAGTGTACAAGCAGAGGTAAAATAAGGTCACGGAGGAAAACAGAAATCTCCAGGACAGATTATCGAGAAGAAACACAATCATTTATTTATGGAAGAGTCTGCTCCTGTGGCGTAGTCAGCA
This sequence comes from Verasper variegatus, assembly GCA_026259375.1. NCBI lineage: Eukaryota > Metazoa > Chordata > Actinopteri > Pleuronectiformes > Pleuronectidae > Verasper > Verasper variegatus. Next base: position 14,607,624 of record CM048045.1, read on the forward strand.
TCTTTTTTATTTTTCTTGCAAGGGAGACCAGTGTTTATACCGGTCACTATTTCCCCTTGTTTTCTCAGCCCCCTCCTCCCTTTGGCGGTGGTGCAACTGGAAGAGACAGTCTGGAATCCAAAGTCACTTTCATTCAGCTGCAGTGAATGAGTGTCTCCCTTGGAATGCATCACTGACAAAGACTTTACAGCGCTGGAAACAGCCCCGAACGCTGCACAGATTCACCCTAAAACCATATACACATAAAGCAATTTATTTCACTTTGTAGTGGCGCACAGGAACTGAGTGCTTCACATAGACACCTCCCTAGGACAGCTGAGGATGTGTTACTGCCACTGGCATGATCAGACACGAAGCAACTATGCTTACCACTCTTCTGCCTTTTTGGGGGTTAAACTAGATTTAGATTTTGAGATGTATATTTTAAAAAAATAAGAAGCATCTTGGATTGTTTTTGTACAATCTTACAATAATTAGTAAAGGATTAGGTTGAGAAGACAAAGGACAGTAACTTTCTCTCTCTGGAAAATGTTCAGATATTTCTTCTTATTTTTTATTTTGAGCGTTTTCAGCCAAATGGAATTCATCATTAGGCTAATAATTAGGAAATAGTGTCCTATTTCAATGGTGTGGAATTAGAAATTAAAGCTGCATTGCGCAAGACCAAAATCCAAGCTAAAACTGATGATCTGATCTTTATTACACGAGGATTACTCTTATCATATCTGTTATGTTATAAATGTATATATTGATTAGCAATAGATCCCACAATGTGTTATTCTGATCTAGATTTGAAGTGTTTAGACTGAAAACGTTTATTCGGATTGGAGCTTTATTCTATAATTAAGACGCGTATCTGGCGTCTCTGTTTCTGTGCTGATCACAGTGACTCTGGTATTCGCGGTGGTGTCTGTTCCGCACATGGGGACTTTTATAAATAACTTCTGATATTCACTTTGAATTTTTCCATATGCACAGCTAGACCGTGTGTGTGTGTGTGTGTGTGTGTGTGTGTGTGTGTGTGTGTGTGTGTGTGTGTGTGGTGTGTGTGTGTGTGTGTGTGTGTGTGTGTGTGTGTGTGGGAGAGAGAAACTTCCTGTTTGATGTGGAGCGTCATGGCAATATTTGCAGTGCTTAGGTCTATATGTTGTGATTATATCACTGTTACCGGAAGAATGGATAACGCGCCTTTACACAATAAACCATAAGATGTATGAGACCGTGTAAAGAAAGTCCTGTCACAACACTCGTTTGATATCCGTCTAACCTGAGGTGACGCCAACTGGTTATTCTGATGGAAGTGAGAGCAAACACAATCTAGACTGAGCCGACAATGAAGAGGATATTTACATGAACATACACAGGAGATAATATTGTCTTAATACGTGCATCGGCTTTGTGGTCATAAGGAAATAAACGCAGAGTATTCTGTGGTAATCTGCAATTCAAGCTTTTTAAATAAAGAATATTTAAACTCTGCAGTTTGAATATTTGCTGTGTTATTTAAATCGGAACATGGTGTATCTTGAAGCTTTTTAAAAGTGGTTTGAAGGTATCCGATTAAAGGCGTTGGCCCTCAAATAGTTAATTCATATCATACCTACACCTGAGACTGTGACTCGGTGTCAGGCTTCTCTCTCCAATTGACATATAAAGACCCCAAAAACTGCTAATAAACGTCCTGTATAACCAAAACAACTCTGTCCACGTCAGTTTGGAGATACGTTGCACAGGCACAGCTATCTCATTCGTATTTGCTCTGTTGTTATCAAGGGAAATCTTGATCGTGTGATAGAGAAATGTCAGACACAGGCTCACATGGTCGTATCAGTTTCAAGTATTGATGTTATCACAACCGATTAAGTCCTCATCATCATATTTGAGGTAACACGCCGTATGTTCATGTTACAAAGTCAAAGGAGACAGACTGAAGCCTTTAAGAGGCAAATGTGGGATTTTGGACAATAATAACAAAAAGGACTCAACTTGGCTGTAGAGGAACGCAAAGTCTATTTGAAAGCAAACTAAACAAACGTTGTTGTTTCATTTATCTCCTTAACTTGTACGCATTCTTTTGTCTTGATCTTTTATCTGGTCTTTGTTTTTGTGTATTGATGACACCGGAGGATATTCTGTTGAACGAAATTAACTACTGTTACTTTTTGCTTTGTTCACCGTATAGCAGGATGTTTTTCTATGTAAAATGTTGAACACAGCGTGACCATTTGAAATAAAAGCATACTGTTATCCATGCGGGATAGAAGCGTTTTTTCTGGACGTGTAATTTTATATGTTTCAGTGGCAGTTTCAGTTTTGTTCGAACGTAGCACAAGACAGACATTTGAGAAACAAGAAACAACTGAGGAAATCTTGATGATCTAGTTTTTATTGTAGCTCATCAAACATGGATAAACAAGTGGAATAGATACGTTGTTTAAAATATAATTACTTACTATTAATGGACACACGCGCACGAGCCCAAGAGAACATAAAGGAATGAGGATTTCAGTGGATTACTCTGAACATGGCTATATGACTATATAATGTATTTATATGACCATATGTTATTGTAATAAATGGTCATTGGGCACTTTGTCATTCAGCTGTAATGGCAGCAGTTGAATTAACGGACTCAGACCTTCAACCTGCAGAAAACACACGTACACACACACACGCGCGTATACGATCTGGTGTAAAATGAGGTAAATGCAGTTAACGGCTTTATTCCTGTAAACATGTGGGGGAATATTTGAGTCTCTGCAGGCTGGCGCAGTCATCAGCGCACTCCAGGATACCGTTTGGCGCAATCGGGGTTCAGGTCTGGCGTCTGGCCTTTTAAATTTCATGGTTGAAACTGAACTCAGCAGCCATGACGCACATCGCACTTCCAGAATGCGTCTATACATACCGATTACATTTGGTGCGAAAACTGAATATTGAATAACACGTCAGTTCATTGCGAACCGTGAGAAATAATTTGGACAAACAAATGTTGAAATTGTATCTAATAGGTGACGTCATTTGCCCCGTGTAGTCTGGGTGTGTCAAACGGTTTCTTTTAATTTCAACACATTCAGATTCAAAGAACTATAACTTCAAAATTGTGTTCTATTTTGAAGTCTGTGTCTTTGGTTAAACTGTCAGTTCGTACTTTATGGATCATTCTGCGCCCAGTTTGATTTAATTTCAGCGTGTAGTGGTTTGCACGGCTGCACTATTATAATTTCACTTTTACGCTTGACCACTGTTTGATCTGCACGGCTCTTATACACAAACGTATAAATATTTCACTCTCATCTTAAAGTTTAATTAGCCCTTTTCCTGACCGCCTTTTCTTGTTTGTTTTTTTTTTACCAACCACTTGTCCACACTTAGAGAAAAACAAGATACAATGGCAGAAGCAATTACGAACACCATCACGCATAAAACCCAAAACCACAGGCGGATAAAACATAAACGCATACACAGCATCAAAACAACACCCGTCAGCATCTCTATTATTTCTTCACCCTAAAAGCACAAATACTATTTCGCACCAAAGTCACCACATCACAGAAATATAACGTGTGCTGCTTTTAGTGGGATTTACTGATGCATTAGCTATGCTCCCGTCCAGTCTGCGCACACATGCATTAAAGTTCCCTCATTATTATTTATGGTACAATTAGTCTAATTGTGTTCCCCAATGACACTGGTGCCTTCCTCGCTTTCCTCCGTCTCCTGCGCATACAAGTATTGTCTGATATTTGTGTCCTGCAGAAGAGTTCAGGGTTGTTTTTACAGCCTAACAACTGACGAGCTACACTGGTGCACTGCAGGGCGAAGTCCTGGCATTAGACACAACACGAGCATTAGTCCCAATCTTGAAAGCCTTCATTTGGTGGAACCCGTTTACCTCCACTGCTCCTCTGTCCTCCTCCATCCTGTGTCCTCGGCCTTTCTCTTTTCCTTGTCTTTAATAGAAATAGTTCCACACGCATCTACAGTGGCGGTGCAGGTTTTATGCTTAAGCTGGGGGAACCCGGATGTACTCTTATTAACGACACGTTTATGAACAATCAAATGGCCCTCGTTAAAATTTATTGATGGGCATAAAAAACATGAACGGTCACCAGCCGAATATAGCCCGCTGTAGTGGGCTGCTTGTCAAGAATCCGAATCCCCTCCTCGCCTATCTCCGCAAATCCCCACTTAGGAAATGTTTGGTCTGTTGCGCCATCGTTAAAACAGTGCAAACTTTATTGTTGGGGTATCCAGCATCCCGGAGTTTGACCCCCCCCCCCCCCCCCTCGCCTCTGTGTCTATATATATGTATATGAGCGCGTGGCTACTGTGAAGGCTCCTCTCTCTATTAAGAAATTAACAACATTCCGCCGGAAGTTATAAACCCTCCACGTTATCGAATGCTCTGCGGGTTTAATAAGGATAAAACTCGTCAACGATTCAATAAACACTTTAATGCTGTAACACTACTCCTCGCAGGCAACGTGGGGCTACGGTGGTTTTTTTGCCAGACAGAGATTGATTACACCATCAAATAGTGCCTCGCTCTGCTGTGAGACGCAGCGCGCACAGGTCTGCTCTGCGACTGCACACAACCGCTGCTAACACTCCTAAATAGTATCTTCTCATAGAAACATGGCAGTGAGAGTTACCTCCAATGCGTCCGAGAGAAAAGGAGCGAGAGAGCGTATTCTTTAATCCGATTTATGTGCAACGGTATCCCAGGATAAGTGGCGCATTGATCCACTGTACAATTTCTGTGGGGGTAAATATGATCACGTGGCGGCGAGGCAGCCAATAGCAGGCAGGGAAGCGTTGAGAAATAATTACCTGCCTTGATTGTTCTATGGCTAGATGAAAAGTACACATACACTCCATATAATAATCGGATGCATGTAAAAGAGTCGGGAAGGCTTCGACATGTCGACCACGGGTCCCATAAGTAATTATTATGTGGACTCCTTGATCAACCATGAAAACGAGGATGTCCTTGCTGCAACTCGCTTCTCGGCGCCCGGTTCGCACCCAGCCGGCCCTCGTCCGACGTCCCTAGTACCGGAGTGCTCCGACTACCCTTCCTGCAGCTTCGCACCCAAGGCGCCCGTCTTCTCCACTTCCTGGGCCCCCGTGCACTCCCAGTCATCAGTGGTTTACCATCCATACAGTCACCAACCGCACATAGGCACAGACTCGAGGTACGTGCGCTCATGGCTGGAGCCGATATCAGGCGCAGTGACTTTCCATGGCTATCCGGGAAACGGCAGGCACTACGGGCTGAAGCCCGACGCCTTCCAGGAGCACAGAGCCGGCGAGTGCCTCGGCTCCGGCGGACGGACCTACACGGATTATCTGTACTGCTCGTCCACTGACACGCGAGACAAGGCGCAGCAAAACATACCCTCTCCCGAGTCGGAGCTCCTGGCTTCGGAGAAACATAAAGACGAGAAGCCGGAGCTAGATCCGAGTAAGTTCAAGCTCCTGCAGTCTTTTACAACCGGGGGGGGGGGGGGGGGGGAGTCTGTTGCTTTGAGATTGTGTAAAAACTGCGTTTGCTTTGGAGGCTTTTTTCTTGTTTACGCCCCGCATGAAATTATAAAGTGTTTGAGCCTCTTCTTTGCTGTGCAGCGCTGAATCGCCTCTGCTTTAGGGGGAGAAGCTTTAGGAACTATAAAAGACAAACGCTATTAGGCTGATATTGGGGCTATAAAACCAGACGGGGTTGTAAACATGGACTCAAACCTACAGGAGGACGTTGAATTTGGAGAGACGCTGCTTAATGTGGGAAACGTGCGAGGTGTTTCTTTTTTAGACATGAGTCAATATTCATCACTAAAGGCTTTACGGTGCATTTTAACGACCATATTTTGACCCCGTGCCATCACATACAGCAAGTCAAGCCCCATGAGCCGACTTTTAAAAACAAAAAAAAAGGAAATGTAGGCCAATCGTGCGAGGTAAAGCCACACTTTCCCCTTTGACTCCCACTGATTACACACTTTATTCACACGCAGTTATAGGTGCATTCAAAATCAGCTTTTTCTCTCCGGATCAAGAACAAATTCACATGACTCCTGCGGCCAACTTGAGGAATGTAGGGACACATAAGAGGACTTTCAGCACGGACCTGTAACGGCTTGAACTACTGGCCATTTTATGGGCCAATAAAGTGAATAAGCGCATTGAGTATTTTACGACGGTGTGACTCGCAAGTTAAAGTGACAACGAAGCAAATCGGTGCAGACTCGAGCTGAGAACCTCTCCCTCTAAACGTTGACTATCAGCTTCACCACCAGAGCCCAGTGTGATGTGTTTAAATTGACGCATCATCACCATCACCATCATTGGAATTGCTGTGAATCCACAGGCGCGTTTTCCCCTCTCATGGGGCAGTCATTTGTCATTTAGCTTCAGTTTTGATAATAGCACTGTGTGTGTGTGTCCCTCTCCTCTTGTTTTTATTATTTTCATCTTTATTTTCATTTTTGTTTTACTTGCAGATAACCCAGTGGCAAATTGGATACATGCCCGCTCCACAAGGAAGAAGCGATGCCCTTACACAAAGTACCAGACTCTCGAACTGGAAAAGGAGTTTTTATTCAATATGTACCTGACTAGGGACCGCCGGTACGAGGTGGCCCGGGTCCTGAATCTCACCGAGCGGCAGGTCAAAATCTGGTTTCAGAACCGGCGAATGAAGATGAAGAAAATGAACAAAGAAAAGAACGATAGAAAAGAACAATAACGTGGACTGCAGTCTGAGGACTCGATGAACCCAGTCACATGGACAGCACAAATGTACCAAAACACACGACGACCCCTTCCTCTCCTCCTCATCACTTCCTCTTCTTCATATTTATCACTTTGTTGGATTTTGTATTAACCTTCAGTTCGAGACTGTTTGATGCTGATCATGTTATTTTTCCAGTGCACACGTTGTGACAAGCCTTGAAGAAAAGACCGAGAAATAAAAAATAATTCAAAGAAGACACCCACATTCTGTTTTCACTTTGAAATACCTTTATATAAATATCTATAATTTTCTTGTTCTTGTAATAGAAAGGTCTACCACAGCAGTTTGTTTACGTTGAAAAGAAGAAAGAAAATACTTGAATTCTTTAGAATTTTCACAAACCCACAATAATTTATGATGTGAATGTTTCTTCTCTCATGTTTACTTCCTTTATACGTTGTTGTGCAGGTGTTGTATTTTGTACAGACACAGAAAACATCTGCGATCTAGTTTGTCTTGTGTTTTTTTTGTGATAGTTGTTGCTGTATTTGTGCATCTTCTCTCTCTTGTTTTTTTTTGGGATTGTAGTCTACGAGTTTAATTATAGAGTGTAGACATAGAAACTCTGCAAATATAAACATAATCACTAAGTGCTTGTTTTCTGTATTTATTGTGACTCGAAGTGGACATCACGTGTGTGCGCATTTGGCCATTAGTGCACGGCTGCACACGAGGGCCCAACGATCTGCACCTCGACTCGCATAATATCTTAATTTAAAAAAGCCGCAGAGAAAGTGCAGCCACACCCAATCATTATTATACTAGCGAGGCCGCCGATCGCAAACATTTTATAGTTTTCTAATTAATTGTGTCTCCACACAACTCTTCCTCTGGTGTGTTTTGGTCGTGTACAGCTATATAAGGCCTCAATGGGCTCTGCTATTGCGCACAATGACGAAGCCCGAAACCCTCACGGGTGCCAGCGCAGTTGAGACTTTAGCAGGACAGAGTTGTTTTCATTTTTGCTGTTGAAATCAGCCACATTTTCAGCTTTAACAACTCACGCACATACTGAGGAATATGTGCGTACAAATCAAATAAATGCACATTTGACCATGTGCAGAAAATGTGCATTTCTCAAGAAATAATAATAGTAGTAATGGTTTTGCGGCACATCATTATTTCTGCTGTTGTGTTTACATTTTTACTAGTGTGTGTGTGTGTGTGTGTGTGTGGGGGGGGGGGGGGCTGCAGCAGTAGTCTTTATTTCAGTGTGAATTCAAACACAAAATAAATTTAGAAGAGCTAATTCAAATGCACACAACACAATACCCTACTTGAAAAGCTTTGCGCAAATATCCCATTTCTAAGAACGCAGGCCGATTGATTTCTAAATATGAACCACTGCTGCGTAGCTTGTCTTTTTTTAAAAAAAAATCTAAATCAATCACCTTCTAAAATAGATTACACTTACGCAGAAAACCTCAGACTGAATCCGAGCAGCTGAGTTTTAGGTGAGAGACAATTTCCCATGTCTCGCATTTGTTTCCTGGGATAGGCCTAAATTGCCTTTTTGTGGTGGCGAACAATACGGACAGGATGCAGCAATTTCAAAGACCAATCCAGCACATTTCCGCTCGGCTCGGACAAAAATGCCAGTTTTACAGCCCCAGTTGGAGCTCGGCTGTTTGTCTCAAATGCAGACGAACAAAGCAAACTCGACTAACTGGCTAGACGTCTGGGCTAAATTACTTTATGGTTTTAATGGACGGTGGTGGTGGACGCGTTCAAAGGAGAGTCATGCGCACTGTTCGGGGGGGGGGGGGGGGACTTCTTGCCTGATGGGCCATCCGCAGCCCCTCCGCACTACATCACATGAGTGGTCTATTAGCCCACAATTAGATGGGGAAACGTCAATAGTTATTGTTCATAAATAGGACTGCTGCAATGCACCCGGGTATCCCTGCAGGTACAGGGGCCATGGCGTTGCAAGATAAAACACACACTTGGAGCTGGTTGTACAACACGGGAGATTGGAGCTGTGTGCTTCCAGATGTGCTGGTAAACAGCTGCTTTATTTAAGGAAAAAGACCAGAATCATTCAGGCTTTGGACAAATGGGGAGATCCTTTCTTTCCACATCACCGCTGTTTCTGATTGGTGGACTCACTCAAGTTAAGGTACGCATCTCGACACTAGATGACGCTGTTGGTCCACGTTTTGAGCAGAGTGTGTGTTTTGAATGGCGTTTTTTTTTTACAGCTCTGTGGCTTGGCTCAAGAATGAATAGGAACCTATCGATGACAAAATGACAGATATGGTCACGCACCGCATTTTGCGTAATAGGCCACAGAGCAGCATTCAGGAATGCACTAAGGTGCTTGGTGTGTTGGAAACAGAATGTGTGCACACATTGGATTTATTATTTATTTTGTATTATTATTATAATTCATAAGTTTCCTTCTATGTATTGAGGTAAATGTTTATTTCAGTTGTTGCCAATTTTTGGTTTTGAAAATCTTATCCCATCTCCCATCTATGAACTAACGTGGGTGACGTGGTATTTATTTTTTTATTACTTTTCATCGTGTGTGCTCTTTGGAATTCCTCTCTCGAGCTTAGACGGGAATTACTTTTAACGAGAGGCAACAATATATACATTTCTATAAATATATAAATATATTATTACGACGTTATGTGTCTGTAATGTGGCTATTTTTAAAATAGTTTTTAGTATTTTTAATGCTGTGATAAATAATATATCAGTTAAAAATGTTTTGGTGGAAAAACAAACCACCTAAAAATATAATGAAACAAAGAGTCAGGAAGCGTATTCAAAATATATAATTACTACTTTAATAGCAGTTGTAAAAAATTCACATCAATTACATTGCATCAATACAATACATGGCAACACTGACAGCAGGAATAGCAACAGCATTGTACAATGAATTGCATCAAACAACAACCAAACATAATAATCACAACAGTAATAGAAATAACTAATTTAGGACATGCAGTTTATTTTATTTAAAAAGAGCAACCTGCTTATTTGTACATTTCCATGTTTGAATGTATAGGAGCATCTGCACCAGCGGTTCAAAGCACCCAAGAAATGTGCAACTATGATTGTCAATCTGCATATTTATAGAGTGTGAACGGTCTATAAATTCGCCCCGTGCGCCTTTCATATTTTACGATGATGCGTATAAAACGTCAGTAACCTCACAAAAACCACACTGGCATATTTGGAGAGGGGGGGGGGGGGGAGGGAGAGAGTCCATACGACTATTGAGCTGGGAAATGTGCGGGCGTTGATTGTGGCTAAACATCCCATGTAAAATTTTATGAACTCCTCCACGTGGGAGATTTACTGCTCATCCTCGTCGGTTTTACGGGGTCAGTAAGCGGCACCCTGTATTCATAGGTCGTGTTTATATTTGCGTGTGTCGGTGTTTTACAGCGCGCGGTGCAAAGTGTGCCGCTCTGCTCCTGCAGCTCCACGACATGACACGGCCGGGGTGTTTTGTGTGTGAAACCCCAAATGATTCGCCTGTGTCACACAGCTCCGGTTGTGTTTTGCTTTTGTACCATTTTGTAGAATTGCTTTTAACGAGCTCCTGGAGTCAGTAAAAGGTCAACTATTTCCTAGGAATCGGTGCGTAACCTTCGTTTGGGCCCGAAAGGGCAAACACCAGCTCATGACACCTTTACACAGTAGATACTCCTGCTTCGTGCACCTCACAACCTCCACGCAGAGACGACAAGACAAACTATAAGCTCAGACATGTGGTGGAAATGCATCATGCTTCACAGTCTTTATATTTTAACCGCCCCCCCCCCCCCCTCGACTCCATTGATCAGCTCGGCTTTTTAAGTTGTAAATACAACATTGATCACGTTTAAAGCCTCTTGGGTTGTTGGTTATGATTAGTGTAGCTCCTCTCAAGGTGGATATATATACGTAAGGGCCCACGTCTGACCGGTCACAGAGAGATGAAGGGGTGGGGGGGTGTGGAGGAGGAGGAGGAGGAGGAGGGGAGTGGGGGGTGCGCCTGTGCATGGTGGGGGTGGTTGGGTGGGAAGCTCAAAAAAAAAAAAAAAAAAAAAAAAAAAAATAGAAAAAAGGAAAAAGACAGAAAAGAGCAGCGTCTGTGACTGTGCCGGGCGAGCAAGTCAGCTTTTAAACCGTACACATCCGAAGCACAAGCCATGAGCCGGGTTTGAGCCTCGAAAAAAAAAAAAAACCCCACCACCCCACTCACGACTGCGAGAGAAATCCGATGAGAGGAACGGCTCAGAGAGAGTGAGCTGCCGTAGATTGTCCAAAGGGGCAGCGTTTCTCCTAGTTCCGGTTTGTCTGCCTGTGCGCGCTGCGCGAGTTGGGACCCTAAACAAAAGGCTGCCATCATCCTAAAGGAGATATTCCGCTGCGAGAGAGCCCGTCTGCTTGATGCCAACCAAACATGAGCTCCTATTTTGTTAACCCTCTTTTTTCTAAATACAAAGGCGGCGAGTCACTGGAGCCAACTTACTACGACTGCAGGTTTCCACAAAGCGTCGCCCGCAGCCACACGCTGGTCTACGGACCCGGAGCAGCCGCGCCGGGCTTTCAGCACCCGTCCCATCATGTGCAGGACTTTTTCCACCACGGGACCACGGGGATCACGAATCCCGGATACCAGCAAAACCCCTGCGCTCTGGCGTGCCACGGAGACGCAACGAAATTTTATGGATATGAAGCCCTTCCGAGGCAAACGCTTTATGGTACCCAGCAAGACGCAAGCCTAGCGCAATACCCAGACTGTAAATCGTCGAGCAGCTCTAACCCCGGAGAAGGACAAGGCCACTTAAATCAAAACACCTCTCCCAGTCTTATGTTTCCTTGGATGAGACCCCACGGTCAGAATCGTACAATTATTTCCTATTCTTTCTGTGTTGCTCGGTGCGCGCGCCTGTGAGTGCCTGTGTGTGTGTGTGTGAGTGTGAGTGTATGTGTGCGTCAGCGTGTGTCTGCCTGTGTGTGTTTGTCTGCATGTGTGCTGAATGTGCCTGAGCACATGTGTGTGTGTGTGTGTGTGTATATATATATATGTGTGTGTGACTCAATAACTATAAAACGAAATAAGTGAGGGAACATGATGGGGCACATACAACCTGTACTGCAGGCTGCTGTTCCTCTGCAGCACATGTCCATACAGGGCTGAGTTGTTGCTTTCAAAAGTGCCTTTTAAAACACTGGATTGCTCATCGCAGCTCATGACACCAGCTCTTTCAAGTCAATTATCGTTCACATAAGATATTTCACAAACTCCGGAAAGGCACTGTGTGGGGGGGAGGATGAATAAGTCATAGTTTAAAATATGATGCTACCACACAGCTCAGAATGAGCATGCAGAGTGACAGGGGGGGGTTAGCTGCAGACACAGCATGCCCCGGTTTATCCAGAATCCGGGTTTTAAGGATTTGGGGGTAATTCGACCCACAGGCCCAACGTGGCTCAGACTCATACGGCCATAATCATAAAGGCTTTGCAGACATTACCTCTTCCATTCACGGATCATCATGTTCAGGCTATCAGGCTACATTAACTCCACACAGGTGTAAACCTCATTTTTATCTACTCAGAGACATTTGACATTAGCCATGCCCCCATCTGTTGTTACAGTGCACCTTCACCTCTTTCCACACTTCACATTCTCCTTATTTCTTTACATTTTACTCTAGTGTGTGTGTGTGTGTGTGTGTGTGTGTGTGTGTGTGTGTGTGTGTGTGTGTGTGTGTGAAAACCAGGCATTTAGAAGCCATGTCACGAGAGAGGAAAACCCTGCGTATTACCTTAAAGAGGCTTCAATCTGAAATAGACTATAATACACGAGGTTTGTAGGAACATGCCATTATATACATATAATAATTCATAATTAATAGACACACTCTTTAAAAAAAAATACACTGTCTTCTCATACTCACCTATAGGAACTCTTTAGTGAAGTGGGCGTTAAAGTTGCATCAGACAGCTGATCACTCCACCAACTGTTAATGGCACAAACATGACGGAAAATTACCATTATTACTTAAAGGATTTTTAGTTTGAAATTTCCCCTAAGAGCAAATAGATATGACTGATAATGTACACAACTTTTAAATGAAGGTATTCCACGGTCTGTATGAGTGGATATGAGCTGGCACATGGGGTGACGGCCAGGATTAATCGCCTATTCATGCTGATGGAAATAAAATATGCAATTCAATGCAGAATTAATAGAAGTCATCTGCATGTTTTTTTTTTTTTTAAATGGGGAACCGTCCTGCTAACCTCTGGCTTTATTTCATTCAAGCCCCAGGCAGACGGAACGGGAGGCAAACCTACAGTCGCTACCAAACTCTTGAACTGGAGAAGGAGTTTCTCTTCAACCCTTACCTGACCCGCAAGCGGAGGATCGAGGTGTCCCACGCCCTGAGCCTCACCGAGCGGCAGGTGAAGATTTGGTTTCAGAACAGGAGGATGAAGTGGAAAAAAGAGAACAACAAAGACAAGTTTCCGGGTCAGAGGGGAGAGGCCGAAGCCGAGGGCGAGGAGGAGGGCAACGAGGACGGTGAAGTGGAAGAGGCCGAGGAGAAAGAAGCGGAAGAGAAAGAAGAGACCAAGGAGTGATTTTATGGTCCTTTTTTATGGTTATATGGCTGAAAAAAGGAAGAAAAAAGAGAGAGAGAGGTCCCATAAACAGAGGAAGAGTCACAAGGAGGCAGAGAGCGTCAACTTTATGACCACCCTTTCATTTTGTCAAGAGGGAACAGGAATCCCAACAATATTGCTGTCATAAATAGACAAGATTCTCCCTTCTCACGTTTCTCCAGCATCGCATTTCCATTTGAAATTTTCTAGAAGCTACACAAGCTTGTAGCATTTAATTTTCTTTTTTGTAGTAGGAGAAGGGGGAATAAATCTAAAAACGCATGTTAGATGGAAAATGGCTTAGCTCTTATTATTATTATTATTACTATTATTTGTTTTTTAACTTTCACAAATTTGCTTTTTAATAATAACAACATCAAAAGCCTAGCCAATAAGATCAAAGACATGATCAACGCCGACCTGTGTTGTAAATAGATTATAGCCTACATTCAAAAAATAAGAACATCATTTCAGTCAGAGTAACCAATGTAGGCCTATAACTTAGTAGTGAGTGTTCAGACATCATCATCATCATCGCAGCAGTTACATTGGCTGTCAGCCTGTGTATAAACCCACACGTTTCATTCTTCTAATTGTTACTGTAAACTGTTTTACTCGTCTTCATGTGAATGGCCTAGACAAAGATAGCCATTATAGCTCCTCAGACATCTTCTTGTTTTCTAGGATATACCAGGGAAATGCAATCGTTTGAAATCCTTTGATGCTACCTAAAACCTGGGGAAATTGCAATAGAGATTTCTGAATATAAGAGATTTCATATGGTTTTAATTTTGAAAGTGTTCTATATCAAAAAAACCTTATATTATTAAGTTATGTATGTAGCATTTACCCAATATTACAATATACACTTGTTTAAAGACAATTTGTGAGTCTTGGGAAGACAATTATAGCTCAAAGCCAAGCGAACAAGTTAGAGATTGTACCACGGCACTACCTAAACTCAGAGCCTTGCCTTTGCAGAATTTATATTCCACACTTACATGGCATCGCTCTGATTTGATCGCAAGCTATTTCCCCAACAACTAAAACTGCCTATGACGCACATTTTACTGTGTATGATAATACCTGCTACAATTACAACGATTAAACAAAAAAAAAAGTAAGGGAATTTTTATTTCAATGTGCTGGTGATATAGCGTAGTTGTTTTGCACTGAATATAATCTTTATGTACGTCTTGTTATATATTGATGTGAACAATATGCTCGTTTCCTGGTGTTTCTCCTGTGAAAGACGGATTTGTGTGTCCCCCGCCATTGTTGATGTAAAATCACGAATAAACAAGATGGCTCACAATCACTTCTGGCTTTTGTTGTTGATATAACCGCCTCGGTTGTTCTGCAGCTACTCCCCATCTTCCACGCAAAACACACACCAAAATATGACGCATGCATGCGTAAAGTGAAAAGCGAATAATCCACAATTTCTTTTTATTGATTGATTGGCCAATTCACCGTTTTTCTTTTTAAGATCCAGACTTTTAGATGCGATAGAAACAATCGGGGCTCAATACACAACCCTCAGTTTTCATATCATAACGCTTCCAGAGGTAATTTGAAACAAATAATCAACCCCTTCAAACCCACGACTGGAAATGCACCAATGCTGGTGTTTTGATGATGCTTTAATTTCCAGCCCATGTGCGCAACAATGTTTAACAGGCGGTGGCAGGAGGGAAGAGGAATGCTCGAGCATATTTAATCGCCCATTCTCTGAAGTTTGCATAATTTAAACTTTGCAACTCAATCGATTAAATAAACGCCAGACTTGCGTTTGCGCACGTCTCCCTTTACCTTTTAAGGAGAGGCTGTGGGTCCCAGTCACAGCATGCGCACTCTCCAAAGCCTGGGTCGTATTTGATTCATCTTCTTAATAAAATATCAAAAACAAACTTCCTCTCTTCGGGGAGGACGCCAACCTTTTCTTAATGAATCTTGGGATGAATGATGGCGGTTTGAGATGAGATTAACAAACATCTGCTGGCGTGTTATGTTCATCATCAGACTAAATAATGGCAGAGCATGAGGGAGGCTCGGAGCGCTGGAGGTGTTGCGTCCAGACGGAACCTCTGGAATCAAAGCGAGTGAGAGGCCAAGTGCAGGTAAAACACCTTGAGTCTCATCTTCTCCTCCTGCTGTGCTTTATGGTCACCGCTTAAAACTAAACTCATATATGAGCAGCAGCCCCCATAAAAGCACGAGCCACGTTTATTTGTGCACAGCAACGTGCCACAAATACATCAATCCGGGTCACTTCGAGTGTTGTTACATCTGCTCAAACACCAGGACCTGCTCGATTATATTCATAGAAATCCGATCCCCTTTTTTCAAAACGTGTAATCGGACCTCTCTGTCTTCCACCTAGCGTTTGAAGCAGATTTTCACATGTATTTCAGAGCCGCATTTTTACAATTGAAGGCCCAGACACGCCGCTGTGTTGCTGCTGCTGACTTTGCCTTTTTTAAATTTGACTTTCTTATATAAATGTATAGTGCTACTTAGCAACTGATTGCTGCTGTCGTCTGTCCCTGTGGTTGGAGTCGGTGTCAAGCATCTAAATTATTTAAAGCTCCTGGTGAGTCCAGTCTCTCTTCTTTTTTTTATCTGCCCAGGTAGGCCTATTATGATACTAAACTATTTGAGCCTATTAACTATTAAGCTGAAGTGATCCATTTGGTGTGTATGTGAGACACTGTGTGCGTAAATACTTAAACTGTGGAGACCAGTATCAGGTGTGAGCGTCAGGACACCGTTATTCCTCAGAGGAATATATACTAGGCCTGTCTTTAAATTAAAATTCAATGTGTTTATTTTAATTTTAATTTAACAGGTGCATAGTGGGATTTGGAAAATTCAGACTTATTTTAATGCTTTTAATTAATAAAGACAGATGGAAAAGAAAAGGAGCTGAAGCTGTTTGTTCATTTAATAGTTTTTTATTAAAACTAACCTGTGGAGAAAAACATGAGCAACAACTCAGAACAACATTTCTTGTGTTTGATTGGTAAAATTCAACGAGTTGAATCTAAAGTACAGTGTTACAGAATTTACACTGTGCAAAGTCTCTTTTTAACTCAGAAATTCGCCCATAATATAAGACATGAATAGTGCAAAATCAAGACAACAGAAGCAAATGGAGTTTTGCAGATGCTCACTTCAGTGTCGTTCCCCTCTCACTCTCTTTTATTTTGCTTTATTTTTCCCCTGAATTCTTGAAAGCGCATCATCCTCATCCAGGCTCCTTATTCCTCTGTTTGCGTGCGTGTCTTCTTTAGAACATTTCCGGATGTGTGTCCCCCCCCCCAAGTCGCAGCAATTCTGTGCCACGGATTTCGGGGGGGCCTTTGTGTGTGTGTGCGCGTTTGTGTACTTTTACCATAGGGTTGACATTGCCAATAAAGTTTAGTGGACCCGCTGTAAACTTTATTGGCGGTGTAAAGGATGGGTCCACATCTTTTTTGTCTGTGTGTGTGTGTAGCCGAGGCTCAGTGTGGAGATCACGGCCTGCAAGGACAAGATGCACCGCTCATCCAAGTACGTAACACAGATACATTCTGATTATTTATTTCATTCGTTGCATAATTCCTTTTTTCATATAAAAGAAAAGCTAGAGGTCTTTGCTCTGAGTCATCAAACCTGCGCGTTGGGCTCAAATGAAAGGATTTATCCTCTATTGTTCATCTTGAATTCTCGTATTTTCCATGTATTTCGATGCTGTAATTCGGCAGATGGCGAAATAATCATCTCATAAACCCAGAGGTTGCCTCGTGTCACATGTAAATTTCATGTCCATGTTTTCCTAAGGCAAATAAATAGTTGCTATACTCTGCATGTGCGCAAAACCTGTTGAAAGTCAGAACCAGATTTACAGTGTGGCAGTAATGTTATTTCCTCCTTGTCATGAGGTCTGATAGTTGATGTCCTGTGGTTGTTCTCCGTAGGCTCCATCTC